>JBAMHX010000016.1:4519248-4540644 GCA_037177515.1 Pseudomugil tenellus | reverse complement strand
TCCCGCCCCACGCGCTAAATCTTGACTGACACACGCAAATTAGTACACGCAACCCGAGAGCTTAGTAAATGTGGCCCGGAGTGATTTCTGCTACAGCACATGGAGACTTTTTTATAAATCTGATTAGTTTTGAATGATTTTATTCACAGTACATGATGAAAATCCCAAAATTCACCAAGACATATTTTCTTAACTTGATTTGCTAATAAAATCTGTATCCTGAGCTACACGGTGCGGTAGTGGTTGGCACTGTGGCCTCAGAACAAAAAGGCCACTAGTTCAAGCCTCAACAGGTGAGGTGGTGTGAGGGGGGGTGCGTTGGAGACTCTGATCAGAGGCTTGCATGTCCTTCTCATGTATGCATGTCTCTCTCCAGGTACTTTGGCTTCCTCACACTACCAAAAGACTTGTGTATTAGATTAATTCATCACTCCAAATTTTCCATAGGAGTGAGTGTGACTGGTTGTTTGTCTTTATATTTTGACCCTGTGGGGGACTGGGGACATGTCCAGTGTGTACCCTGCCTCCAGTTGCCATCTGATGGGATAGGCTCCAGCTTCCCCACGACCCTGAACTGGACTAATGAAGAGATAAATTAATATGTAAACGTAAAATCATGACACCTGCAAGTGAGACTGTTCAATGAGATGCTTTGTTTTCACTTTATTTTTCTCGGTCACCATCTTTTGTCAGTGTTTGGTTGTCTTACATTCCGCTTTGTCTGATGTTTTTTTTTTTTTTAGCTTTTGTAGAAAGATACGCATTACTGACATTATACAGACACTAACATTTAACATCACCTATTAAAGAGACAAAGTTTCCATCTTTAAAAAAACATAACATGCATTAGACACCGCCAAGCCAGACGGTTCACTGTTACCATGACAACATCCAGATAAGGCTTACTGGGAAAACATGTAAAATGACTTTTTACAATAAAAAAATCAAGCAAACAGTTGGGGGTTTATTAGTGAACAGGTTGATGTGGGATCATATAAAACCAGGACACCTGGTGCTTGTTTGACTGAAGTTTAAAGCCTGTAAACTTCTGTTTATGTTTGGCCACAAAATACTAGGTACTTTCAGGCTTTCCTTTAATGTATTTTATTATACAAGCAATTTGCAAAGATTTGCAAAATTTGTGTATTTGCGAAAAGAAACCCAAGAACCTGTTGGATGAAATCCAGTTAAGTTAACTGGTAAAATCCAAAACAAATCTTTTCATTAGAGTCCACGCATGATTAGTTCATAAGCAAAAACACACTCACACACATGCAAACACAGAGTAATTAGGCAGGTTATGAGTTTCTAGCTTTAGGTTCTAAAACAGGAAGTGTCCCTTTTAAGCCAAGCTGCAACATGACACTGGAATAGAGATTAATTATATATTTAAATTAAACTCACTAGTTTCTCTACAGTTTGTGCAAGTTGTCACAAGTTGTCTCTGACTTTCTGTAGAATAGCAAAAAAAAAAACCTATAGATTAAGATCAGAGACAGATTTGGCTCCTGATAAATGTAAATCAGGCCCTTAAGATTATTTTCTGATGTAACGCTAATATAGTGTTTCAACATGGCTTCCTACATATTCTATAATCACAGAAGTAATGTTTTCACCTAAAATGTATTAAGTTTTTGCAATTCCTAAAAACATGTTTAGTTTATGGGTCCCATGTGAGGGAAAAAATTACCTAAAATAACACTTGTGTTATATTTTTACACTGATGCTCAAGTTGCAGAGAACTGTTGTGAAACTACAACAAATCAAGTAATTTGAAATTTTTAAAAAACAATTTAGAACATAAACATTCAGACAAATGTATTTGCTGATTATCATCTTTAAGTATGAAGGTGTCTTTGCTGCAGCTTGACCTGAAAGTGACAACGTGGATGTGGTTGGGCTTTGTCTTACAGAAAGGGGCGCGACAGAAGGTTCTCCAGAGCTGGTGTGGTTGCGGGATCGATTCCCACCGCAAGGAAAAAAGCAGTCAGCATGTTGTTTTCTTTCAACTCGCTAAAACAACAACACACACATGCAGTAAAATCATTCATAAAATGTCAGCGTGCACACACACACACACATCACCAGTACCTATACACTCCTCTTCAGATGACTCTGGTACATTTAGGTAAAAATTAGGGCTGTGTTGAAAAGATTGATTAATCGATTTTGAATCGATTCTCATATCAATTCCTAAAGATTGATCCATAAGTCCAAAGATCGATTTTCATTTCCCTTGGTGACCTTTGACCTTTCACAGGCATTAGTGTGACAACACACTACATAGACTAAGACATGAATCTCCTCATATGTAAAAACCGCAGAAGTAATTTTTAACTTCTGACATTTCATATATTTTTTTGTTGCATGTCAATATAATACTAGTATTATTATGTTTCATAACTATATATACATATAATTTAAACAAAAACAAACTAATATTTTAATAACATTGAAAAAAATATCTGATCAGGACAGACCAGACTGAATTGTGAAAATCGATTCCAAATCTGGAGAATCGGAATTGAATCGATTCTGTAAATCAGAATCAATACCCGTCCCAAGTAAAAATGCAGACTTTACAAAAGAGTATGGAGGAGTTTAAGTGCCACAATTAATTAAATACATAATTAAATACTTAGTTAAATAAGTTATTAATTAATTATATAATGAAATATATATTTAAATAATCAAATGTGTCATTAATTAAAACAGGATTTAAATTAATTAATTGTAATTAATTAATGACACATTTAATTATTTATTGTATTATATATTTCATTATTTAATTAAATATGTAATTAAATATTAAATTATGTATTTAATTAATTCATTGTGGCACTTAAACTCCTCCATAAAAGAGAGGTTGCTGAGGATGTTTGTGTACTGTGTACTGTGTGTGACTTACAAGCCCCTGCGCGGCGTGCTGCGTTCATTTTCTTCCGGTGTTTCTGTGTCAGCGGCAGAGAGCAGGATGACATGGCGGCCGTAGACACACACTGACCTCAAACCAATAAATAACTGCATTCTGAGAGCGCACACCTCCAGGCTGCATGGCGGACAGGCCTTTAAAACATGTCCAATTATAAACAGACCGCAATAGAAATCAGTTAAGCTGCACCAAAGATAACATTTGCTCAGTAACATTATGAGAACAGAAAAGCTGCAAAGCAAACTTTTTATGAGAGAAATGCTTAAAGAACAGATTCATACCTTCATGGTGGTGTCTATGTAAGGGTCTTCAATCCTGGCTGCTACTGCTGCACATCGTACTGTGAAACACTGCAATGCGCCCCTGGCAGACACACGCAGCAAGTAAAAATTATACATCCATAGTTCATCTTAAAGGTTAGAAGTTATTTAAGGTCAGATGATAGCTCCATCTCTTCACGGCTGCAGACCTACTTTGTTATGACATGGAGCAGGTGATCCGTCAGCACTGCTTTCAGCACCTTCTCTGGATACTGATAGGCTGAGAGGAGCTCCACCCCGCCCTTCAGACTGTACAGGTAACCGGCGGTGGGGAGAGAGAAGAAGCAGAACACACACGCTGGTTCATCCTGAGATACTGATTGGTTACCTGCAGAGAGAGATGCAAGGATGCAAGGTGAACTGATTCTGTAGCTTCTCAGTTTTGTTATTCCGAAATTAATATGCATCCCTTTATAAATAAGTCATTCAAACCAATTGCTCAGAAAAAAAAAATAGCAAATTAATGTGCTTAACTGACTCACTGGTGAACATTGAGTAGAGCTGCAGGGAGTGGAGGTGCATCTCGTCCACACTGCAGCCTTGGAAGAACTCTGGAGAAAAACGTCTGCAAGAAGGAAGTTACACACTAAATACACATAAAAGTCAAAAAGATATTTTTACTACAAAGACGTAAACGACAAATACTAGCAAACCTAAAAAGAACGTAGGACAGAGCGTATTGTCCCCTGTCTTCCAGTCCGGTTTTTTCAATGCTCACGGGGATGTCACAGTCTTTAGCTCGATCACCGAGCAGCTCCTGGTGTCTCGGAACGAGCAGAAAGTCGTTCTGGTCTTCTAGAAAATCTGCCGCGCAAACAAATACACACACAGCACAATTAGACAAACCCTGAACTCGAGACTCACTCTGAACTACAATACAACGCATCCCTACAGCCCCGTAGAACAAACCCGCCATCATGCATTCAAGTCTGATGCAGTTGTGTTTGCTTATACCAGTCTTGTTTGGGTCTGATGGGGGGTCCGTGGTTACAGGCAGACAAGTCGCTTCCAGTTTTAGGACCAGAACTTCCAGCTCTCCCTGCACTGCCACATATCCTCCACAGAGTGCAACCTGAGACGTGAGTAACAGTAAAGTCATTTCAGTGCTGGAAATAATGCAATAATATCAACGATGAATATCAGCTACTGGGAGCCTTTCCATGTTAAAGTTAATCGGAATTGTTTTTCCTCGAGGAAATATTATCAAAAGGAGCGTCATAGACTAAAAAAGAAAGACGGATGAGGTCACTCAATATGTCAAGACTGTAACCTGCAATACCGCTGATGGCCACAAGGCGGTGGCTAGCTAAACATCTCTCACTAACAAAGTCATTCTCTTACACGGACATCCGGGACATTTTGACGTAATTACATAGCAACGCAGCTCGCCATCTTAGCGTCGTGGCAACAGCCCCTAGCGACACTACAGAGGAGACATGTCAAAACCATGTTGTACACCATTTTTTTAAATAAACAAGGGATTCAAGACCAAGTACCACCGTATACCATTAGGTGGAATCAGGAGAGTGGCGTCGCTGAGTGGCGTCAACAGATGCCAAATACAATCAGACGATGTTGTAATGGCGATGTTTACAAAGATGTGGCAACCAAAGTCCAACTATACCTACGTTTGTGGCCTTCATTTTACATCCGGTAAGTGCACATTCAGTGATATTCTATACATAATAATATATGAACTTAATAAAAAAAAATTAGGACTGCAGAGAACCCAGGACCTCTTAATTATAACGAGTCAGAACGTCCGTATTTAGGCTGTTAGCTAACAGCGGTTGTTAACAGTTAGCACAATAAACAATGGACGAGATTGTCTTTTAGCCTTGCTTCCTTTTTGCTTATTGAGGTGTTTTTAATAAAATCTGGCTGTGCATCTTAGATGAACTCTGATCGTGTTATTCCACTTTTGGTCCTACTAATGGATCGTACAACCATATACTCTCTGGAAGACATTAAAGACATTTTTCAGCCCTACTTCCCTAACAACCATGAAAAAATATTTGACCAGTTTCTCTTTTTAACCAAAAAAAAACATCTCATTATAATGAGAACGTTTTTCAATATAACAAGATATTGATCTTATATTGAGAAACTTTAAGGAGAAGGTTTTTTGTTATACGCAACATATTTATCGTTAAAAACGAGGTTAATATAATTCTAATTCCTCATCTAAATGACACAGTTATCTCGTTATAACATATTTTTAACCATAACATAATTTCTCTGGAAACTTTTGATTCCGGTCTGGAGGGAACCCGGGAAGATGTAGAGGCGTGCGTTTTAATAAGTCGAAATCTGTCGGAAGAACGCATTTCAACACCGGAAAAAATATAACTTTGTCACTTTTAAAAAAATTATATTAACCTCGCTGAAACTGGGGTTAGGGTTTCACAACTCGTTAATGAGAAACCATCTCAATTTAATGAGATTAATATCTTTTTATTTAAAGAAACTGTCACATTATAATGAGACATGCTTTTCGTTAAAATGAGAAACTGGTCCAATATTTTTTAATGGTTATGACGGCCAAACGCTTCCGTAACTTCCTTATATCGTGTGATTTCATTTGCTGGTAGGTGACATTAATATGAAAAAACTGGAATAAGTTAATCCAAATTTAGGGAATTCAAACCAACCTACAGTGAGCCAACAACGTATAACAGAATGAGACTAATGAGTTGTTTTCCCCTAGACAAAGATGGCGCCTTCGGTTGCCATGGCAAATACGTCATGTGACGACATGCCGTCTAAGAGAATTAACTAATAAAATACTGAAAGCTTAACGCGTATTTTTTTCCAAGTTTTGTTTTCTTTCTTTGTTTGTGATCTGGAAATTAAAGTAAAAACATAATCAAATAATGTCTTAAGTCCAAAAATGCACCTGAAAAAAAGGATGATTGTGAAATAAGTGGCTTGCCAGAGGACCTATAAGCAATATTCACTCATTCAATCATTTTCTATTCCGCTAAGTTGAATTCAGAGTCAGTGAAAGCATAATCTGACATGCATAAGCTAATCTAACAGAAATAAGAGACTAAAGTGTCTTAAACTAAGCAATGGCTAGCTGATCCAGTTGTTTTACACATTATATTTAGTTGACATTGTGATGCAACAATCTGAAACATAGACAAATTACGTCCACTTCAGCTCTTTTAAAAAAAGGATATTTGTGTCAAAGATGCAAATATCAAAACGTGTGAAAAGTGTCCCATCTTTCCATAAAACAACTAGATAAAAGTACCTGTTTAGGAGTCATTTTTGGGAGATGCAGGATGACAGATCGTTCAAAATCCAACACAGAAAGATTTGGATTTGAACCTGAAGTCTGACCTGAAAACGAAATGGGCCATTTTTCTTTAATCACAGCCACTTTTACTTCATTATAAATGTACTTATTATGTAATTTGCACATGAACACAGCGTTACATGTGTAGGTCAGTGAACATAGCAAATTACAATATGAAGACTATTATTAATTATTTAGCATGCTCCTCCATCCGTCCTTTGTTCTTCTAGGGATTAAAACGGCCAAACACTCGTACAGTGCATGGGAATTAAATGTGTGCACACGTTCACAGATTCATACTTGTGGGATAGTTTTGTTGCGCTACCTTGACTCTGACTGCAGCTCTGTTGAGTGTTGGGGCAAGAAATCTGCAGGTTCTGCTGACCCTGCTTTTTTCAGGAGACAGAAACATTAAAACACTAAAGCAACCAGAAGTCGTTATTATCATCACTAAAAACATGAATAAGTTTGATTCATTTCAGTGGAGTCGGAAATAAAGTGACAGCTTTGCTAAGCAGCTGGATCTTACAAGGTTCTGCTGGTTCTGTCTTCTCAAAGTAAACAGAACTAAAGTGTTCTCACAGCCAACCAGGAGGTCTCCTGACATCGAGCAACACGCCATGGCAACAGGACGCTCTGCCAGAGGGATCTCAATGATCTCCATCTGCACGCCGCCCCACACAGATGCACCTCGCAGCAAATGGCCCAGCAAACGCACCCCAACTCTGGCCTTCTCCTCCGCCTGAACACGGAGCAGGAAATCACTCATCAGAACACACTCACACAGAATCTGATACACTCTGATGGAGAAAAGATAACAGTATTGATACGAATAATGACAGGTTTGGAAAGGAGTGTTTCTCTCTGAACTTCATTTCATCACATAGTGGTACGCATGGTGTGTAGATATTTTCCAGAGAACTCATGGCTTCTTCCTGATTTAGACAATAAAGTGCAAAGCAACTAGAACTGGGGATACAACTTAGATCTGAGACACAATCAAAACAATATTAAAATCAGATGCATTCTTCTTTCTATTAAAAGGTTATTTCATCTAATACCATAAATACTCTGATGGTTTTTCTCTTTATAGCCAGCGATAAAAGACTTTATCATCACAGCAATGTCAGGTTTACCTTAAAACTTGAGACTGTCACAGCTTGAAGAGATCGTCAGAGAGACAAATAGGAAGTTGGTTTTTCTATATGATGCTAAACTGCAACAAAGTTCTAAGTTAAATGAGATCATTCTGGGAAAGCAGTGGCTTTTTTATTGCCGTCCCATAAATGGTTAAAACAGACACAACATAGATCCAGGAAGTGCTCCGAGGAGCATTTTTTAAAAACTTTTATACGTCCCCCCCCCTACTTTTAATTACTTTAAAAAAAAGTAGAATATGTGTTGTACGTTTACAACAAAGGGACAAGAAGTATTTGTAAGACAGCGTGGGTTGGCGTGTACAGCGAACCTGGTAGCGCCAGTTGGTGTAAGCTCTCAGATAAGTGGCACTGTTCTTTTCTTCAATGGTTACCAGGTAGTCTCCTGGAAGGAAAAAAAAAACAATCCAAAGCCATGAAATTAGAAAATTGTTCTTTTTTTCTTCTTTCTGTCCAGCTGTTGGAGAGAAAACAGAAAACATGTGGCAAAAACAGCGTTTCTGGTTTCCACAGAATAAATGTGCGAACCTATATTGCTGTGCTGGATGCTCCTCACAGTGCCCATGGTGGCAAAGCGACAGATGAGAGGGCAGCCTTCCTTCTCCAGACTGTATGCTTCCACCTTTACAATGAGGCAACAAAACATAATGTGCAAACATTTAGCGACAAACAATCCCAACACAGACACTGGAAATGTGGTCATAGTAGGGCTGCACAATTCTGGGTAAAATGAGAATTATGATTTTTTTTTTTTTGCCAAGAATTGAGATCACGATTCTCTCACGATTTTTTTCCTATATAAATATTTATTGCACAAATCACCGGCACGTCAACTTCGCAACAGCTGACACTAAACACAAAGACAATAAACGTCAATTTTCTCTTCTTTTACCTAAACAAGCTTTGAATAATTTTCAGCTGTTCATTTGTTGAGAGAAATCAGCAGCGCTTGTTTTCATGCTCTGATCAAAATGCGGTAGAATCGTGGTCTTTTTTTATTTTCTTAAAAAAATTGTTTTCATTTGGAAATGAGATTGCATACAAGTGTGAATTGAGATCACGATTAATTGTGCATCCCTAGGTAATAGTGTTCAAATAGGCTTCTTGTAGAGTAACCTTGCATCCTCCAGTTGCCACGACGAACAGTGCTCCACCTCCACAGCAGACCAGCCCAGGTTCCTGATCCACCTGAGCCAAATGAGATTGCAAGCAGTTAAGTTGTATAAACAGTTACGCATGTCATGGACTGACTAATGCTCCAGCTCTCCACTTACCTGTACAATCTGCTGTGAGGCGAAAGGATGACAGTTATACACGTGCACCATGTTTGCTCTCCGTAGCGCAGAAGATATTCAGCTCAGGGTGGAAATAAAAGTGATAGCTGTGGTTTTATCTTCTTTCAACTCCCCTCTGAATTATTTCCTGGAAGGTTTCACCCATCAGGGATACATATCATTTGAATTTCCCTGAAAAGGGGATAAATAAAGTATTTTTCATTTAATTTCATATGACGAAGTCCTGTATAAAAATGAATAAAATACATGCCATCTGTGTTAAATATTAGTTCAGTCTACAACCAAAAAACAAAAACTGTTGATCTGGAGATAATATTGTTGAATAAAGAGTCATTTAAATGTGTAATTAAAGTTTATCCTGTTTATTTTTAACATAACACCAGTTTTTCTCTGTGTTGCTCATTAATTACACGTCTGAAATGCTCTAAACCATAATTATTAAACGTTTTGGATGCTAAAGATTTACAATATGGCATTTAAAATGTAAAAAAAACACCATTTCAATGAGATTGTGAAGATATTTGTGGTGATTTATATCCATCCCAGTTTCACCAAACGCAAAAATAGCATAAACTGTGGTGCTAAAAGCCATAAAAACACCGAAATAAAACATTTTTTAAACTTGTGCACTTTTCTAGAAACTTAGCTCATAATACATGACCAAACCGAAATAGAAACTTGCTGCTAACATGAGTAAAATTTCACCATCCTGTCTAACTTACAGCATATGTTGTCTTCGGCGGACATTCAGGAGCTGGAAGAGGCCAGCGGTTGTTGCGTGTAGGTTTGCGCTAATCGGTATCACATGCCGCAGTCTTGTGAGCAGCAGCAGCTCGCGGCTGTTTCACCCCTAATCAGATAATTCCCTGTTTATATTCTTCTTTCTGTAACTGAGATGTAGCTAAATCAAAATATCAGCATATTCTTTAAAAAGGTATCTAGACTGCAGCCAAATCTTCAGCTTATTCTCTCTTCCTACTTGAACGTTTTGTTGCTAGTTTATTGATTTCACGCTAAAAAAGGAGGAAGTAGTGCGTCAATCACAACAACACTACGCCCGCCTTATCTTCATTGTGATTGGCTAAAAGAAGTTGCTCGCTTGTGTTCGCTGCTGCTATTGGCTACTGAGCTGTCAAAGACTAAAGGGTGAAGAGTAAAAGTGAAGGGCTGCTGCAACTATCTTTTGTATCAAGCGGAAATGTCTACTTAATTTAAACAAACAAAACCAATCAAACAACATAATGGCGAGAGTTTACTTTTATTCTTTAAGTGGAAATAAAGTAGCGTACTGCCATGAGAAACACATGCTGATATAGCCATTTATCATCAATACATATTAAGGGTGACAGCTCAAATAATCCACTGGGTAAATTAAAGGAGACAATTAAAATAAACTTAGTTATTTCTGATGCATAGTTTATTATATTATTCTGCTTGGTTTGATTTTATGAAATATTTAATATATGTTTAAATTACTCATATCTATTTCCCCATCAATTTATTCGTTTTTTAATACCTATTTTGACTATTTGGAGTTATTGAGGATACTTCAATTGTGGAAAATTTGACAAATGACACTTTGGTGCTTTTGCAATTATGCATGTGTAGATATTTAAAAATATTGAGGGCGTGTTGGACTTTTTATGAGATCAAACTATAATTCAACCGATGCACCTTATTAAAATGACCACGTGGAGGCAGACGTTGCCCCAAAGAAAGATGAGAGAGACTGGGTGGGCACGGATCAACATATTAGCAAGCTTATAATATGAGGATTATCTTTAAAAGATAGAATAAATATGCCATTTCCATTAAGTTAAAGCTACAAAACAAAAGACTTCAGGTTATCAGTACAACACACCTAAGGACGTATGTTACTGCTCAGTTTTAATAAGCCCCACCTTGATTTACTTTTACTCCCCAACCCTGCTACTACATCACAAGGTAAGGTTAACCTGATAACCTGAGCTCCCATCTTTCTGAGAAAGTGTGTTTGCATTGGTGCTTGAAAGCAGTCGAACGTGATGCTGCAAAGTTTTACCTCCGTCATGCAGGCTGCATCTTCTTCTTGGTGCTGCCAGGTTTGCAGGGTTGTGCCTCTGCAGATTTCAGCTGAGGTGTCGACAGTAACTCATGCTGGTGTCATCAGCCACTGAGCTTTGCGATGCACCGACCCTAAACGGGACACCTCTGCAGCGCTGTAACCCAAGCATTCTTCAGCCGAGGGGCTGCAGGTTGCAGCAGATCTCTGCAGCTTCTGGGTTCATCACTTTGCTCTGCAAATCGGACAAGGTAGGACAGTTTTGTGGAGATTTTATCTCATTATTCATATCATGCAAATATATTTCTAAAATAAACGTCTGCATCCCCTTTTACAAAACAGGAAATTATTGTTAGAAAATTGTGTTTGAACGATGCCAAGTTTATATGAGAAGCAGATATCAGGGTCTTTGATGGAAACTGAAGCAGACTGATAATCCTGTAACAGTAATTCAGGGGAGTCATTTGTTTTACACAAAATATCTCAGTGTAAATGTGCCTGTTAAAATCATGTTAGTTCAACCTGAACTGGTGTTAGATCTTCCAAACATCTCCAAATAATCAAAATAATTAGTAATTTATCATTATGATGTATTTAATTTTCGGATCTTTTCCGGGTGAAATGGAAGAGTACTCCATCCATCTTCATCATATTGTTTTCTCAAATATCCTGTAAAAAATTAGAATAAGTGTAATTACAATAACATCAGAATCCATTCGCGATAAGATTTATTTTTTGCTTTCTTTTTTATTAATTTGAATTTCCATATTCTTTAAACATCTGTAAGAATTCTCTACAAGTGACAACTAGTTTTAAATATAGTTGGTTTATTATAGAGCTGCAAACTTTAATTCAGAGACATGCCGACTCACAGCGTTTTAAACCCAGCAGGGATCTGCATAAATCCAACCATATATATTCAAGATTAAACCATTCTTTGGACTTCTTTCATTTATAGTAAAATTACCAACCAACTGGTTACAGTCAACAGATTTAAGTCATGTAATACTATTTTCTTTGAAGGTAAAAAGGCAAAAGATTAACTTTGACTGGAAAATGTACAGTATCTTTTTATGCTGTCAAATTACACTCCCAAAGTACTTTCTTCTTCCCTGTGGGGCTTGTAAAATAAAAACAAAAATGGTTGTCTTTAGATGACTCATACCTGGACTAAATGAATATCCAGGAAAAGATTTAACTCTAAAGAAAACAAAAACTCAAAGTGAAAAGTATCCTCTTGGAGGCAAAAATCTAACTAAAAACTGCTGATGTGGTGGTGCATTGTGATAACAGACCCTCTGCTTGCAGCAGAGACACAGCGAAAGTCATCTTGTATTTCACACAAATGAGATGTTTTCTGCTGTGTGGCTACTTAACTGCAAGCCCAGCCTTGCTTGCTATGCACCTGCGTATGCGAACGAGAGACTTTGACTCTTTGAAAGACAGAAATTACTCGATGAAGTCGTCAATTTCATAAACCGCCTCAGGTAATGTCTCATGCATGAAATGAAGCTGTGAAACTGCTTTAGCTCGCTGTAGAAGTGACTCTGATAGTAAACTATATGATAGATATATAAGGAAATAATGGCCAAATGAGACATAATATGTGCATATAAAAGGTAAGATAAATGAGGCAAGGAGGGGAGTTAGGTCACAGCAGGAGTATTGTGGTTAAATAAAAGTAGTTAAGAGGAGGTCAAGAGCTGGAAAAAGAAATGGATTACAGGCATCAAGAAGAGACAGAAGAAAAATAAAGATAAGATTGACAAGAAGAGGTTAAATCTAAGACATAAATATTTTAACTGCTTTCTCATCCTGTTATCAGTTAGTAGTCACTGAATGTGCCACCCGATCCTTATCGCGATAACCTTCCTGTAGTTTCTGTAACTACAGGCAGACACATACTGAAGGCAGTTTCCAGCATGTTTGAAGGCAAGCATCAAACCACAGACAGAAATGATATGGCACCTGAGTCGCATGTTTATTTTCACACCTCAGAAATATGCTGGAAATATCAGAGTCTTCACACAAACAAGAATGTTGCTGCTTATGTATGGGCCTCACATTTTTATTCTGTGTATATGTGTGTATGTATGTATGTGTATGTATGGTTGTATTGCAGTTCTCTTTTGTGCTGTGTATATCTATCTCTTCTTTCTGTGTTGTTTGTTTTCTCTATCCCTTTCACCTGTCTTTCTGTCCCCTCCGGTCATGTCCAGCAGCGCATTGAAATCTTTACGAATGATGATGTAACTAAAATAAATAAAGAATTCAAATCATCAAGAGGAACTTTGTATATACATATAGTTCCTCTTGACAAAGCAAAGTTGTTAGCAAGACACAACAGACAGATCCACATTATCTGCATATTTTAATGCTGGACAAGACAAGTTAAAAAAAAAAAAAAAAAAAAAAAAAAGAATATTGCTGCTTTCAGTAAACAGGTCTAGTTTCAGGATCAGAAGAAACATAAAAAACAATGACTCCTAAAATTGAATCCTTAAAATTTGATGAAAGGTGTGAAAAATACTTCAGTGATCAATAAAAGCTTTAGTTAATCCAAGATCTCTAAAAAAGCCATGTAGTTAGTTAAGAAGGGTAACAGATGTGGGGAAGAAGGAGAGCTTGTCGCACTACACAGCTTCCTCCTCTGGAAGCTCTCAGGATCCTTTTGAGAAAATCACTGGACAGCCTGGTTTTCTGGTACTTACTTTTGCTTCCAACTGAGCAGAAACCATACAAAAAGTTGGTTTTGTATGTTTTTACATTGTGATAGAGTAGTTTGATATTTTGTTTTCAACTCTGTCATGTAACCTGCAGCTAACTATTAGCCAGATTTATGTGTTGACTTTACTGTGTAGAATCTAAATTAATTATTTCTCAACTCGTCCCTGACCTGATGTGATGTTGAATAGTCATCTGTGGTTAACTGAGCATCATTTAAGGCAGAAGCAAGAAATTTTAACAATGTGAGAAGCTCATTTTGATCAATTTTAGATATAATGCAGGATTTAAAGTCGATTGTGTTGAACTGGTTGGCAATACAGAGTGTGTTTTCAGGGTGTAGCGAGGCTGGTTGGAAAGGCATCACATGCCCCATTGAGGTAGGATGTAGGTGCTTCATTGGGTTTTCCACAGTTCACCTTCTCCATAATATAGGGTGCAAAGGAGCAGATGTGGGAGAGACATTAATGAGCCACCGGAAGATGTACTTTTAAAATTATTGGTGGTTCACATTTTGCCCATTTTGTTTAAACAGTTTGGACAGAACAGATTCTGGATGAACAGTCCACATATCAACAAAATCCCACTATTAAGCATAGTTACATACATCCTGGTCTAAAGAGATTTAATGTGACACCATGCACAACAACTGGAAACAATTCCAAATACTTCCATACTGTAAACATCCCAAAAACAGTTTATAAGTCCTGAAACGCTCCAGCAGCTGGTGCGAAATGAAGAAGGTGGGAGGTGAGCCATCTTTAGCAACTAACAAAAGTACAGTTTTGAATGAACTAAATTGTAAAACCTTTGCCACTGAAAAAGGCTGATTTTGTCAGGAAAATATTGATTTATGGATTAGCAAGAGGATTTGAGTTCAGGTTGCTTGAAAACTTTTATTTTTGTAGTTATTGATGATGCTTTTGATTGGAGCTACAGATACAGGATATGTCAGCATTAATATCAGTATCAGCAGATATTTCTCTAATTTTTTTTTATATCAGTATCGGTCCAGTAAGTAAAACCCGGCTGATATTAACAACTAATATTGTTTCTGGGCTATTTTTGTCAGGGGACATGCAGTATTGGTATTGACGTTGTGAGGTCATTTGTTGAAGTTGAGAAACTGTCAGATTGATTTCCACAGCTGCTAAGGATACTTGACAAGCAATATGGAATACTTGCAAAGTGAAAATAATGCAAAGATAATGCAGCATCAAAATAATTAACACCACCAATTTTATGAATTGTGAAAAACCACTTTGCAGAATAAAATATAGTATGAAGGTAATGCTGATAATGGTATCTTTCACATTGCTCCGAATGTAATACTCTTAAATATTAGAAAAAATATTGCTATCGGCAAATATTATTGGCCATATAAACAATATTAAGGTGAAATATCGGTATCGGTCACAATATTCACATCGATGCATCCCTAATTTTAACCATACCGATGATTTCATCATAAGATGCTTGGTAACAATTTAGTTTCCTACAAGTATGTCCCATGTGCATCCAATTACAGGTGGTCACACAACACAGATGCAGAAAGCATTTTTATGCCATGTGTGGTCAGATCACCCAGGTTGCTCAGTAACACCAAATGTGAGCTGAGCCTTAGTCTTCCTTTGATGTAGATCAATGACATCATGGGTGATAATTCAGATCTAACATACTGTATGTCGCAATCTTTTTAAAATGCACTAAGACATTGCTCATGTTGGTACCTTAAAGGTGAACTTTGAGTAAAAGATTCTGTCTGGTGATGGCTGTGATATAGAATTTGATTATTCTGTATCTAATGTGTCTCCATTTAGGAATATGTTTTTTTTGTTGTTGTTTTTTTGTTTTTTTGGCTGATCTCAGGTATAACATGTTGGGCTATATATCATTTAGACTTCACCACCCAGTAAGATGTTATGCTTTCCTGTCTGCATACAAACAAAAGGCAGTTTTTGAGTGTGCAGCTTGAGCTATTCTTGCTGTTAATATCTTTGCTTGCATTTAAGCTGAATGCAGTCTTGTGTGCCATTTGAATGATGCGCATATTGCTTGCTATTTGAGTCAAAGTATGTCATTTTCCCCACATGGTCTCCTTCATTTTAAATAACCAAACATCACACTATCTTGTTGAGTAACCCGAACTAGAACTGATGGTGGTGATGCTGATGTTATTTTTAAAGCCTAATTCAATTGGTTGAATTGTGTGTCAGTTTAATGTGATTGGCAGAATGAATGTCCTTGCATTGTAGAGGGCAGCCAATGCAGGCAATAGAGTGGCTGAGTGCCTTGGCTGCTGTGGCTTCTGAGCTTGTTGTTTGCCAAAGTTCCTCAGCTGTATCTCAAGTGTATGTTAAATATTCAGGTCTGCTTAGATCATAAAATAAGTAGGTCTATTTATGTCCCAGAATAAAAATGGATGCTGCAACAGTTCTCTTGAGAAATGTGGTCATGGGAAACAGCTGAGGTCAAACCAACAGGAAGAAGAGAAGAGAGGAAGAAGAACTCTCCAGGGACGGATTACGGGTTTAGTTTTCTTGATAGTGAACTTGTTCTCTGGTTCTACTGAGAGTACTTAGTGCTCTTTTCTTTTCTGCTTGAGTGCTGACCTCTTTCATACTCTTATCTCCTGTCAGCGCTTTTGAGAAAGTGTATGAGCAGCATGTTCTTTCCATTTGTAAATAAAGAGGCAAAATGCCAGCACTCTAGAAGATAGATCCCCAGAGTAAGTTAGAATAAAAGCTTTATCTCCACTCAGAAATCTCTACTGACTCTTCCCTGTTTTTAAAACTAGTTTCCGCCTTCCTAATGCCAGTGCAGCTCCTTTATAATCCTTCTCTCACCACAAGTGATGCCCTTATCTCTTCAGGTTTAATCCACATGTTCAGTTGCTTGTCTCAGTTATCATTTAAGGTTTTTCAAGCAGCCATGTGGAGCCCTTTTAAATTTTACGAGTTAAACCGCTCATCGCCAGAGCAAAGCTTCAGGCTTCTGAAACTATGTACAGCTGTTCACTAGTCTGTGCCGCTCAGTAGTTACTTCCATCATCTGGCTGAAAGATGCACTTAAAAGTCTAGATGTTTAGAACTGCAGACAGAAATGGGAGACCAAAGCTGGTTTCAGTAGAATTCCTACATTGCATCAGCTTCTCAATTAACTGCAGTAGTTAAATCTGTGGGACTTAACGACGCATCTTTGATCTTGGAGGACTCTAACTTGAACCCATTTTCCTTCTGTGATATCCTTTTGATTAAGTGAAAGTAAAAACATTTTAGGGCCATTTAATTTGTTTGTGGTCAGAGGTGGATCTAGAAACGTTTATATGTAGTGGCAAGAGGATTCTCCCACCGAGAACAACCAACGTCGTATTTCTTACACCACAAAAAGCCCTTTAAAAATATTTATTATGACCCCTAAGAAAAAAATATATCTAACTAGTATTAAATGAAAAGTGCAGGGTGAATATCAGACCTGAAGATAACAGATATGGTTATTGAGCAAATTATTTCTATCAAACATTTCCAAATCTTCTGCACGATATTGCTCAAGATTGCAGATAACCAGATTACTCAGAAAGGCTTCTGTTCATTTTGATATATTTAAAGAAATGTGAAGTCACAATTGTTGTGTCTTTAATTCCAATTACCATTCTAGCTTCTTTATTTCTGCATTTCCTCTTCATTCCTCACATCTTTCCCTGAAAAACGGGAATTATCTACAGTTTTTCTTCTCATTGTGTAAAACTTGTGTTAAAAGTTTTTGCACAGAACCAAAAGAAGCCAGTGATGGTATGAAACCAGAATTGACACAAAACAGGTGTGTTTAAGCTTCTTATTCCTGTTGCAGCCAATTTGCAATTCAATTCAAATCAGCTTTATTTTTACAGCGCCATTTCTCGACAATGTCTTCTCAAGGCGCTTCACAGACATCAGCCAATTCATAAAAATAGCCTTATATAGGAAACCAGCAAGATTGCATCGAATCTTGACTTAGATCTAATCTCCCCTCCTGAGCTGCATGAGGTGACAGTGGGAAGCAAAACTTCCTTTTAACAGGGAGGCAAAACCTCCAGCAGAACCCGACTCATATAAGGCAGCCATCTGCCCTGACTGGCTGGGGTCGGATAGGACAGGAAAGACAGATCAATATACATTGCAGCTGCTATCCAGGAAGTATTGCAGATAAACGAAAATAAGAAATAAGAGCTGCAGAAAAAGGAGAAATGTGTTAATAATGGCAGAGCCGTCATATACATGGAAAATAAACAGCATAGGAAGGAACAGGAAGTGCTCAATGCATCATGGGATATCCCATATGGCTGCATAACTAGTGGATGGCTAGACTATTCTCAACTATAAGATTTCTCAAAAAGGAAGGTTTTAGACTCTGGAAACCATTCTCACTGGTTTAACAGTAATGTTGTAATATGCTTTAATTAATCAGTTTAATAAATTATACTGAAGCCACTAAACACACTCGGATAGATTGGTGACCTGTCCAGGGTGTACTCCGCTCTTGCCTGCTAAATGCTGGGATAGACTCCGACTTCCCCACAACCCTGAATTGGATTAAGCCTTATAAAGAATAAAATAAAAAATTAATAAACACAGTTGTTACTAAAACTTGAAAACAGAGACTCAATGCCAAAGTCTGTAAGTATGTTTATGTTGTGTATTTATTCAACAAACAAATTTTCTATAAATAAGAAAAATACTTTATTTTAGTCTGCTACAAATATACTAAAAGAACATTGAGTTATTTGGATGAAATTGTTTATAATTATAATAGTTTAATTCTATAATTAATATAATTCTATAAATTAATCTGCTCAAAATATGACAAAACAGCAGTTTATCACATTGCATGTTGCAGTTACGATCCATCAAAATGATTAGCAGTGATCTTAGAGATGACACCATCAGCTGATGGATGTATTCCACAAAGTGAGATTAGGCATGTTAGTGTGCAGACTTGCAACATCAGCATAGTGTATATCAACTATATCATAATGAAATAGCCAATGATGCCAGCTGTTTTGTGTGTGCACATGTGTGTGTGTGTGTGTGTGTGTGTGTGTGTGTGTGTGTGTATGTGTGTGTGTGTGTAAACATGCACATATATCATTCTGCTAAATGAAAGGGATGTTTCAGGCAACTGAAACCAATGGGAGAAGACGGGCCAGAAGCATGAGCCCCTGCATGACCTGTACCACTGATAGACTGAAAACCTCTAGAAGTCCTATCAGGACTCAGAGAAGTTTGAAAGACAATAAAGAGGAGGATGGTGTGCAGGAACATCTGTACCAAGTTTGGGCTGGAAGTCTCGGGGTCAAGATGGGAGACAATGACAGAAGTAAGATTCTGTGGGGCTAACAGATCTAGACTGATAAACTAGTGATGGATGAACCAGCTGGACATGGTGATGGTTGACATACTACATAAGAAGCTAATCGTGATAGATACAGCAATCCCAATTAACAGCAACATCAAAAAGAAGGAACAGCTTGACAAATAGTGAAGGCTGATGGAGCTGAAAAGCTGTGGTGCCACTGGTTATCAGAACAGTCTGGCCCATTGCCTCCAAACTGGGAGAATGACTCCAGAAGATCCCATGAATACCATCTAAGATCTTTGTAGAGAAGTGTGTTGTCCTTTAAACAGCTACGATACTGTGCTATGTCCTCAAACTCCCAGGCATCTGGCAGAGGACAGGAGCTTGATGGAAGTGGAACTGCCCACATAGGGACGAGTGTGAAGGTGAACACTAATGTTTGAGGGACTTTCTCTTTTTTTTGGTTGTTTGACCAATGGATAGACAAAAGAGTTTTACCTTCAGTAGATAGAAGTCATAGTACTCTTGTTTGGGAAATAAGGGTTTTAACAATCAGTCAAGAAAACATATGATTAAATCGTTCTGAAAGTCTTTCACTTTATTTTGTAATGAGAAATTCTGACTCAGTGTTGTGCAGGTCTAGTTAAGTTTCCGACAGGGTTGCAGTAAGTAGGTCTCTTCAGACAGGAACCTTGTACAAGTTAGCCTCCTGATGTCCAGCTTGCATTGTAAGATTGTTTTTTCAAACATAAAATATTGCACGTATTAGACCAGACCAAAAAATGTATCAATTTAAATATCTTCAATTAAGGATAATTTTAAATCTGATGCCTGGTATTGGAGTATAATATACAATGTATAAGCTCACATTCATTCTACTGAAAGACTTCCATTAAGTTAAACTGGAAAATGTGGTAGACCTTGAAGGCAGTCCATATACTGTATGAAGGACTTTCTTTTTCCAATCAACATGATGGCACACACATAGCCCTGGTATGATTGATGGATCCTGAAGATGTGTTGGAGTAGATGGACCTTGGAGAGCTATTAATCCGACAACCTTTACTGACATCACTGACATCCTGTACATCCCTGTGACATAACTTAATGCAATTGTGTTGGGGTGTGGGGTTTTATGCACGTGCTCAGTCCCACCTTCTTTCCATGACAACGATTTCATTGTGTTATTTTTCCCCATGACACACAACAACACACTCGAAAAAATGCACACATGCATAAAACATGATGACAGTGCAGCCCACTATACCCACTGTGCCCTGCGACCACATAACACCAGGCAGGACACAGTGATTCCAACAAGCAAGTAATCACATACAGCACAAAGGTTTATTTATTTTTATGTTTTTTCTATTGATGAATATGATAAATATTTCTGATATAGTAGTCTTCTTTGATGCTTTACAATCTCAGCTGATCCATGCTGAGGAAGAAAAGCAAGTAGCTGCACTGTAAAAAAAATGTCAGCTTTAAAATAAAATGTATTAGTTGGTAATTGTCTTCATGTCTTTGTAACAAAACATTTTATTACAGAAAAGATGGAAAGATGTATTGCATAACAATGGAAATTTCTCACATTTTGATCAAAGGTCTGAAGGACAAGCCAGAAAAATGTAGAGGCATTGCCAGACAAGCATAGTGTGAAGAATAATCTACACATTATAGAAAGTTACACTATAAAAAACAAATATTAATAAGACAAACAGTTGCAAACTATAATGTTCAAATAGCTGAGGTGCCAGAAAAATAGGCAAAGATTTTTACTGTAAATTTACTGTAAAAATCTTTTATATGTAATATATATAATAAAAAAATATGGTTAACACACTCAATTTTAACTTTTTTGCTTTATTTAAAGCAAATAAGTCCTTAGCCGCAGACATACAGAGGAAAGAAGGAGAAATACAGACCCAGACTGTGGTGTTGTGTAGAAAAACCACGAGCCATAGAGCGTGAACAGGATTCGTTAGTAGCAGGTTTTCCAACAAGCTAACATGAACACAACGTATCACCGACGTACACCCGGCGCCCTCCGTTCCCTTCCTCTTCCCTTATCTTACAACGCCACCTTGTGGTGAGGAGTAACAGGACACAACATCTCCTCTCTCTTTAAGAATACAACTTCTTCCCAAACAGGAGTTAGCAAAAAGGAAAAAATACATAGCTTAAACCTGTAGCTTTAATCAAAGTTAAGGTGCTACTCTCATGTAGCAACCCGAGCAACTAATACTGAAACTTAACTCAGGAGAAAACAAATAACATTATGCTAAAGCA
>JBAMHX010000016.1:4471712-4501175 GCA_037177515.1 Pseudomugil tenellus | reverse complement strand
ACATACATATATATATGTATGTACTTTAAAAATAAACCAAATAACTTGTGATCATCCTTTTCATTCCATCACACTCCAATGCTTTGCTTCCATTTCTCAGCTGTGTGTCCTTCCAAACTCTGCTGAATTGTTTACAGCTTGCTGTGAGTTACACTTACTCTGGGAGTTTTTGTGCAAGAAGTTGCTATCCCAAGGCGCTGGGTGTAACTGTGGTTGTTGAGGTTGATGGTGTGGAAACCCCAGCAGGGAATAATTACATGAAATATGACAGATAAGATCAGCAGTATTTCTTTTATCTGCTTTTTTTTTCTCGGATTATGTTTATTTAGTAAATACTTGTGTATCTTGGATAAAGTTTTTGATATGTTTGTTTTCTGTATATATGCAGTACAAAATTCATTCCCTTCACTGGCTGTATAATAGACTCAGTATTGCTTAAACATGTAAAACAAATGTGGGACAGTTACCAAACCAAGCTTTACTTTCTAACTCAGGATTACTTTGGCAGGTTGAGTGACTGCTGCTGAAACTGAAACTCTGACCTTTCAGTGAGAAGAACTCATCTTTTAACAGCGGGTCACCCACAGGATGATGACAGAGACAGAAATATGTGTTTGTGCAGAAAAACATACATATGCAGCAGGTTGTTTCAGACATTAGTCAGTGTCATGTCTAAACCTCATGGTGGAGATGAACAGGACCAACAGGATTCACCCTTTTAATTAATGCGAGTGTCTGTGTCAGATTGACAGTGCTTAGCTGTAACTGGGGGATGCATCAGGGGGAAGTTTTCTATGTGTGGTGTTGTGTTTCTTGGGAATTCGGTATATGGTATTCCAGCAATCTGTCAGCACCAAAGTGACTTTCTGGCCAGAGTGGTTCAATAACTGGAAATTTATAAAGAACATTGGTTTATTTTTTTTTATTTGTATTTCTTAATAGATCATTGCTGTTTTTCAATATTTTTTTTTAAGATTTTAGATTAAAACACTTGACACTCAAAGCATACATTTAGCTTGAGCCATCCAAATGTACACATCTAAATAGTAGCACCAGCTGGAGCTCCTACAACTTCAAGTAATGTGGTAGAGGTGTAAAATAGTATTTTTACCACAGCTGGTACAGATTGTATGATTATTATCAGAAATAAACATCAAAGGCTAAACCTGCACCATAGCTTCAAAAAACTGTACCAGTTGGGTTTTTACAGGGAGTTTAAAGGCATAGTGAAGGCTACATGGAGACAAAAGCAAATTGTTTGCAGTAAATACTCATTTATTTCCAGAAATGCATGTGTATGTACAAAAATCACTGAGTGGCCACAGAAATACACCAAAAGCAGAGAATAAGACATATAGCGTGAATATTAACTTGTGTGATTTAAACAAACACATGAAGAAGATGTCAGAGAGTCACGGCAAGAAGAAACGAGACATTCATGTTGGCTGATAATGAGAAGATTTTATATAAAACTCGTCATATTAAGGAGCATCCGCAACTTGAATGCAATCTGAACATGAATACAACATTCAGGTAAACTGATAACAGAAACGTTCAGAAAAAATGTTCTTGTGTCATGAACACAAAAAGAAAACGGTGGTGTTTTCAGAGATACCGAATTTTTTTAAAAGCACATTTTGGCTCTTATAATGCCAGTTTGATGTGGACAAAACATATAAATGTTAAATAAAACTTTAGAAAGTTGACCCAAACTGGTCTCTGTGGCAACATTTACTAAAAAACCGTCTTCTTTCACATCTTATGCTAAGCTAAGCTAACTACCCTGAAAGGATAAGTAGTCTGAAACTTGTGTCATCACTCAGCCTAAAAATCCTATGAATTACAAAAGCCATGTTTTAGTTTATAGGAAAAACTCAAGGACTGTTTATTTGGTGGATAGGGGCAGACACTTGATAACAATCAATCTAACACCTACACTGCATTTATATTTGGGTTTATCAATCACTGCACGTCCTTCTCTGATTCATCACATCACTATCTGACCTGACCTGCAGTAAAACACACATCATATCAAAGCTTCGTTTTTCATGAATAATAATAGCTGAGTTTGATCTCATCGCTGGTAGCCAAGTTTAATCAAACTTTTTGGAATTTATTTCACAGCTACAAATGCTCAGAGATGGAAAATGAAGTTATTGATTAAGCAGTTTGTGAATATTACTGTGTTCGGGTGTGTGATCAGTAAATCCTGATGTGCTGATCTATTCCACAAAGATAACTGGAGAAAGTTTTTCTTTTAATTTATTACATAGGTGTGGATATACTCTCAGCTGACCCCATGTGACTGACTGGCTCCCAGTGGGGTTATCAGTAACAGCACACAGATGTCAGACTTTACCACCCTGCATGTAGATGTGCAAAACCAGTGGGCACGCTGAGGAAAGTTAGCTGCAAATGTGTGAGAAAGGGACAAATGCACAAAGACTTAGAAATGAAATGGCAGCTACTGCTGTGTGATTTAATAATAGTCTCATTAATATGTTATACACACAGTTCATACACACGTACATGCTGGTGGGCCCACGCACACAAGAGCGCATCAGGACACCTCAAGCTCTCTCTGCAACAAAGCCTGGCTCAGCACAGCAGTCATGTGACAGTCATTCCCATTGTTCACTTCTGGCCAGGGGTGGTTTTGCTAATGCAATGGTGTGTGTGTGTGTGTGTGTGTTTTGTATCCGTGTGCATGCCATAGCAAGAAAATGCTTTCAGCCAGCTAAAGGAAAGCCCTCATTCTCATGCATGTTGATGTTTGTACGTGTGATGAAAGACCAGAGTTGTGCATGCGCAATTAACTGTATGCTATTGCTTTCATGTAAAAGCATTTAATTGTGTAGAGAGAGTTTTCACAAAAACACAGATATTCATTTTGTATTTTGTAAACTACACCTGTTATAATATCTTCTGTCGGACCAGTTGAATACTTTTGCTGGTCCTCCAAGAGCGAGACACATGGAGGGAAACTGCATCACAAAGTTGGACTAAATTCATTTGCGTTTAATCCAGAGTTGTGTCCAACCTTGTGAGTCAGAGAGCGGGAATCTTTGAAAAGGAGAGAGAGGAAAAAGATAGAACATTTGTTTAATTGTAAGCAATCTTCTGTAATGAGGTTCTGTCATCTAAATGTTTATACTGGTTTTTCCTCTTCCTGTTAATCTTATTTCAAACCCAAGGCTGTGCTTGTCTCTGTGTTCTCAACCCAAGGCCTTCCCCATCACTGGTGACAAAGCAGACCTCTCTTTATAATGTTTTGTCTACAACACCATGGTCAAGGAAAACACTCTTTGGTTGGTGTGCGTTGAAAGTCAAGCTGCTAGTGTTCCTGTTGCGAATGTCCATTTACAGGATTTAGAAGACTGGAACTGTTTGCCCACATCCCAAATTGCATGCTTAATGTGAAGAAAAGACATAGCACAACAGTATTGGCACTTTCCTATTTCCCACTTTGTTCAACATGACTGATTTCAGCTACTTTTCAGTTATGATTAACACAATAAAATTGTGTCAAACGATCAATTAGTTACATCAGTGTCCCTTTCTTGTCTATTTTATAAAACCAAATAACTTCTGTGCAGTAGTTGTGCAGCTTTGTCTTTGGTGCTTTTGGAATAAAACACTTTTTTCCTGTTTTTTGAGAGAATTATAAGACAATTATCCCTGGTTGTATAATTTGTTAACAATCAGAGGTGACACTGAGGCAGAGGATCAGCAGGGACCCTGCAACAAAAAGCTGAAGTCAGCCTCCATAGTGTCATCGCTCATGTGTATCAAGGCATCCTCAGTGATCCAAAACATAGAAACACAAATCTCCTGCATGATTTATCATTACTGTGGACTCGTGTCAGGATCCTGGGAAATAAAATTTATATACAAATGGCTCATTTTACCAGAATAAGACTAATTGGTGTGACTGGAGGGAAATTAAGACGTTTTAGCTCATGCAAAATATTCGCAGAGATGGTTGTTTCTGTAAGCAGTACCCATCCATCTAAAGTGAACCAACAGATGCAGAAAATAAGCATTATTACACTGACTTACACAGTACATTGGTTAAACTAACAACAAACGTTATAAAGGAACCTTTAAAAACTGCTTCCACTTTCATTCTTTTGTAAATAGCTACAGCGTGCAGGGTTATGTCTTAATATAGGTTATAATAGCCTTGGTCGAGGAAATACCAGCACTAATTTGTGTTTATGTGTGTGTGAGATGCAGGACGGGGTGACCGGCGACTGAGCAGCTGTAGGGAGGAGAGGACGAGGCCGTGAAGTAAAAGAAGGAGGGGGAGGAGAAAAGTTTATTATTATAAGTGGTAGAAGGACAATGGAGAGAAGGAGACAGGAGGCGAAAGCTGACATCATGATGGGCAGAGCGAGAGGATGTCTGTGTGGAGGGGGCTCAAGATGGGTGAGAGTGGATGGAGGGAGAGAAGTGTGTATTAATGGGATGGAAGGATGAGATGAGGAGGATGAAGAGTGATTAAAATAGAAAGGATGAGACGCTTCACACTGTCTTAAAAATGGCTTCCTGTAGTTCTTTTCATTAATAATCTAGTCAAAGGATTGATCAATAAAGTGTTTATGTTAATACTATGTGTCTTTCAGTCAGTTCTTTCTCCAGTGCAGGGGAGTGTTTGTGTCAGACAGATGGTCAGGGCTACACACACTAAAACCAATACACTCACACACACAGACCAATCCCTTAAGGTCTTATAATAGGTGCTCCTCCTGTAATGGTTTTGCCCCTCAGAGGAATCCACACTCTGACCCAGCATGCCTTCGTAGTTCTTTTATAGTGTATTCCAACACGTCTGTGTGTCTATGTGTGTGTGTGTGTGTCTGTGTGTGTGTGAATAAACCTCTTTCCTGAACTGGCCAGCTGTTCTTTTTCTCTAAAGCTGTATTTGCATTTTTATTGTCACTCATCGTGACAAGTCAGTGACCCCCTGCTGATACGTCTTTTGTCCCATGTAGGAACACATTTAAAGCTGACAAATAAACATCAACACTTTGTGACTTGTCACTCACATCTTTTCCTTTCCAGTCTGAACCAGTTGCCAGTGCAAATGACAAACTTCAGCTGCAACTTCTGTTTTATGAGCAGCAGTCTGTTCATTTGTGTTCTTTACATGCATCACACTTTTACAGTAAACACATGGCAACAAGATGCAGCTTCCAACATGGTGTTTCCAAACGTTTTCACAGTTTTGCATCCATTGTAAAGCTGTGCTGTCCATCCTACAGTTAAGCAGTCAGACTTTATTATGCATAAAGTAACTACTAACAAGTTTTGCTTTCATGGTTTTGTCCAATGATACGATATCAGTTGTGATGCGGGGGAAATCACTGGTACAGAATAAAAAGTCTGATGAGAAACGATATGTGCATGTCAGTAAAGCTAAATTTATTTTATCCTCAAGTTATGTAGATATGCTGACTAAATAGATGTTCAGATCTGTATTCACAGTGCCGCTCGACTCTTTTGCTAGAAGTTGTTGAAGCTCCTCTGTTGACATTTTTCCACACTCAGAGGAATGCTTTTTTTAGCTGCATGACGGATTCGGGGCTCTGTATGTGCTTGTGAGACTTACTCACTGTAAAAAAAAGAACATTTCTGAGGTGTGCTATTTTAACAAAAGCCAATGAGTCGGCGGTTTAGTCATACAGTGTTGTTCTTCAAGATTGTTTTAGCTTCTTGTATTGAATAAAAACACAAGATATTATCCACATGACCGCCAACATGCAGTGTCTCAGTATCACAGCAGAGGTTGACACATTTCATCCTCACATTAAACCTTTTTAACATTAGCTGTGCCTGTTCCTGCAGCTAATTTTGAACCAGCCGATACGTTCAGACAAAAGAAATGTTGGTTCGGAACCTGAAAAGTCGCTTTTCAACTGACCCAAAAAAGTACTGTTTCTTCTTCACAAGCTAGGGCGTCGAAGAATGAAGGTCGCACGTTCATGGTGCAGATCATAAGACAGATAGAATGAAAATTCCTCCAACATTTAAAATACATATTTTCTCACTTGTAGTTTAGTTAAGAATTTTGGTTTAATTTCCAAATTAGACTTTTTTTAGGAAACCTCATAAATGGAAGGAGGATGATGCAGATCACTACCTCGATTCAGGGATTTTACAGGGTTCTTTAAAAACAAAGATAATGACCACGATCATTGGCAAAAAAAAATTCTATTTTTTTTCCACAATGCCCTGGTGCCTGATGTTAGCATCGTTTCCATTTCCATCTTTTTTATTGGGCTGTTTGCATCAACAAAAGGAGATTTTGCATTAAAAAAGAGTGTTGTGCAGTCAGAGAGGATGATTTATCACATTACCAGGAGACTTGCTGCTCATCCTCATCTGTCTGTGCTAACTCTGCTGTGGCTTTGCAGCGCTGGACTAGTGTTTCTGTCGAATGCATGCAGATAAAAACTAAATCTCACCTTTCCAAAATAGAAGAGTTAAATCCTTGCAGTATTAATGATTGCATATGGATGTGTTGTTCTTTGTGGACAGTCTTGTGATTATCTTTTGCATTTTTTTTCTGCTCCAACATCTTTTTGGTTCAGTTTTTTCTCTTTTCAATCTGCTGTTAATAAAATTCCCAATATGTTCAACAACACATAAAATTTAAGTTCTTTTTACCATATTCTGGATGGTAATTCTGTTAACTCTCTACCACTAACAACATGCTCATGCAACTTTAGTATTTAGTACTTTTTTTAAATTAGTCTCCTGTCTTTGAATTGTGTTAATCTTTTTGGACCATCTTGGCGTGCTCTGCTGCCGGCTTTCTCTGATCACTATCAGGTTGGTTATAAACGGAGTCAGGATAACAACCAGTGTAGTTGTTGAGGTCAGATTCTTGGGTTTGATGAGATTAGAGCAGGGAGGATCTGTTGAATCCATCTTGTCTGTCATCTCATGATATTTTAGCTTCCACGGTGTGACTAACTGCTGCATGCCGAGTGATTCAGAGCAGATGATAGTGTGCTGTCCAGTCATCGACACATAGAAGGGGAATTTATGAAGAACCTGTCCAGTGTTTTCCAGCCCTGTCAAGCTATCTGTCTTGTTCATCAGTGTGTATTTATATCTGTGGTGTCTGGATCAGCTAACTCAGGCTACTGCCTGAGCAGAAGTAAGTTGCATGGAGTTAACAAAACATCACTAAGTTGAAAGAAAATCGCAAAGACTGTTGCTAAACTTGTGCTTAAAGAACAGAAAATGAATCATATACAACATGTCTGCAGGCCAACTAGTTTTAGTAACTTGTGTAATATTATGTAATGATGATTTTCATTTCCTCTGGGCAGTGTCTTGGTGTGTATTTTGGTTACTTGAGTGTGTATTGGAGTATGTGAGCCATGTGTGCATGTCTGGGTGTGGTGACAGTGTGTTTCATAATATTTCTTTGGAGTGTTACATGTTAGTTTGTGCATTTTGAGTTTCAGCCTTAAAAGCAGAATATTACACTTGTTCCTTTTGTCACGTGTTTCCTGCAGTTACATAACTTTGCTTTTGGTGTGCACATGGGAATTTGTGGTTGGATTATAACTGAGAAATCTTTGTTTACTAATTTATTGTATAAAAAAGGGAAAACAGAGAGAAACGTATCCTGTAGTTAGATGTGATTCAGAATTTCTCTGGCAGGTTAACATCTGTGACTATTCTTGCAGAGTTGAGGATGATGGCAGAGGGGCGCTTTGCTAGCCTGCCCAGGTCTCTCCATGCGCACCATGCCCTGGGAGGAAGCGCCGCTCACCCTGGAGGACCCAGCACCTCTCTCGGTGCACCCAGCAGCTCCTCCAGGAGGCTACAGAGCTCCCTCGCCACCTCCATGGACCTCCTCTGCTCCAAACCTTGGTGTGTTTGATGAACCATGGCTCAGACTGAAATAACTTGAATATAATTTGCACTTGACGCTTTTCTTAATGTGGCATAACTTGTTGAGCAATTCCAGAAGTACTTTTCCAAGACCACACTTTAATCTAAAAAACAAGCAATGAAACTTGATAAATATTTTGTTTCCTTTCTGCAGCCTCCCTCAAGGCCACGGCAGCTTATCAGAGATTCCCACTACAGCCTACCAGCCCATCTCAATTCATGGTACTCTGCCTCGACGCAAGAGAGGAGGGGCCAGTCACACACAGCCGCTACACTGTGGGAACACATTACTGCCTTCCAGGCACATCCATCAACCCACCACGTCCTCTCTGGTGCAAAATATCAGTGATGACTTCATTAGTTACAGGTAAAAAGATCATTGTGGATAATAATTCTCCAAACTGTTTGTGATTTCTTCTTCTACATTCAAATAACAGCATATGAAACACTGCAGGATGATTTATTATCCCATCTTCTCTGTTTTATAACATGAAGCTAATTAAGTCTTGCAATTAATATTTCTTAAATCACAGATTTAAATATTTGCTGCTTGATTGCTTAAAAGGTGATTCAGACCATTTTAAACTAGTTTATTTATGCACTGCAACTGCTATTAGTCCCTTTCGGTATTAATTTACTCTGAACTTTTACTGATATCAATCCAAGCTGCTTTTTTTCCTTAAAGAAGCAACAATAAATGTTTCAGAGACCTTTGAATAGATTCAGAAAATAGAAAAATATAGTCAGCCTGTGGATTCGAGCGGAGATTCATCATCTTGTCCATCTGTGGAGGGTAGAATTACTTTATTTCTCTGATCAACGCTGTGTATTTGTTTCACAATGATGTTGAATAAAGCAGCATTTATAAGAAAACGTCAGATATGTTCAGACTGCTTGTCTTCAAAATGAAAGGTTAAGACATGGATGGAGAGAAGTGACGTTGTAAATAGAGCCCAAAGGAGGTGTAGCAGTTAGCACAGCTTCAGAGGGAACACACACACCTCATCCCTCATCATGTCCTCCCACCTTTCTGTCTCTGGTATAAAGTTACGACAGACTGTATCTGATATAGCCAGCTCTGAGTGTGTATGCATGTGTGTGTCTGTTGGTGTGCACTGTGGCCCCCAGCAGTCAGCTTCCCTTTGTTGGTCAGGGTGTGGCAGAGCTGATCAGAGATTACTGTGAACTCTTTGTCTGTTCTCTTCATCTCTTTGCCTCCGCACTGGATCCATTTCAGATGCTGCTGACATACAGAAGGACAATTTGTCCAGGTCAAATTCAGCCTGTGCAGGTGGGGAGATAATACACGGCATCAAAGTCCCACCAAGTGACGTTGCTTAAATCAAAAAGTCATGAAGACTAACGTCTCTTAAATCTAAATATGCTCAATATTTCTGCATGAATGCATAATAGGTGATGTTGTAGGAGGTATTTGAATACTGCAAATGCACATTTCTCTCCAGAGTTTTCTATAAAAAGATGAGTTTTTTAAAGGTATGCAACCACTTGCCAGTTGGTCTTGACTTTCCATTGCTCATGCTGTCAGCTGACCTGTGGCCCCTGACCTTATGTTGCACTATCTCCCGATTGGCCAGTTTGTCTTTCTGTTGACCTCTGTGGGCAGCTGGAGGACCACCAGGAAAGGAGGAGGCACTTGCAGAAAGAACGAAGAGAAAGGAGGAGGGATCATACACAGTGATCCCAGAGAGAGGAGTGCAGAGGTAGAGAGTAATAGATTACTAAAGCACACTTCTCTTTAGTTTGAACCGTCTGAACTCTTTTGGTTAACTTGTCTAAGGCTAAAACAAACCAGTTTTTACTACAGGTATATATATATTCAGGAAATCAAAGAACAAAACTGACTTTCTGTTTAGAGAAAATTTAGTGTAGAAAAAAAGAGTTTAAAAAAGTTCAGTGTGATAAATTTCAGCTCAGGAAATGTATTTGCAGTGTTTGGTGTCAGACCTGTGACACAGTGATACTCTGATATGTCGACACGGTCCGTGCTCTGGAGAGTTAGAAACAACCTGAACACAGTGTATCTAAGACGATAACTTAAGTGGTAAAGAACAGATAAGATAGTTTGCATAGAAGAGACGATGTGCTGTTGAAGTAAGCTGAGAGGTCAGAGGATGAGCTCAACACATACACCGTATGGATTCTGCTAGAGAATTAGTCATGGATGGTTGAGATCAGCTTTAGAGAATCTTGGAAAGAAGGAAAACTTCTTTCATTTTTCAAAATTCTTGTGCTTTTGGTGTACATCTTATTTAGACTGCTCCAGAACACCCTTATTTCTCACATTCTGGGAATGAAACTGTGCAACATGATAGATAAAGCATAGAAATGATCATTTGGACACAAATGCTGGAGTGATGGTAAACGCTGGCTACATGTCTGTAAAGTGGAATCACACTGACCTCTGTGGGCCGCCTACAGACTCTACAAGCTGCTGTCAAGTCTCCTCAGATCTTCCTCTGACTGTCCTCGTCGTTTTGTTTCCCTCCCACATACACAAATATGGTTTCTTCCCAAACTTCAGCCAGTTGTGGTCATGCTGAGTATTGTGTGGTGAAGTGCAATGAACAGCAGTAGCCAGAAAAAGACTGTGGTTAGTGCAGCCTGCTTCCCCACTCTTTTTTTTTTTTTTTTTTGTCCTTGTACTCGCCTGAGCTTCTTCTCCGCCTGCTCCTGCCTGCGTTACAGTTTTGTGGTTGTACAAGCAGAAAAATTCAGTGTTGCTGTTTTGGCAACTCGGGCAGAAAAAGTCAAATTTAGCAGTGGTCAGCTTGTGTAGTCTGTAATGCCTGGGCCTGACCATCTCACACCCACTTTGTTTAAATTCTTTTAGCTAACTCTGTTAGTAAAGAATTAAACGTAAAAGATTCATCTAGACCCTTTAGCTAACCAAATCTTTCTCATGCTCAGTGATGTCACTGTTTGTGAGCCTGACCTTTGACCTGCCCAGGCCAGAGCAAAGAAAAAAAGAAGAAAAGGAGAATATTCCTCAGCGGCAGCCCATCTGACCTGTAGGGTGTTGTCAGCCTGTGGCGAATTCTCATTGCATTCTCACACTGTAGTTAGGCCTGGGTTACGAAAGGCAGGTAGTTGATGTGGGAAATGTTATTTTTAAAGGTCCAGCAAAACACTGACCCCAGCAACACATAAAAATGTCTCATGGTAAACCAAGAGCAAAAAGAACAAAAACAAAAATCCTTTTTTTTGTTATCTGCAGTGGTGATATACATTGCAACTGGTATCTTGTCAAGTTCGTTAACTTGACTTGACTATAGATAGTTAACTACTATCTATATTACTACTTAGTATTGTTTTCAACTTGCTTTTATGCTGTCAATCTTTAAACTGGATTGTCTTTATTTGTTTTATTTAAATAGTTTTAAATGTGTCCATTCATGAACTTTTTTGCTCTGTAAAGAGTTTTTGTTGCTGTTTTGCTTTTTTTAAAGTGCATATTGTCACAAAACATATATCTATATACATATATCTAACTTATATTATTTCTAAATGAAGAGAGAAGGTGGCAACAGATGTTTTTTGTGCTTTTTTTAAGATTTGTGGCTTTTAACGCATAAATAAACTTTACTTAGTAGACTTTTTTTTTAGATGTATTGGTTCAATAGAACCAATAAATGTGAATAACCAATGTGTGAAATTTGAACAGACATTGGACTGGGGTGTTGTTTAAGGGTTTGCTGGGTAAACTCTGTCAGCCATAAAATTCAGACATAAACCAGTAGCTAAAAACAACAACTTTGATCATGTTTAAAACATTTTTCTGTCATCTGTAATATAGGAGATGCTTTGAGTTTGTAACATTAATTAACTCATTATTAAAGTAAAATCTGTAAACAGAGTTTTGTTTCTGGTATTGAAAATGGTTCAAAGCTATTTTCTAAAGATTTCCTGTATTGAACACATATTTATTTAACCAAAAAAAATCCTCCCTGCCTTTACTTGGCCACCCCACTAAACATTTCCAGGATACACCACTGCTCAACTGGATCACTGCATCAGTGACTGTTGCACACTGATCCTAGGACCCAAAATGTTCATCAAATGATAAGAATTAGTTATAAATTAATTATTTCATGCTAAAAAGATGGATATCCGATTGGAAATCTTACAAAAATGACAAGTGCAAGTTACATTTCTGATTCTTCAAACAGAGAATTGAAATTATTGTTATGATACTGTTACACTTGTTGTTATTTTTCCATTTACAGAACATATCAAAGGATAAAGAAAACCTTTCTCTCATTGATGTCTATATTTATAGAATTTTTTTAATTTAAACATCTGTTTTAAAGAAGCTTTAGTCGTACATTAAATAATCATCAAATTTCCAGCCTTGTATACTGGAGCTTTGTAGCATCAGACACCGTTTTTGAGCTGTTTACGAGCGAGTGTCGATGCTCTGCAGGTTCTAGGATTGGTAGATAAGTGATCCGCTGACCTATGAGGGGATCAGCTCTTCTCTGATTCTATTTTTCCTCAAGTCTGGAGTTGAGGGTGACAAAGAAGCTTGAACACTCCATATACAATAAATGACCACAGTTTTTTGTGAATGGAGGCCTCGGTTTAGTTACATAAGTAAATCCTACTCATTATCTAGGGGCATATTAAGGCTGAGGGGGCTTACAGCTAAACATATTTGGTTGGTAGGTAACCGACTGTGATAATATTCCCGTGGGAACACTATTGCAAGCTTAAGGGATTTAAACTACAGACATTGCTAATGTAACCAGGGATTTGAGCTAATTACCTATTTCACTGAGCTCCTGAATGTAAGATCCTGTAGAGAGAAACTCTCTGAGAAATGATATTGTAAAAAAAAAAAACAATCAACTTATACACGGAAAGTGCAAGAAGCTTATAAACATTTTGTTTTTTTTCTGCAGAGAGCTGCTGGTAGGAAAGGTCCAAACAGACTATATTGGGGGAAGTATAATTATTAAACAGTGATTTGGGTAAAATCTGGCTTTCACTCTGCTGGAGTTTAGGAGAAAGGGATAGAAAATAACTAAGATTTGTTCTGGATGTAAAATAAGTAAGAAAAGGTGGTGTCTGTGTGTGTTCTGTAGCCCCTTTGTGAAATTGTCAGTGGACTCAGAATGGTAGGCGTGTGGCTGTGATGTGTGTTGTGGTGGGGGAGGAGAGAGAAAAAGTGGGGGAGGAGGGAGTGAGTGAACATGTTTACCGGTATCTACGAGAATGAAAGAGTCTGAGACAAGCAGGGAAAGGGCAAGGCTCAGATTTAAAGCTGTTCGGAGCGAGGCTGGCCTTTTCTTCCCCCTCTTTCAGAAGCTCATATTCAAAGTGGGGCCGGGTGAGATTGGCATACCGTTCCAGTTAAATCTCATCTGCACCACAGAGTTTCTCTCTTGGTCTCACCTGGAGATAATATGGATGCATGCTTGGACCCATGAAGTCCATCTGAAGCTTCTACAGCACACCACGCCTCCGCTGAGCTTGTCGTCTTCTCATAAGAACTTAGAGAGGGGGTTAAGGAGGCAACACCAGCATCAAGCAGGGACTCACCAGAACTCATATTTATCACAGTGGTCACTAGAGGTCAACCGCTGTTCCTGGGTCCTGCTGGAGAGATGTGTTCTCTAAACCGGACCATGTCTCTGTCTGTCTTTCCCAGGGATCCTTCAGCCGCCCTGGATGCCGCAGTCGACTATGTTAAGGTAAGAGGAAAGGTCGTGGTTTGGTTTTACACACTGTTGTTTAACATGCACTGGTAAATTTTTGTGGTAGTTTCTATGGCAACTATATTGTTTATGAGTTTGCATAATGAGAAGTCGTGTTTTACAGAATCAGCTATGTTTCTGCACATAAAGCAGGCAGAGCTGCAAATGCACAAAGGAAAAAGGGAAAGTTACACAGTTATGAGGATAATACACATTTTATTATCTGTGCAAAATAAACTCCACAAACAGAAGTGACAGCTAACAATGCCAGTCAGGTTTGGAACAAAACTCTACAGGTCCTGCGACTCTGAAGTAAAAACAGGTGAAATAAAGCTGAGCTGATATACGAGGCCCTCAGATACAAACAGCAATTGGCTCTTCTGCAGGCTCCACCGTAAACATCAATCTGTGCAGAACTTAATCCAGTTGCTGCTGGACTACAGGGATAACGCACCTTTAAATCGTGCAGTCTGACACGTTGCTGTCTCTGTCACACTGCTTTATGTCCTATTCACACACACACACACACACACACACACACACACACACACACACACACACCACCTGAGCCTCAGCTTTCAGCGAAAAAGGGATGATCATTCTGTTAACATATTATCGAGCTGACACGATATTCTTTACTGCCAACGTTTCCACTCTGCTTTCGACTCTTTTCCTATCTTGTGTCATTTCTGTTTTACTGTCAAGGAAATTGACGTACTACAAGCGCGACAAACACAAATACACACCAGCAACTCGGCTGTTTTGCTCAGAATTTCTAATAAAACGTGTTTTTAAAACTTTCTTTTACATTTTCTTTCTTGGCCTTGGTGTTATTGGGGTAAAACAGATACACTTAAGTGCTGGTTTAGTCAGGAAAAGAAGAGAAATATGAGATAATCAACACTTTGCTTACACACAACGGCTTTTATTTAGCTTTTCTACTTTTGTTCATGAGATGAAGTAAATACATTGAAAAAAATGATGTATATGTGAATAAATCACATGAATCTACAGAGATTTATTGGACTTCTACTGTAATTTTGTTTCAGTTCTGGTTGTAAAAACTGGCTCGGTTTGTTGTGATATGGATATGGATAATTCATTTTTCATGAATCATCCTAACAGACATCGTCATAGCAACTTGTGTGTGATCTCTACCCGAGTCATTTGGTCATCGTTTCATCCTCTTCCCTGTTGTTGTCCTTTATTTAACTCCTCACCTGTTTTTCCATTCCTGGACTATTTCTGTCTCTCCGTCCATCTCCATCTATTAGCTCATATGTTTGGATGCTAGCACCTAAGCGTGAAAAGTCAACCCAATCCTTCCCACAAAAGCAGACTGCCAACCTCACGCACACTACGATCTGCAGGCACACATGCACAAATAGCTCTGTGTGTATTTCTTTGGTCAGTCTGTTAATGTCAACAGATTGTGCAGCTCTTTGTGCGCCTGCAGCAGATGAAGCTACTGTATCTTGTGTATTATATAATATGTGTGAAAACATAGCCGTCAGCGCTTCCTTGGCACACCAGGTGTGTTTGCATTTCCAAAGTTGCTGTAAATACACATGTCCATGTTTGTATGCCGGCACAGACTGCATGGAAGGTCCAGGTGTTGAGTGTCATCCCTGGAAAGGTCAAATGTGTCCTAATGGTGTATGGGCAGCCAGCCCTGCATCGTCCAGTGTGATCAGTTTTATGTACAGAGTTAATGGGTAGAGATGGGAGTGTGCAGGGAAGGATGTGTCTGAAAAAAAGCTGCATAAATATAACCGTAATTTAACAGATTTAAAGCCAATGCATCCTCTTGTGCCTAGTATTGTCTCCAAAATTGTTTTATGTCTTAAATCATATTAATATCTGATAAACTTACCAAAGAACAGAGAAATTACATTAAATTAGGTTAAAACTGATGCACAATGAAGTCTTTCAGCTGTTAAATAAATAAGAAGTTGCACCTTTTATTATGGTTTGCATTTCCTCTGGGATCATTAGAAGCTTATTCTATGCTGCAGCTTTCATTTCCACTCAGCTTTAACCAAAGAAGAGACCCAAAGAATGATCATTCTCTTTGTTTACTTTCTATTTAGATTTTTAGCCTGTATGAAGCCAAGTTGCATCACAAGGACATCCTCATACAAAGTCAGTTTATAGCATCAATATATTTGTTTCAAAGGTTTTTTTCTCATTTTTCTCATTTTCCCCAATGTGCTGGACACAACTCTCCATGAAACAGCTTTTCTATCTGTGTTAACTGTTAGATTTTTTTCAATAGAATTATAGAAATCAGAGTAAAGGGTTGATTTGGTCACATTTTACCTCCTTTAATGAAGAACACTTTTTAGAACCTGAATGATTGATCCTCTGCATTTCACTGAGTCTTCTCTTCCTCTTTTATTACACTTCTGTGCCTTTCTCTTTTATTCTCTGAATTGAAAGCTGCTCTGCAACCTCATGAGAGAGCTTTACAAAACAATAATGCTCTCTATGTAGAGGAGTTTGTGTGTGTGTGTGGTCTCAGGTTGCACTAGCTTAGTGTGGGCGATACTTGCAGAACACACACACATGCATATAGATAACGTCAGATTAAAGCTCTATGTAGCAATAGATTTGAATTTGTAGCTCCAGTGTCATCCATCTTCATAATGAGATTGAACGTTTTGGAGGAGTGCACCACTATGTGGCCAGATTCAGGTACTGTTGGCATGAAACAGCCAAACTACTGAGCTGTTGATGGATCTGCAGATGCTTAAATACAAGACTGAAGTTTGTGTCTTTCATCATTTCAGTCTGTCCATGAAGGAAAACATCAAACAGAAAAACAGACAACTATCTGGTTAATCTGCTCAATAACTATTTTGTTTTATTAGATTTTCTTTCCATCAGTAATCTATACAGACCAGATAGTTTGACTTTATTTTGTACAATTTTGGCACATTTTTTTTTCATTGCTCTAACTCATCATACAACAATATGCAAAGGTCATCCTGGTCAAACTCTTGAGATCTGACCTAAATGTTCTTTATGTCATGTCCTTATGATGAATGTTAAACACAGATGGGCACCAATTTCCTGCAACCCTGAATTTGACTAAGCACTATAGAAAATGAATGAATGTGCCCAACCAACGATAGCTGACGGCAAACTATGAACCACTGCACTAATACACATCGAGTTGGATGCATTGAACAGTCAAAATGATGGTGAAGGTGTCTGAACATTCACTGATGCTGACATTTAGACTTCATGCTAAACTTTAAAGATGCAAAATTCAGCTCTGCTGGGCAAACCTGCCTGTTTCATAGTCATAATACTCTTCTTTCCGTTGTTTGAATATAACTTTGATTTTAGGAATTTTTTTTCTGCGCTGTTACTGTAAAACACCTTATTCTTCCACTTCTCTGTTTCCTGCTCCGTTGAATTACGGCAAAATGTTTTGGCATTTTCACCAACACACAAAAAAAACAGCTGAGGTCAGCAGTTTACAATGGACATGATGAATTACAACTTTTTACAATGGAGAAACCATTTAAGTGGTGCTCATGTCCACGCTCTTACATGCTGTAAATCTCCACTTATCACTCCTTAATCTCAGCTCCGAAATGCATATCTTCAAACTCCATATTTAACCCCATTTTTATATAATCTTATATATGTTATCCTTCATTATGTAATATAGTTAGCCGAGGCTGAAACGGTTTTCCTAAGTAAAATGAAAGAAACAACAAACAGTAGGAACAGAAAATATACAACCTCAGCACACCGACTTCTGCCGCTCGCTGTTTTCCAAAGCATTCCTGGAGCAGCACATGTGTATTTTAAGGTGAACATTTAGCATAGCTGGTGATTTTGGGCTGCTGTGGTTAACAGTTGTGTGTGTGTGTGTGTGTGTGTTGCCTCAGGGAATGTTTGACATGTATTTCCTTCCTGGATCCTCGGTGAGTTCACACTGTAATTAGTGGCAGAATATTCCTTCAACAGGGGTGTCACCCCGTACGTGTCTTTGTCTTTTTGTTAGTTTGTTGATGTGTAGATGGAGTTTGTGTACTTACTGTGTTACAATATCTGTTTTTGTCTGCACTCACTGAGGATAGTTTTGTCTGTATGCAGTTGCGTTTGGGTGTTTTTTTTTTTTTTTCTAGTAATGTGTATGTGATGTTTTGTGGTAAATTTGTGGCATCCTTAATACAATGGGGGTGTAGCTGATTGAACAGTCAATAAGTAGAAGAAATGTTTAGTGTCACTCTGCACTCTGCACAAACACCTTGCTGATTCTTTCCTGCTGCTTAGACACTCATAAAGCAGCATTGTGGATTGTTTAAATGTGTAAAAATGGCTGATATTGTGGTTATTTTTTATATTTTTTGTGCAATCTTTACAAGTCAAGAGTTGGTTATTCTTTTCCTCATGTTATATTTCAGCTTTTTAGCTTCAGAAAACATCTGCAAGGTGAATCTGAGAAAGTCATGAAAAATACTACAAACATTTATTTCTTATTTAGGTAAAAGAAAGTTGGGAAAGAAAATTAATTAGGCAATATTTTGTATAAGTTTGAATTTATCTGACATTTTTTTTAAACCAAAGAAGTCAATAAAACCATTAAACACTGACAGAAATATTTAATTAAATCATCTTTAATTTGTATAAACACACTGGATGTGTTATCCTCCTATGAGTTTTCTGGGCGAAGTGAGAGGGAGGCTTTGCCTTCGGACCACTCCCAGTCAAACCACACACAACAGGCTTAAAGCCTCCCACGTGGCTCTTTCTCCCACACCATATATGGTGCCGGGGGGGTGGGACACTGGAGGCAAAGCGTGAGAAAGGATGTTTTGAGCTGAGGAGGAGTGGAGGGTTCACTCTGCAGGGGACTGTGGAGCAGAGAAAGATGACAGAGTGATGGCAGCAGTAGTAGTCCTGATGGGGGGCTTAGCTTAAAAAGCTTCTTCTCCAAAGGATTCTTTCATAATCCATTTGATTTTTTTCTGTTTTTCTGAAAACCTCTGTGATGAAGCTTTTTCTTGGAATAAACAAGTGGGAATTATTCGGGTCTTTCCAACTGAGAAAGTTATCCAAGTTAAGCTTTTTGGCTGCAGTCAGTGTGACCGGAGAGGAAGTGTGCGGCTAAAATAATCTTGCTGCAGACAGTTAGTCCTTGCAGTTACAGGCAGTAAGGAGAAATGTCAGAGCGATGCGACCTGAAGGCCCTGACAGCAGCTCTGTGTTGCTTCTACCACAAGAACTCTGTCATCAGTGGAAAGGTGAGAGAAAAGGTGTGTGTAAGCATGTGTTGTGAATCTTGTGCACCACTGAACTTGTATCGTTTTCATGCAGGCAAGTGTTTTTTTGTTAAATTCCTGAATTAGAAATAGTATTTAACTTGGTTTTAAACTATTAATAGCCGACAATTTTCTTTAAAGCATGCAAACTGAGCAGGAACCCTTTGATGTGTAGCTGATGTTAAAGCAGCAGGCCACAGGAAATTGACCAGTCCACTAAAAGGCATTATAAAAAAAGACACAGTTCCACATTGGCCTGCAGAAAAAGGTCTAAAAAGCACATGGCACCACTTCCAGCATGAGTAAAATCTAATCAGACTGAATAGTCCTCCTCTTTCCCTTGCTCTCTCTGTGAGTTGAACACTGGGCTTTTATTACTCAGACCAGACGATCTCATAAATGACTGACTTGTGTGACTGTCTTGAGTGTGTGAGTGTGAGATATATACTTGCTTCATCTATAAGTGGTGTTGGAAGACAGACAAGGCAGTGTGCGATGGGAAGTTACAGATACAGAGGTACCAGGACCGGGATGATAGCCCACATGTGGATGATAAATGACTAATTTGTGGTGCTTTGTCTCCTGTATGACGTCAGTAAAATGTACGAATATCATTAACTTAATTGGATAAAGAGAGCAGCGGTGCAGGAGGCGACGGTGACGTAGTCTGTGCAGATCAGCCGGGAGCTTTCCTGCACCAGCTGTTGAAACATGTTGTGCAAAAGTAAAAGATTCATTAATGCAGGTGTGAATTCTGAGTTGCAAGGGATGAAATCTTCCAAAGATGCTCTCCGTTATGAGATCATAACCCAAACTGACAGTTAGGTTCAGTTACGTGACTCTGGTGTGAATAATTTGGTGCACATTTCTTTACTCTGTCATAAACTCACGAAATTTTTGTATGAATCTATTTGTAGAAAAAAAAATCTAAAGTATAAAACTCGTCAATTTAGAATAAACAAACAATCTTGACAAACCTTTTTAACAAAACATATAAGCATATTTTTTGCAAAAGATTAGACTAAATTATATGAATATTTTTAAAAATGCAGTAAAAGAAAAAAAATTCTTCCAGATTAATACCTGCAGTCTCCCATTACATAAGCACACACACACACACACCATCTCGAATATTCACTTTATTTCAACTCAATGTGTATAGCACCAATTTACAGCAAAATTATGCCAAAGCACTAAAACATAACTTTTTTAAATTCATTGTGATCCAATGAAAACAAAACAACATTAATCCAATTTATAATAACTCTTCATGCAAGCCAACTTCATAGTACCCTGTTATTTATATTTGAGGACATCAATAAGGGATCAGTAAGTACCATAACCTTTAGCCGGGGAGACCTGCGAAGAAAAAGAAAAAGAAAATAATACGTTGCGGCTCCAATAATGTTATAAATATCTTTTATTTCTTTATTTATTTATTCCTTTATTTAACCAGGTTAAAAGAAGGGAGTCCTGGCCAAGAGGCGGCAAAAAATGACAAATACAATCAACAGTAAAATAAAGTACAAATTATTATATAAAACAATCATAGGCGAAAGAGGCTGTCTCAGGTGCTCTAATTCTTTAAAATCATTCAACGGAATCAGTTCTTTTAGTTTCCAGTCTTTTTGCAACATGTTCCATGTAGACAGGGAAGAGAAGGCAAAAGCCTTTTTCCCAGTTCAGTAAATGGAACAGAAACCAACAAGTGATCATTGGAGTGCAAAACCATAGGAATGAACACTTTTACCAGTTATTATATTATAAATATACAAGGATAATAGTCCAAGCAAGGTTTTATAAATGTAAATGTACCAGTGAGACTACCTTCTGGTGGACAAAGAGGGCAATCGCACTCGAGAATACAGTTCACAGTGGTGGGTCAATGCCTTACAGTTTGTGATGATCAGAGAAGCATGATACACAGAGTCAATCTTTCCCAGAAACTTAGCTGAAGCATTCATATACAGCACGTCTCCATTGTCTAGAATGACTAAAAATGTTGCAGTGACAAGTGCTTTTTAGGAAAAATGTATGTAGAGTTTGCTATCCAGTTGCTAGTTCAAGGCTAATGTGTCATAAAAGGCTAATTCATCACGTCATAGTGTGTTTTGGTCGGGATATAATGTATCGTATGCACTGATCCTACATACAAGGCCTATTTTCATAAATGACTTATCCAAATAAAAGCTCCACATTCAGAATCTTGCTCCCAAAACAAAGCTGAGATATTCCAAATTACAACACAAGTGTCAGAGTCAAAATACTGTTTTCTTTTTTTACTATTTGGTTGCTCCCTGAGTGATGAGACAGACATCGTTGTGATGAGCAGAGTCGGTTTTTCCAGATCGCAGTTTTTGTCTTTTGACTTAAGTGTGGAAATTAGCAGAAACAGTAAATTGGACATAATCTGTTTTAATGTTTGTGTTGCATGCCTGTGCAATTGCTGGAGTTTGAATTGTGTGTTTTTTTAGTTATTAATAGGACTTTGCTTTTAACCAAACTTCAGAATATTGTCCCCCTACACAGTAAACCAGGTCGTCCAATGACTGGAAAGATGAGGGTTCAATAGTCATCTGTTGTGTCCTTGGGCAAGACATTTCACCCTCCTTAGTGTTAGTGTTGGCATTGTTGGTGTATGATTGTTTCTGTGGTAGCTGAAGAGGTCTTTGGCATACACTGGCTGCCACATTCCCATCAACCTTCCCATTATTGAACTTGGCTAAAAGTTAAAAGTATTTGTCCACTAAATCTTACATAGTGTGATGAGCTGAAAACCGCTGTAACAGGAACTTTCTATCTTCAGAGTGAGAGCTGTACAGTAGTATCGCACATGTTCCACTATCATTCTCATCCCTGCTTTTTAATTGCTCTAATCAGTGTTTTCCTGTGAGCCTCCCCTCCCATTGCTTCATCTGTCCCTTCCACATTTTGATGCCTTTGACTCCAAAGAGCCTGGGGATTTATTCCATTGCCCTCTTTTATTTTCTCCTCCATCTGTCTCTCCGGGAGGTTGCTCTTTAATCACAGACAACAGCTTCCTGTTCTTGTGCCTGCACGGAAATCCAAATCTTAAGTATCTAAACGAAAAAAGCAACAATCTCCAATGGCGGAATTTAAAAACTGATGTGAAAAAAATTATTAAACGTTAAAACTGAATGAAATTGTGAAACTGCAATTAAATAATCTTGTCTGCATGTTGGAAATCATTTAATGAAAGTCTGGATCTTCACATGTAGAGCGCTTAAAGCTAAGCATCCACCCATTCATTTATTCATCCATCTGTCCATTTATTCAACCATGCGTCCATTTATTCATCCAACGAAAAATTTGGATTAACTATTTTCTTGGCTTTTCACATGGTTACATCTGATATAAACCATGTAAATAAAGAAAGTGAGATTTGCTCTTTGCTTTTTCCTTACAGTGCAACAAAATCTCAGAGGTGATGCTTTTCCTGCAGCTTTTTGTAAAATGAGGAGTAAAGTACTTCCTGGCCTAAACACAGGAAGATGAATTCATTTAGTTGTATCTAAACAGGAAAGGATGGAGTCTTCTGATGATGGAGGAAAGATGGAGAGATGAAGATATGCAGCAATTACCTTTGACGTGCTTCGCAACTTGGAGACACTTTGAGAATTTGTCAGAGAAAAACAGATTTTTAAAACTATTTTAATGTAATTCTAGAAAAAAAACTAAAAATAAAAATGTTCATATCAGCTGAGGCAGCGCAACTAAGAACATTTTTGCTGAATAAGCAAACAGAAACATACTTTCCCGTTTGTCCAGGGTTGATTGACAGTTAGAGACCCTGCAGCAGCAGCGAGAGACCATGAGAAATGTGGCGTGCCGAGCCAGTGATGGAAACGTATGGGAGACTAATGAATGGAAAGGAAATAAACAGCAGACTAGGGGTGTTATTTTAATGATGATATCGTTCTGATTATAGAAATGAGTCTCTGGTTTTCTTTTTTACTTGGGAAATATATCTAGCGTTTTTGTTCCAGGGAATAGCTATCCTGTATGTGTTTTATTCGAGTCATTTTGCTTTTTCTCCAAAAAGTTATGCTTGTTGATGCTTGTTGATGAAAGTTATGCTTGATAATCATTTGCCATTTAAATGAATAAAAACTAACTGAAAAAATAAGACTAAAAGATTATAATTCCGCATAGTGGGCTAAAACGAGTTCCAGTAGTGCTACAATAACACTGGGAGCCCTACATATGTCTCCACTGCTACAACACTATAAGCCAGTGAATTCCCAATAATCCCTGTTGTGATATTTAAGATTAAGATGTGATTTTAGCACAACCTCCTGCAAAAATGATCATGAAATAACCAGATTTGTGTCTCTACCTGATGTGAGATGTCCAGGGCCACCACGAGGTTGAGAACTCTTTCGAATACTCTTTCAGGCTGTTCATAATGTTTCTAGTTTTATAAAAGGACCATCATTAATCAAATGCAAACATTTTTGCCATGTACAATTTCCAATTTGAACTAAAACAAAGAAAAAAGTGTCAATTGCAACCCCTGAGTTGAAACATGACTGAAAATGGCTCTACTTGAGGTATAATGTTGAAAAGGTTGAAAACCACTGATCTACTTTAAGAAATCTAACAACTTCACTTTAAAGTTTCTATTTATGCATTTATTATGTTAAATACATCCATAAAAGAACAGCATTCAGAATTTAGAAGAAAGTTGCTTATTATTATTGTTATTATAGTTGTATATATTATTATTATTATTATTCTCATAATATTACCGGAACAATGCTGCAGAAAATGAACTCTTTGAACATTATTCTATTGTTTAACTTGTTGATTTTTTCTGTTTAATTAATCAGATAAAGCTGCTAATAGTTTATAGTACAGTAGTATGGTAGTAGTCAGAGCCTGGTCTTTGTAGCTCATGTTCCTTTATGCACTTTCCTTACAAACCATGTTGCACATTACAACACAGAAGCAGCAGACTGGGACAAGATAAGGATTAAAATGTCAGCTATTGTGCGCATGAGCATTGGATTATAAGTAATCCATGTTATTGTGCCAAAAAGGTCTTGACCCATGAACCTAGGTCAAGCTTCTTTCACAGTTCTCACAGCTGCATAAGGCCAGATCATCACCGTAGTGATTATTTTTACTGCACATACATTTTCTTTTAGGCAGCTAAAAATGATGACAGTAAGAAGAGATGAGTTATGAAACTGACTTTTGTAAACAAAAGCATGATTTGTCAGACCAGGCAGTTTAATTTCTTCATAGATACTCGCCTCATACAGCTCAGGATGGGAGACTTGATGCAGTCTTTTCCTTATCTAGACTTGTTATCATGAATTGGCTTGAATGAATGTATGTGTAAAGTGCCCTGCGATGACGTTTTACACAAATAAAGTTGAATACAATTGAATAGTGATGAACAGCTGTCTTTCTCTATCATAACTCAGTCTGCTGTTAATGTGCAAAAACTGTAGAGTGGAGATGAAAAGGAACAAGGAGGCTGGAGAGGCAGGCTGGTTTCAGCCGCTCTGCTGTTACTGCTGTGTTGTGGTCCGCTCACACAGACGGGTACAGAATAAATGCAGCCTCTCTATGAGGATGACATCATACTTCAGACCAGCCTTTAAAAATACTCCTCCATGAATCATGTGCTCCTTCTCCATCCCACCTCTGTTTTATTCTCTTTCACAACTCCTTTCCTTATTTCTAAGCTGTTTTGGTTCCAATCAATACCCTCCTTCCAGTTCCATCTCTGTTCACCTCTTCATTCCAGCCCAGTGACCTTGCCACTTTACTGCATTTCAGCCATCTTCTCAGCGTTACTGCTTTACGCTCGTTGGCAATGTAACTGTTTTTATTGTGTTTTTATTGTCATGCATGTAAGCAGCAGAAACTCGTATGAATCCATAGCTGTTCTTCATTTTACCCAGTCAAACTTTTGCAGTGAAACAAGAAAAAGATGTCTGTCCAGGTGGAGTGTTACAGGTGTAGCTTACAACTACAGACAGACAACAGAATAAAAGAAAAAAGCAAAACAAAAAGTCAAACAAAATAAAGGTGCCATGACCTCTTCCTTCATAAGGTTTTCCACTGGCCTGTTACAATGATGCTGAGGGTTAACTTAAAGTGACACTACACACCTTTCAAACTTTCAAACTTCCTACTTCTACCTTGTTTGGAGGCACACGGCACTGACAACCATTGTTGCCTTGCAAGGTCCCAAAGCTGAAAGACTAAACTTCACCACAGTTCTACCACTTCTCACACTTTACAGCAGCAATTTGCTTTATGGCAACACTTCACATAATAGCTATCAGATGTCAACACAATGGCCACTTTAAACATGGCGTATGCCGTCAGAAGCAACAGCTAGGGTTATATGCTTGAACGCCCCGAATAGACCCAATGCAAAAGCTGCACATGTACCCAGTAACTATATTAACAAGTCATCTATCATATTTATTCACTGAGCCTCACTGAAGTCAATAATGAACAAAGTAGACTGTATACCTTAACTAACTAGAATTTAAAACCAGGCAGGTATGGTGGATGGTCATTCCAAGATGCATCCTGAGGTCACAACCTGTCATTTGCACTTGAATTGAGGTTAATCTAACAAATAGTTACAAACATATGGTAAAAACTATGATTTTTTTTAGCTACAAAGCTCCACCTGGTGTGAAATTATCAAACGAGGCAGGTATAATGTGATGATTGGATACATTCTGGGGTCATTTGGACTTGATTTGAGGTCAATGAGACAAATAGTTCCAGAGATAGAGACAAAAATTAGATTTTGTCTACATATAGCTCTACCTGGCAGGAAACCATAAATCCAAAAATCATGATATTTGAAACAGGTCTTCCCATTTGGGGACTTAAACAGGTATACAGAGCATCAAATTTAAATTCTAAAAATTGTTTGAGTTATTGTGCTCACACGAAGGAGATCTGGCAGAGATGAGGGCGAAACCATAATATCTCCCACACGCCAAATTGAAGATATTATGAGCTGTTTTACAATTGCAAGAGAATATTATGGTGGAAGAGATAATCATAAAGAAAGAAAGAGGCAGAGCAAGTGTTAAGACAAGCATCAAGATTGGACTGACTTTTATTGGCTGGAAAGCATGTAGAGAACAGACAGGATGCATGCTGATACCAGATTAGCTTCTGTTTTATGGTGTCAGTTCAGTAGTCAAGCTTGTTCACCTGCAAGAAACAGATATTGTAGTTTAGTGGGAAGAAAATGATGGTTTGCACACACCATCAAATATAAAACAGCTGATCTTTTTGCTGCTTTTTCATAGATTTTTTAATCATTAATATTGCTCATATGACACAGGTACTTAAACAAATGAGAAAGGATTCTGGAGATAATAACAGTCATGTAGTCCACACCTTCAGCTGTTGCTTAATAATACATTTATTTGTCAAAACTAGTGAAAAAAAAATCCTGACTCACAAACACTGAACAGAGAATCTGACTCCACACAAAGACGTCAGTGCAGCTGCATGACGACAGTCGTGCTACACCAGCTGGTTGCTTCAGACTGAATGCGTACATGTGTATTGTAACCAAGCCTGGGTCGCTGTGATGCATTGAATTGTTTCTTAGGTGAAGTTGCAACATGATACGGTGATTTCCTGTCATGTTTGGAGACTGAAAGCAAAAGAGTCTATTCTAATGACTTTAGCAAGAGAGGTGGGGAGAAAATATGAAAAATAAACAGGAAGCATAGCCACAGAGAGACGGTAAAAGGTATTCAGAGGCGAAGATGCTGTAGGTTTCAGTTCTAGGTTTATGGATTTAGGTGCTGTGCACAATGCTTCTCTTATTCCACCATGTGACTATGATTGGCTGAGAGACTGAAATGAGATTCTTCCATATTGTCTACATTAAGTCAAGTGAAACAGATCTGTTTCAACAAAAAGACAAGACGGGCAGGTTTCGGAGATGTGCTCAAACTAAAGTTATTTATCATTGTAGGAGACAGCTTCATTGTTTAAAAGAATTGTCAAGCCGCAAACTCTACTTTTATCCAATGGTTCAGTTTGCCTATGAAAGAAAATTTGGGCTTTTGGGTGTTAAGTAAATGATTTATTAGAAATTCTGCATCATCAGAGCAGCATAAACATGTATAGTATGTATAAACAAGGACTGTTTGTCATGATTCCCTGCTCTTCCAAACACAGAAAATATCACTGATTAACCTCTTTTTGGCAGATGACCAACAACCAGCTATAATGATGGTGGATCAAAGGCTAAATTCAAAGGTTCTGTGTTGATTCATGTTGAACTCGTGTAAAAAATGAAAGTGAAAGGACTCATTACAAAACTTGTAAAGAAACTGTTGAAAATGTAGCTGAGCTCATTCTATTGGCTTTCTTCATGTCGGTATTTAGAGAACAGAATAACCAGGTAAGGTGTCTTTGAGTAATAAAAGATAAGAAAAAAGCACCTGTTTGCATTTGGATGGAGTTCCCAGTAACAGGTTTAAAGATGCCAAATTCAGGGGATTGTTTCCACCAGTTTATTGTGTTTATGTGCTTCAGGTCAAGGTGTGTATGGAGGCAGGTCCGGGCAGGTGGTTGGTGTCAGGATGATGACATCACATCAGGGTGAAGCCGTGAGAGAGGGAGCAATGAAGGGCAAAATGACTGAGGAGGCAGAGCAGAAAGGCAGCGTGTGGACATGTGAAATCGCTTAAGAATGCTGTTTGTTAGCATCTAAAAAGTGAGCCGCTTGTTTCAGGGATACAAACTGTGTGTATCTGCTATAAAGTTTGTGTTTATGGAATATAAAAGCGCAATGCAGAGACCCACCAGTCTTCATGTGAGTACGCAATGCAGCAGTTTGACGTCTTCTGTCAGTAATGTTTGACATTTCCACATTTTCTGGGAATTGTTCAACCAACCAATCATTTCAGTGTTTGAACTGGGAAACACTGGTATGACTGGAACTGAACGGCTACTTTAGACTTCATCTTTTATATCTTTAGTTTTAGATTACCTTCATTGGACTTTAGTGGTTTTATTGTTCGGTTTATAAGCCTGAGACAGGTTTGGAACACACACATTGTTTTTATGGTTCGATGTAACTAAGGAGATTGAATTTTACTTGACTTTTCTTATCAGTTTCTACCAACAGAACTTTGTGAAATATGAAAATGTAGCTCTGATGATAAAAGAGTATGTCGTAGTAATAATATGCTCATGATGACACAGAATTTACGGCAGGTTTGGGAAAGAAAAATACTAAAAACAAAGAGAAACACTTGTATAAACAAATAAAGTTAAGTCAAATATGAAGGAAATCCACCCTGTGCTATTTATCCATCTGTTATCTGAACCGCTTTTTCCAAAGAAGTGTCGCGAGTAGCTGGAGCCTATCCCAGCAATCAGTGAGAGGGGGGGTAGTCAGCATTTCTGCAGGATCCACATCTGGACTTTTCTACTTTATCATTGTTCTAGTTTACACTGCGATATTCAACATACGGGACATAAAAAAGTGGCTGTTTCTTAAACATTTTCATTTTTTCCCCCTCTTTTTCAGGCATTCACTGGTGTGACTGGTCAGAAATGTTCATCCTAAACTTTAGCTTCTTTCATTGTCTTTGATACGATAAAAAAAATGTTTTTGAATCACGAATTGCAGGAAGAGATAACACTCCCACCACCATGCTTTGTATAAGGTCATTTGCTGAAAAAGTACGTTTCTTTGCCATTATGTTTATTAAACAATTTGCCTTTTGACTGTAGAGGCAGCACTTGCTGCTCCTCAAAAACTGTTAAATTTATCTGCATATCCCTTGGAGAAAAAGTGAAAACTTCTATTTATTCTTTTCTATTATATTTTTAATGAGGTTCTCATTAACTTCTTTTCGGTGAAGTTGTAGTTTTTCTGAAAAATAATAATTGCAACAAGGAGGTTCAAGAATATTCCGGTTAAAAATGTTAAAAAACTAAGCACATCCGCTTCTATTGAATGAGCTTTTTTCTGAACATGACTGACTTTGAATTAAGCATAATAAGCAATAATATTGTTTAAATTGAGTTGTGATCACATTATGAACCTGATAGATCCCAAGATGATAAATAAGCTACTACTGACAGGCAGATAAACACAAAACGTTTTGACACACTTTCCCTCTGAATCCTCTCCCTCTGGGAGAGTGTGTCCAAACTTTTGAATGGTACTGTATAAATATGCACAACCTTCAATCTGCTTAGATATGTTAGTTTTGAGTGAATTAATAAAATGCCATGGACTTAATAAAATACACATCAAACAGTCGCTGCTTCTTTTAAAGGGATCAGAAGATCTTTACTTCATTATGTTCTACATTAAATGGATGAGCATAAAGAAAAACATCACAGACTGTTGTTTCTATTTGCTTCTCACATTAGTTTGTTCTCCTGATGTTACCAGTATTTCATACTTTATTGTGAAGACTTCTCATTGCTGGTTTTACTGACTGGATGGATGGATGGATGGATGGATGGATGGATGGATGGACGGACGGACGGACGGACGGACGGACGGATGGATGGAT
>JBAMHX010000016.1:4454126-4465349 GCA_037177515.1 Pseudomugil tenellus | reverse complement strand
TCTATATACTTGAGATGTAAAGTGTGCTCAACTTAAAAATAAAAGATTTTATTATTATTATAGACCAATAACAATCATCCTAATCCATTTAAATCATTTCCTCAATTTCAACTGAGTTTATTTTAATCCAAATGAATAACAATGTTTTAATTAGAGGCTCTTTTTATACATTAACATAATTATGCTAAAGATGATGCTTTAGCTTTTGGGTAGTTTCACCTACAGACCAACCTGGCAACATTTTTCACACAAGTCCGACAAACATTTAGAAGAAAAATGCTATAAAATAACTAAATGTTCGGAAACATGTTAGTCTAAGCAATCCTGAACAGGAGCGCCACATAATTTTTCCTATTTGAACAGAGCATAAAAAAAAAAACATTACAAACTAAGACTAATATAGAATGAGGAATTTCAAATCTAAGGTTCTTATGCTGATGTTGCATCTGTGATTGGTTCCTGCTGCTACACGTGATGTTCATAAGAGATAAAAACACAACACTGGATGATGAAGACTAAATAAATACTGCTTTAAAAGCCTCTTTAAAAACTTTTGTGACCATCCGTCCAGGTTGCCAGGATCCTTGGCGTGACTCCAGAGCTGAAAGGTCAGATGGGCGTGTCCTCTGGCCTGGAGCTGGTGACGCTGCCACACGGCCGCCAGCTGAGGCTGGATCTGATGGAAAGGTACTTATCACATACTGGGAAAAAGACCAGTGGTAGATGGTGTCAGCTTCCCCCCCAACATGCTCACTCAAAACCTGAAAGCTCATCTCATCACAATACAAACTCCCGCTTCAGGGATTCCTGCTCTCAGCATGAACAACAATCAGACAAAGACAGTTGATAATCCATCTCTCTCCTCCGTCTCCAAGGCACCACACCATGGCGATCGGCGTTGCTGTGGATATCCTGGGATGCACGGGCAGCGTGGAGGAGCGGGCGTCCACACTGAACCGCATCATCCTGGTTGCGATGGAGCTGAAGGACACGGTGGGCGACCTGTATGCGTTTACGGCTCTGATGAAGGCTCTGGACCTGCCGCAGGTAACGCGCAGAAACAGGAGTCTGAAAATCAGCTATCAAAGATTTCCTGTTTTTCTTCTACACAGTCTGACAAAATTGTTTCAAACAAGACAAGTTGATGTTTTTAACTTTGCAGATCAGCCGTTTGGAGGAAACTTGGACAATGTTACGAAGGAACTTCACCCAAACTGCCATTGGTTATGAGAAAACCCTCAAACCGTTCTATAAGAACCTCTACGAGGGCACAGGTACGATGACCGACTCCACTGTGACAAACAGGCTTCATCACTAAACGCAGAAACATAAAGACGGTTCTGGATGGTGAAATGTGTTTAAAAAAGACAAAATACATCTCTACTCTCCCGCAGCCTCCTCTCCTCCTCTGCTCTGTGTCCCGCTCCTGCTGCCTCTCCTCACCTTGATGGAGCGTCCGTCAATCACAGCTGAGGGGGCGGAGCTCTGGGATACCAGCGACCAGGGCTGTGACATCATGCTGCGCCACCTAGACGCTGCACGTGATGTCGCTCATAACGCACAGAGCTACACGGTCACCGCACAAAAGATCCTACACGGTGAAAATTTTGATGCAAATTAAACACAATAATGTTTTTTTTTCATTCTCTTTATTTCCAGCAGACTGAAACAGTATTTGTGTGTTTTGTCTTCAGGCTTTCAGTGTGATGAAGATCTGCTTGAAGTGTTTAAAACGGACTTCCAGCTGCGGCTGCTGTGGGGAAGCCGCGGAGCCACCGTCAACCAATCAGATCGTTACAACAAATTCAACCTGATCCTCACTGCATTGTCACGGAAACTGGAGCCCCCACCAAAAACCCAAACCTTAATCTGATTTTATCCCAGCAAACAGAAACTGGCATCAGGAGGCACAAAACTCATTTCCTCCCATCTAGTCTGGAACAGCGCATGATGTCCCACCCAGACAGCTGCAGCCCCACTCAGGCAGCAGCCACAAGCCACACACACACACACACACACACACACACACAAATATCTGTCATTTTTGTTTCCATTTAGCAAGAATCAAGGGTTCACTGCTTTTGCTTTTAATTCTATATCCCCTTATTACTTATAACTCACACATTCATTTACAGTCTCTAGCAATCTGGCTTTTAACTTAGAAGAAAAACCTAATACAGTTTCACGGTCCAGTAAAAACAATGCCACTAAGTTTCCCACAACATGGCTGTCAGTGCAGAACCCATCAAACACCACCTTTCACATGTAGCTTTTAATTTATGCTGCAGATTCATTTCGTCTCTCACTCACCTCACTCATAATCATCACACATGTACAGAAGGAATAAATAACAAATACTACTAAATATTTACTTCAATGTCTAACATCAATGATTTTAAGTTGACAATTTGGAGATTGTAACATCTTAAAGTAACTAAATTGGAGAGATAATTTGATTTGTAGCTTCTTTACCAGAAAAAACACACATTTAGTGTTTTCAGTGGACTGTGACACATTTACTCAGCATGTTCTCACCCGTTTATGTCCAGGAGATCCGGGTCACATTTCAATCCAATAACATGGAAAACGTGTGGTTTAAATGTAGATTTGTGACAGCATCAGAGCAGATTTTAAGGCCTTAAAGATCTTTACATCCAAAAATGCATTTCTGTCCTTAAATACACAGATTCATTTTTTTCATAAGGCAGGGAATCACCTCCATGGACTGTTCACACACAGATCTAATGTATTTAATAATATAACAAAATGTCAGCTGCATTTATCTTAAACTTGCAACTTTGTGATATTTGATGGAAAAGCACCCGTTCATATTCATTTTGCATTTAAAAAGCAGAACAATATGCAGAATTTCTCCATTTGTGAAAAATGATCCATTTTCTGTACATACAGGCAAAAGAATCATGAACAAAGAAAGCTGTACATATTTAAAGCATGTTTATAAGAGACTGTACATATTTTTTGTAAACTGAATGTAAAAATATTAATTTTAATGTTTAATATTATTATGACCTTCTGTGGTAAAATTAAATAAATCCAGTTCATAATCTGAGCTCGTTGTGTAGTTTTGTGAAGAGTTAAAATATCTGCTAAAGGCTTAAAACTGTTCTCCTCAGCCCCCCCCCACACACACACACACACCATTTATTATGTGAACAACAATCAGCATTTACAATTAATTCATTCAAATTAAAAAAGCTGTAATGCTTATTACCAAATAAATAAATGGAGGAAGAAAGAAAAAAATCAAATGCTGGAGGAGTTTTTCAGAACAATGCTGCTACAGAAAAATATATGATTCCATGTAGCATCACTGCTTTCTTGCCTTCACAGAAACAATACAGGTTTTTTTCTTTGCTTTTTTTATTAGAACAATATCCTTTGCAAGAAAAGAAAAAGCATTTTGCTCAAAAAGTGTCTGAAAACATTCAAAGTGAAAAAGATGTGCACAGCATGGAGAGAAGTACTGTCATTGAATACAACATAGTAAAAATTCATTTACATGTTTACATCCTACCAACATCGTGTAGCTGTTTTTCTGTAAAAAGCTGAGTGGTCTTTACATGGAGGGAGGGGCGCAAAGTTTCCACGTATGAATAAGGAATTTTTTTTCAAAAAAAGCAGGAATGCGGTGAAGACATGACCGCGCTCAGTGGACTTACTGCAGGTTCATCGTCAAAGTTGGTTTTATTATTTTATACATCTGTATGAGAATCAACTACAGTACAGTGATGATTACATTACAGAGTAATATACACTATATTAAACACTATACAGGTTTACTTTACTCGGATTAAATTGCTGTTTTACAGATTATATTTGTTCTTTAACAGCAGCTTTGATTGAGGAGATGCTTCACACACACTAAAAATTTTAGGGTATTTTTTAAAAGAATAAAAAAATAAAGTGTTATACTTGATTTAGCCAAAACCGCTCCATAGATAGCAACATATTTGCTTTTTACAGCACAGATGGAGGTTTGTTTACCTCTGTGTAAATAAATTCTGCATTTGAGTGCACAGTAGATTTACTACATTAGACAGGGATCCAGTTACACATCAAAACATTCACGTTCACGTCAAAATTTCCTGCTTTTTACCATTTAGTCACTAAAAAGTTGGACATCTTTGGGCAGACTGTTCTGGAAGACATCAGCTTTAGTCATAAAATAAATGTGGAATCAGCTTGTAGCTGTCAAGACTGCTGGAGAACAAAACAGATTTATGTTTATGCACATTTTATTTCAGATCCTTTTGGGGAAGCTGTGTCCGTTAACTTTCGCAAATACAAGAAAAGTTGAAGGAAAAAAAAGCTAATCGAAAGCAATAATTGATCCCATCATAAAACTTTTTAAAACATTACAGGCAGAAGAAATTTTGATACGTTTCAGATTCTTTCATTTGCCCCATTTTGTATTTTTAGGAACGCTAAGCCTGCGTGGGGCTGAGGGAATCAAGAGCACACCAACGGCTTCAGCTTTCAACAAACTGACAAACAAACAGGGATTTTTCAAGACAAGCTGTGACATTAAGTCCAAGAATGTGAGAAAAAAAAGAAAGAAAACACTTCCTTTTATACGACTGCAAAATGGTCACAGAAGGAAGCTGTGTCAAAAAGACAGGGGAAATAGTTCAAGTAACATTGACAGCATCAGTCTAAACATTTCACAGCTTCGTGGAGGAAAGTGGCCGCCTGCTGGTTAGATTAGTCCGATACGAGAGGCATCATGGGAATACTTAAAGTTTTGCAAGTCAGCATATCAAACTGACAAAGCGAGCGGCTTAAAGTCGAATGAAATCCAAGAATCTAGAAAAAAATCATGCAAAAAATAAGTTCATCAAGAGATACAAAACACTAGAAAAAACATTTCCAAGAGAAATTGGAGCCATTCTGTTTAGTGGTCATTTCTGAAATTTACACGTCTAAGCCGACAACACAGATCGTCTCATTCATTCATTTAATCGGGTTCAAATGCTGTAGTACATTAGGGCAAAGTGCATCGGTTCAATCCAAACCTGGTTGTCTCCCAAAAAGAGGGTCAACTAAACAAACCTAAAACAATCACCATAGAAACACATTCAGCATGACAAAATGGGTAATATGTACAAATCATTCAATGGTTAAAAACTAACGTCGCGCATTCACATGTTCATCAGCTGTGTGTCGTCACATTCACAAATAAAACTGATTACATGAATGAAGTTTTCATAGAGAAACAGCTGGGACTTGAGTTGAGAGGGCGTTGGCCCAGCTGGCTGATGGGAGATGTAGTCTGGCGGAAGAGACGGGTGACGAAAAATCCCAGCATGAAGGTTTAAGGCAGAGTCCAGGCCTCCTCTTTGTAGCTGGGCGCTTCTAGAAGTGGCCCAGTCCAGATGGAGCAGAGGGACAGTGCTGGTGAAGGAAGGTTTCCATCTGCTGGTTAACTGGGAGATGAAAAGGAAAGAGCGTGGAAGGCGAGGAAGAGAGGTCCTGTCTGCCTAACCAGCTCCTGCTAACGTTCCACAGTCATGCTTCATTAGAACAAAACGGCATTCTGCATACAGCTGGAGTTACACACACACACACACACACACACACACACACACACACACACACACTTGCACAAATGAAAACAGCTGAAAACATGCGACTGGATGGGAGTGACGGCAGGCACGAGGAGCAGAGTGGCTCAGACAGACATCGCTAACAGCATGGACGATGAGACGGGTGAGTCGGAGCAGAGCGGCGCTGTTAGTGGCAGATGATCAACGGCAGAATCACATGCTTTTCCAGCATTTGGAGCAAAACCAGTTATGTGAATCTATTTACGGAAGAATAATTAAATTAAGCATAAAAAAATCCCAAAATTTTAAAAACTTCATTTGGAAAACGCCTGTTAAGCTGTTAGTGCATCCCAGACAGGAAAGGTTAAAAATCCCACCGCATCTAATGCAACCTTTAAATAAATCTCACTGCAGCTACATTTAGTTTGGCGTTTGTCCCTGAACAAGCCTGACAGGGATGTGCAGCCAATCCATGAGTACTTGAGACAAGGACGAGACAACCTGCAGCTTGTGTTTGAGTAAAACATTACAAAACATCCTTTCGTCTCAGAAAAAAACTTCTGCTCGGCTAAGATGACGATCACCTTCCTCGCAGGACAATAAAACAGGAAAGAGTTCATAGATTTAGCCGAATCATCCTCCTAAGCCTTACTGAGCTCTTTATGTCAGACAGTCATTCTGCAGGGAAAAACGTTTGTGGTACCAACTCTCCACTGGGATGAAATGAAACTGGGAAGACTGGTTGGAAAGTGAGCAGAACGTTTTTGAGAATAGCTGTTTCTGTTCCCCACGTGCCAGGTAAAGACACATTTTAAGTATTTACAGAGAAACTTGTAGCAAAGCTGCTGCTGGTTATGGGTGTGACCAGTTTACTATCAGTCAGTGGAAGCTCGGCATATTACAGTTTCATCTGCATTATGGTTGTATTTTTCACTCTCTAAGACTCATATATGATTATTTAGAATTTGGTTTGTGGCAGTGTTTTACTTCATCTGGTGTCTCGGCTCATTTCAGTCCCCACAAACAACACAACGCCACAAAAACACACCTTGTGTTTAACAGCTTCCATTCAAACTGACCATTATGACCACGATGAAGGGAACAGTGGTTTCCATATACCTGATGAACTATGTTCCTGAAGCTGCTGCGGTTGTCGCATCCCGGTCTGAAAAGTCTTCATTTCTGCTGATTTGATCTCAAATAAACTCCTTACAGTACAACCACAGATCACATGACTGCGAAACGCATCACATTCCTGCTTTTGGGATCATCTTTTCTAGCGTCATCTCAGAGTGTATCGTTGATTATGGATATGTGAACATGCATACATGCAGACCCCCCCACCCCCCAGCTCTGCTTTATCTTTCTACCTCTCTCCCTCTCTTCTCTCTTTCTGTGTGCCTTAATCACCCCCGACACCAATAATCAGCACGAGCCCTCCACCAGCCAATCAAATCGCCCGACCACTCTGCAGCCCTCAGGAACCTGCAGTCACATAGAAGAGAAAGCAAGTTACTACAACAGGGTGGGGGGGGGGTTGTTCCTAAAAATCACTTTCTGTTCATCTGATGTGCTGAGCGGGAAGAAAAAAAGTTAAAAAACACACGAGGCATCCTGCAGAACGGTTTGTCTGCATTTAATTTATCTGGGATAAATCAAGTCTTTCTAGATTAAACACTGTGCCTTTAATCATTACTCACATCGGTCACAAAGTTACCGTGGCAACAGTTCAGCAGACTTACAGCAAAAATACATGGCAGTAAGGTTAGCATCCTACTGCGTCAGAGTGCATGATGCTCAACCAGATGATATGAGATTTAGCTTGTGTTGTGCTACAGAAACAGTCAGTACAGTTTACATATCACATATAAAACATGTGAAAGTAATACGAGAATAATCCTGTAGAACTTTTTACTGAGCTTAAATAGTCTTAAACAAGACTTCAAAACTTTACATTTTCCTAAATTGCATCTGGGTTTTAAGTCAGAATAAAGATTTGATACTTAATGGTCAAGAATAAAGGTGGTAATAAAGATATTTTTTATCCTGACTAAACGACGAACAGCTGATTGTCTTATATGTGTTAACAAACCTTAAATTATTTTTTCATGTCCGAAACACATTCATGAACTGCATGGCAACTGCATTAAACTGGTTTGATATTAATCCAACATCCAACTCAGACATGGACATTTTTTAAAATGCTCAACTTTTATAAAAATTAAGGAAAAAAAGACACATGTTTAAAAGTTTCCTGAGAAATTTGGAAAGATGACATTTAGTCTTTGGAGGCTGAATTACAGATTAAATTAGTAAAATTTAAAGAGCATTGTGGGAAATGTAGATGCACCTTTTGGGGAATTGATGCCACTTTAGGGACCAAAACACAAAAACATTAACAGTCCCTGTCAACTTTATCAAACCAAAGAATAAAATGCACATTAAAGCAAACAAACATGAATCTTACACATTTGTATTGTCAGGTGGAACCAGTAAGTTCTTTTGTGGAGGACAGGAACAAGGTTGAAAAACAATATTGACATGACTGATGATGTGTTCTCTCTTTCAGGAGGATGCTGGAAGAAAAACTGCAATGCTAAAGTTTTTCCCTTTAGTGGTAATAGAAAGTATTACTGCAGCTAAATCCAGATAAAACTGGTTTGATGGCACAAATGAAAAAAAATAAAAAAAAACAACGTACACGCGCACACACACACACACACACAGCAAGCAGAAACAAAGTCGGATAAAATGTGAACACATTTCACTTCACATTTACACATAACAAAAAAATAGTTTAAAATCCGGGAATTTGATTGTCTCCAGTTAAAAAATAAAATTATTTAAAAGGCAGGAAAAAAAGTTTCTAATATATTACATAAAACAATTTAAACGCTTTGATCGATAAGTGTCTCAAGGCTCTAACAAGTGTGGAAATGCCTCATATTCCAAACACATACAGTCGTCTCCAGCTTGTCTCTGGCACTCACCTCGGAAACATGCGTCCCACAGATATGAGGAGGTGAAATGGGTAAAACATTACAGGAACAGACAGAGGAGGAAAGAGATGGACGGAAAGCAGAACGAGAGAATGGATGTGACATGTCCATGCAGATGTTGGCGTTCTGTCTTTTTACGTGGACAGGAAGGCAGACATGGGAGGAAATGACAGACAGAGGACAGTGTGGCTTCAAATGTAGGTGACGGCACCTTTGCTGTTTTTCTCCAGAGTTATTTCTACGTAGGAGGTGGGAACGTAACCCTCCTCCCCGCTCTGCTTCCTCGCCCGTGTCCAGCCATCACCTTTATCTTCCTCAATGATATACAGCACCTGGAACAGAGAGGAAAGGGGAGGATTAGAGGGGACATTTAGCATGTAAAACATCTAACCACGCAGCAACACTTGCATGCAAAAAGCACATTCATTCTATTTGCCTCCTAACAGACATTTTACACGCTTTATTTTGGATTTGATTGAGTCAGGATTTGACATATAGATTAGCAATGGGGACAAAAGCTTGTTTTGGCAACATGTAGTCACAGCTTAACCAAATAAATAACTTTACCAGGAGATGCAAACTTATCTGCAGCTTCTGTTTTTCTCAGGTAGTTAAAACAAATAAATCAGGACGCCAATTTGTCAACTTCTACACAAGATACACTTGTCTCAAATCAATCATCCAAATATGGTCCATAGCAAGTTTAATGAAGTTGGGATGAATTATGTAGCAAAGGGTTGATAATATGATACAGATTTGCTTAAAGTCTTTAAATGAAAACCGTGTCCCAAGCTTGAAGTAAAGAGTTCTTCATATTTAGCCGTTTTATTCTCTTCACTATCATGCAAACTTGTCCGGAACATGCAGTTTGCAATATCTGTAATTTCATGGATCACCACATGGTGGCGCATTGAACATTGTGGAGTGTCTGCTAAGGTGAAACATCTCCCAAACATGCTTTAAAGGCTCTAACAGAAATTCAAGCCAAAGAAACTGATTAAGAAAACAAAATAACATTCAACACAAACAAGATAACAACAGCAAAACAGTTTTGAGTAATTACTCAAATAAAATATGCTTAAAAAGAGAGATAATTACCTCATCCTCTGCCATCATCAGAGTCCCCTCGTTCTTACCTACAAGTCGAACAGAAACAGCTTCAGCGTTGGTTTTGGTTGCTTACATGAAGAGAAACTGCAGAGATCTGATATTAAAAAGTCTGGACACACCTAAACCTTAATTTAACTAAAAACTGGAGACATGTAAAGAAATTCAGAAATCCAGTCAGATACGAGTCCCTGACGGACACTGCTGTCTGCACTTCACTGCGTTTGGTTAAACGCTTTCCAATAAGCCGCCTTAACGCACAACCTGGCTTTTAAACTGTACTGGTGAAAAGTTTGTCATTGTGATTGCTGTTACCATCAAAAGAGTAAAGCGCTTTGCAGTGTCCGATGACAGGTAGCGGGTCATCATCGTCAAATTCATCATCAAACTCATGAGGGTCGGGGTGCAGCTGTCCGGGCTGTGCAGGACTGGGGCGGCGCTGAGGCGTGTGATGCTCCTGGCTGGTGTCGTCTGTGTAACTGCCCTCAGGACTGATGGGAAACAGGCGAAAACTTTGTGTGAGATGGTTGGTTAAACATTCCAACCGGGTACAGATACAACATGGAGGAATCATCCTGAATGGACATCAAGTCTTTCTTTTTAAAACGTGTTAAAGAGTGTTTGAGCTGCTAGTTTTAAATCTGCTGAATCTTTACCACTGCACTTATTCAGGTTAATTCCCTTCAGAGCAGTTTACCTCTCTCTGCCTGGAGGAGTTTGATGGTGGTTGTCTGCACTGTGTCTTCTGTCCCCCTTGGAGCTCTGCTTCCCCTCCACCTCAGACAACCAAGTCTGTCCACAGAGAAGCAGTTCAGCAGTTATATTTTAAAAGATGTCGTCAGCATCACAATCTCTCACTATGAATGAGTATGCCTTGCCATCGCTTGCACAACACCCCAGAGATTGTACGGAGTATTTAAACTGACTGTAAAAAAACCTGTTTGTACCTCATTTTTGTGGATTTCTGAGCGCAGCTTCTCCATGTTACAAATGGTCTCTGATATTTTTGGCTGCAGACTGTTGGGGTCACCCATCTGAGGATTCTTTTCATACACATCCTTCATCTTGTTCAGGGCATCTCTGATGGAAACAAGACATACGTACAATAGTCAATAGCTTGAACTAACTAGTCCATTTAAAAAACTTCACAACTGCTTCTCCATTTGCAGGAAATCAAGTCATGTCAGAGAAACCCATTGATGAACATATGGGAGTCATCTGAACTAGTGAGATTTTTACCTCTGATCCATCTCTTTCTGGAGCTCCTTGTTGAGTTCATCGATCCTCTGCTGCAGCCTTTTCCTCCTCTGCTCAGGAGGTAAGTGGCTAAAATCCTCCAGGGATGATGCCTGGTGGACAGATACATAATAAAAGCAGAAAATGATCCTTTGAAAAGACCACAGACAGATAGAAGATTAGAGAGCTTGTTTCTCTAATGTGTTCTCTGGAGAGATGTTTAATAGTAATCATACCGCTACCCACATGTAGCAGTTTAATCTGGTCCAAATCTGTGATTGGCAGTTGAAACAAAAAGGGAACTATTGTGCTAGACT
>JBAMHX010000016.1:4433364-4451258 GCA_037177515.1 Pseudomugil tenellus | reverse complement strand
ATCCTGCAAGAATTTAGACAAACTAAATCCCATCAATCAGTTTAAAACACAGCGCTACTTCCTGTCTCACCCCTCTTCTCAGGCCCCGTAAATTCTGGGGGATTCTGGGTACTGTAGTCTTTATCTCAGACAGATAGTGGCTCACAAGGTCAGAGCTGAACCGTGATGCAGAAAAGAGGAGGGCCGTGGATCGCTGACGAGAGGAGGAGGAAGGTGGAGAGGGAGGTGAGAAGGAGGGGGACTGGCAGGGAGCAGGAGGAGAGGACAAAGCCAGAAGTCAGGATTACAAATTGTTTTGATTTGTGATGCTTTGCTACAAGAATTTCTCTTTTTATTGAAGCTTTTAGATGTGGGTAGGCCAGGATAGGTCTACCCACACACAGTAAGCCAGCTCTACTCTCATGATTCAAGCCAATCAGTCATTTGTTCTTGTGTTTCCAAGCTTTCCTTCTATATGCAAAAGGCTCCTATGTGAACACTGTATGTTTTGCCAGGGTTAGCTCATGTTCCAGCTTACTTTGCACCTTTCTATTTACATTTATGTGTGGTATTGCCTTGATTTTAACACTCATAAGCAGAACTGATGTATTTTCTCCTCAAATCTTAAATCCACAGAGTCAAAGATTATTGCAGCAGGACGCATGTTTGGGGAGATTTTGAGCACTGAATGTTAAACTTACAACACACCCCATCCATCACACAGATTCCTTCCTTAAACTGTGAGGAAGCTGATGGACCAAACATGAACATAAGGCACATGGTTAATAAATGACCAACACTACTTTTATAGAGACAGCCAAGGTCCAGGGGGAGCGGCATGGGAGGTGTTAAAGAGTACGCTTGCAAATGCTAGAAAAGTGGAAAAATAAAAACCTGTCACTAAACACGAGTAAAGGATGCAACTTGGGTGTTTGAGTAAAAAACCGGAATGATATTTGCTGGCGCTGGTACTTCATACACTCTGATGGTTTTGTAGCTATGGTGGTACCAGTTGTCCAAAAGGGGAACAGGTACACTGACGACAGGCATCACATATTAATACCTGTCTGTAACTGACTTCCTCTGTTGCGTTTCACTTTGTCAATAAACATTTTAACAGAAACTGCAACCAGTGGTTGATCCATTATGGTGTGTAGATGGTAGCCTACAGTGTTTAAGCTAACTAAGGTTCACCTTATTAGCCTGCAGTAGTTATTAATCATTAATATCTTTATTCAAATGACTATTATGCTTGTAAAATCCTAAGCAACTTATCAGCAGCTAGCTCTCTCCGGAGTCTTCGGGTAATGATCTTATCGGATGCTCTGAGTTTACTTTGCTGTGGGCTTAACTGACGACGTTTATTTAGGCCCCACCTCTCCTGATCGCCGCATGTGGTTTTCTCATCCAGAGGTCTGACAACACAGTAGCCAGCCGCTGGAGCACTGTACCTTTTTGAAGGTGTGGAGTAACAATATAAGTGACTATTCACTTTCATTGACACAAAACAATGAGAGAGAATTCAAAAGAAAAGTAAATGAAACATACGCTCATCGATTGGATTTAGCTGTTAACAGCAGGGGATGAACTGTTATTAAACGAGCCCCTTCTCATTTATTTACCTTTGGTTTCTTTCCAAACAGCCAGAGCTTGTTCTTGGTTCTGCTCATGGGGTGTTTTGGGTCAGAACGAGAGCCTGGGCCTCCATCTCTGTCAACTTTAGGTGTGTTGCTGATGGTCCCATCTGAACCCGTTCTGCTTAAATTCTGACTGTAGTCTTCAAAAGGGAAGTCGCCCGGAGGTTCGAAACCAGACTTAAACGACTCCACAACTATGGCTGAATCCTGGAAAGAGGAGAAACGCAGAAGATCAGGATACAGGTGGGGGGCTGTCTTTTTCTCCTTTAATTAGTTTGTTACATACCTTTCGCTCATCTACAGCCTTCGCCGCAGTAACCATTCCCTCTAGACATTTAGAGATGATAGGGATGACTCGTCTCTCCGCCTCAGCGAAGCTTCGATACGTCTCTCCGAGTTTCACCGTCCGACGCTGATCCATGTCTTGCAGATTCTGTACACAAAGCAGAGAAAGTGGGACAGTCGATGAAATGCTGTGCTGCTCAGAAAGACACTTCTACAAGCTTCGTTTGTGTGTAAACAACTTCTCATTTAGCTTATCCTTTACCTGGAAAGACCTAAAACCCTACCAGTGGATTAATGAAGAGACACGCTGCTAAATTAAACATTCAATGGGACACTTCCACTCAACGCAGCACTTTCTCTAAACATGATACGGGTCTAAGTGAGCACAGAAGTTAAGTAAACTCTAGAGCTGTGTTGACATGCTGACTCAAACATTAAAGAATTGATTTGGACCCTTTTAGACTCACTCTGTCATAGCTGCATCCGTTTACCCAAAGTTTCATTTTAATGAATCAGTGTTTCCTTTCAACCATTTTATTTTGTATACACCGGGAGGACGATACTAAAAAAGGGATTTTCAGACATTTGGACATGTTTTAAACAGCTGAACATCAGCACCATGTTTAACTCACGTGTTAGACATTGCAAGACTTATATTAAAGCTCTATTTGATTTGATCTATTTATAGTTAAATCCACTAAATTGCACTCAATCCAGAAGTTCAAAGATCAAAATGACAATATATAATATGTGTGCTTTACCTTGAAGATGTGCGGTATGGCGTTATTAAAATGTTTCCACTGTTCTGCGTTGAAGTTCTGTAGCTGAGCAGCGTACTCGTTCTTACTGTCATCGGCCATGTGATTGCGCATGTAGAACTGGGCTTTCGCCTGAGCAACAATCACATCCACACAAACGTAATGTCAGATAACAGCATTGCAAAAAGGAAAATCACACATTTACTTGTTCTTGAAGCCACTGCGAAGCCAAAGCAGAAAAAGATGCAGCATCGGCCAAAACTTAGCACATTTACGCATTAAATCACCGAATATTCTGTTATCATATTCCCCATGAAGATGAAGCAATGCAACAAATATACAATGTTTACCATTAAAATAAAAAAAACATTCAATGCAATCAATTTGAGCCAAGTGTTGCAGTGATTCTTTTTCTTTCTGTAATTTTCTGCTACCTGTAGAATTAAGTCCCCCTGCAGGTATTTTCAGTGGTAGTAAACCATCAGCAGGTGAGGACAGTTATCCCAACATCTACACTGTTTAATGATTTACTGTGGTGCTGTTGCAGGTGGCGCTTCTTACCTTCTCCACCTCCGATTTGGTGGCGTTGATGTCGTTATCTAACCGTTCATAGGTCAGCTGGGATTTCTCCGCTTCCTTACACTCTCGCTCAAACTTCTTCTTACTCTACAAGATAAAGAAAAAACATTGTGTGAAAAAAAAGCGCTTGCATGACATTTCAGCGTAACTCACTCATTTCATTTCCTGTGTCAGTAAATAAAGCTAATGAAATATGTGAATGAGAGGTAGATGAATCAGACGCAGATAGTTTACTTCCTGAAGGCCCATCTGGGTTGCATTAGCAGTGAAGGAAACACAGTGAATAGCTGAGACATTACCGTCTAGTCAGTAAATAGTCACTGTTAAAGTCATGGAGACCACACACTGAAACAGTCTCCATCACATGTGCTGGACACACTACAGATGGGTCACAGGCCAGAAAATGTGACTGCGTATGTATTATTAATACATTTAACAAGCTGTTATTAGCTTGTTAGTTGGTCTGGGATTGTGGTAGTTAATTAGAAGTTATGTAACAAGCAACATGCTATGAAATAATCTAGATAGTGTAATGAAATGACCTCAGAAGTGAACAAATGGAATATGTCTTTCTGCCTGGAGCCTTTCAGGAGCCAGACAGAAGGCTGTCAAAGGCAAAATGTGGCACATGGGCCTTGCCTTGCTTTGGGAGGGGTTAGTGTGTACCGAGGTATGTGTGTGTGTGTGTGTGTGTGTGTGTGTGTGTGTGTGTGTGTGTGCTTCCCAGTTTTGGCCCCTGTCCTCAGTCCCTGTGGACAAATAATCTTGCTAGGAATAAAAAGGTAAAGCTGTCTCTTCATATGAGGGAATCAATGCGATAAAACGGTTGTTTATATACATGTTTGTATTGGTGCAACAAAATAAAGCCATTTTGAAAAATAATGGATTAAATTCAACATATATATTCCTATATTAGTTCCTTATCTGAATAAAAAAAAGATTTTGTAGTGCTGGGGAAAAGTGGATGCAGTTTGGTCTTCCATTAGCTTGTTAGCATTTCTTTCATTCTTCATGCAAACAAGTATGAGATGAGCACAGCTGGCTGTCCTTGACAGGAAATATTTACACGGAACACTTATCTTTCTCTCCCTCCCTCCACTCCCACTTACATTGTCCATCTGCTTCCAGCAATGATCCAAATACTGCTGAGCTTTCCTGCACTCCTGTAGATGCTGCTCGTTTGGACAAAGACATTCACACAGAGACACAAAGAATACATAAATATGTGCACAAACAAAAAACCCACACACCTTATAGGAAGGCAAAAACTGAAGATCAGTTTTACAGAAGTAGTTACTGAAGCTGTAGAGGAACGTATTTCTCCACACAGGTTGGTGGAATATACTTAATCTATCCAGCTACTCTAAAAGCACATAATGTCTAATCAAATGAGATTTTACTAATATGATCTCACAGCTGATCACTCAGGAACAATCAGTGTAAAGAAATATTGTGTTTTTTACTTTTATTTTAGAGAATATTTTCACTTTTTATCTGGCATCCTAGAAACTTTGTGTTTTACATAATAAATGTAATTTCTTCAGCAATGTGCATGTTTAGATTTTAAAAGTGGCAGATAAAGAGCATAATATTCCTCAATCTCAAGCTTTAAAATAGATCAGAAATCAAATTAAATCACAAGCGTGTCCCCTTTTTGACTATTTTACAGGTATTCAAACAGGTAAAAACAAGAAATAAAAACAGGAAATAACTTTACAAATAAAGTTGGTAGAATATTGTAAAATAATTTATAGCACAAAACAGAAGACAGAACCATTTCCCCTCAAAATAATGCAAACTTTTTAGTTTCTTCCATCAGAAGACGCTAGATGGGAGCCGAATAGCTGACACTGCATCTAACTTATCAATCCTCCTGAAAGTGAAGTTATATACAAAAGCAAATGCACCACAGAGAACACGAACAACATCCATTTTACGACAGTAATGTTTGCTTTCAATACTGCAGCCATCACAAGGAACTTGTTACTGTACTCACATGTTTCCTCTCAGCTTTGAGGTCTTGGCCATACCTCATCAGCTCTCCGTAAACCTTGTGAGACATCTCCTCCGCCACCACCTCCCTCTGACCGGCATAGTCGTTCAGCTCATTCAGTATGGAGTAGAATGACAAACACGATGTGAACCTGCACACAAACAACACGTGATTAAGCCTGGACAGGACATGCTTTGTTCCCGCTCTTCCACTAGATGCACAATTTTATTTAACACAAGAGACAAAATGTACTCAACAAGCCACCACATGGATATAAATTGTGTTTTATTTTTTGCATGATTTTTCAGGAGCTTTTTATGCACCAAAAAAAGGAAATGACAAATGGTTTACAGTTCTAGACTTCTGTTTTCTATTTCAGTAAGATCATTTTAAAAAACAGCTTCGTTATACCACATTATAATCAATATATTACAAGAGTAGAAATTTATTACAAATATTATTGACTAAACATAGCTGTAACATTTACATATTAGTGACTGTCAGGCCTTAATGTTTGCTTTATATATAATCTTATTTTCTTATTTTTTTGTGGTGCAACTTTAGTAAATATTATGCAGCTAAAAAGAAGAAACGATGGAACTCAGCTTACCTTCGCAATATGACTATTTCATTGTACTTTTGAGGTAAACTACACCAAGTCATCTTTAAGTACTATACAAGCCCAAAAAACTTTAATAATTGAGTCAGCGCTCCATGATTATGCTGAAGTACTTCCAAAATGCCCTCTTGTCATATGACCAATAAAACCACTTAATAACTCTGCAGACAGACAGAATGGGAATAACCACATTAAACTCGGAGTCTGGACTTTTCAGATGAACAATCAGGCATTATTTATAGCACCCAGCAGGCCTTTTCCACTCTTACGTCTCACAGAAAGACACAAGTCAAACAAAGGAAAGAAGTAATGTGAAGTTACTCACCTCGGCTCCTCGTCTTTAGAGCGTTTTGGACAGTATTTCTTCACCAAGTTCCTGACAGACAAAAAGGAGAGAGATGAGTAAAAACACAAGAGGCCATCAGTCAGATAACATAAAAACTGACACACCAAGGCAGAACCTGAGATTATTATTAAAAAGAAATTCATGATTTAACATCAAAGCGTCTGCCTGTCCCCTCCTTCCGGCTGTGACTAAACTGGTAATGCAGGGAACCAGTTGAATGAATTAGCTGGAGAGCAGGGAAATGTTTGTGTTTTTCTTGCTATCAGTGCTGCCGTCTGATTTATTGCCTGAAACATGCACATCTTCACATCTTCACACCCTTGTGTCTCTGATCATTGCCACACTTCAGACCTGAAGCAGTGATGTATGCATATTATGCATTCAAAAGAGATTTCCTCTCCTTGAAACTGGTAACCACTGGGACTGTTGGTTTTTAATGAGGTTTACTGGGTTGGTGTGTTGATCTGTGGAGAATCAACAGTATATAAATACACCCTTTCATTTCATTTTAATTGACACAAGGGGGGGGTTAACGCATGTTTCACAATTCTTGTCCCAACTGTTCCCACCAACAACAGTGCATTTCCCATTTCTTATCTTTTTTACACAGTGGAATTATTTTTAAAAAATAACCAGCACCTGTCAGATGTGTCTGATGTCTGCAACAAAGCTTTGCAAAAGTAAAATAAAATTGAGTAAAAGCTTTATTTACCTTTCGTAGTGTTTGCTTATTACTAAATTTAGCGTCCGAGACCTTTTGCATACAACTTTACATGATGCCAGTAGCCTTTAAAACTGTTTCCTGCAGTCTGACAATGTGTTCAGTCTTAAATTTGTTTTCATAAAAGGCGTAAAACCTGGTGCTGCTCACAAGTGAAGGCCAGTCAGGACAAATAAAGAGGTCATGCTTCAATAGGAGCATCAGGATAGTCCGCTAGACTGACTTGTGAATCATTCTTCCAGATCGTTTGTGTTCCCGTTGCACTATTCAAAGGAGCAAGAAATTTTAAATAAGGCACCCATCCCATCCATGCATGTTTGGGGTGTGTTTACCCACAATGCATTTTGCTTTGTAAACCACTTCCTGCATTTAGTCCACTTTTAAACAGATCAATTCTGCTTCTTTGATCTTAGTCAGAATTCACACACATGGGCTTTCCAAAACAAAGTGGATTTTCAGAGTGAATGGAGAGGGTTCAAATATAAAAAAGGGGGGTGAGAATGCGCCTTTCCACTAACACAAACTTACCAAACGCCTCAACAAGTAGAATTGCGTCATAAAGCTGGGGTTATACTTGCACTGAGTCTGCGTACAGTAGGGCCAACCCAGCCGACTCAGATAAAACATCCTTCACACTCCAACATAGGGTTACAGTAGTTTCTCCCACATGTTTACCAAAAACTCAGCTAGAAGCTTCAGAAATCCAGAAACACATAATCACAAAACAATCAATCACAAGGGAGTACTCTATGTAAGTGTAGATGAAGCCTCTGCAGACCCACACTAAGCATAAAGCAGACGCTTCATAAGTATAAAGTCCGCTTAATAACATTTACTCAAAAATCTGAAAAGTACTTTAAGCTGTGATATGGGAAAGTTGTACTTAACTTGCTGTATTATTTATGTAGCTGTATTATATAGGAGAATATAAATTTGAGACTGATTCACTTTCTAGGGAAGCTTATCAGGTCGGACACAAATCAGGAAGACTTGGACATAACTGACAAGCGAGTACATGACACAAAAAAATAAAGCATAAACGTACCGTAGCTGCTTGGCATAGTTCTGCTCTATGTCCAGCCTCTCCTTGACAAACTTAGCGTATCGTTCAAGAAAGTCAATTCCCCACTGAGTGTGTTTGTCCAGATTTTCAAACTGGTCCTGGGAATGTAAAGCAAATAGGACAAAGGAGGGGAGACAAAAAAAAATACTCTTTAGACATTAAAATTAACATTCAAAGGATTCAGTAGCTATAAAAAAAAAAAATAGATGCAGATCAAAAAACCCATCAGTACAAGGAATGAATACTGAAGAAAATGAAGAAAATGATGGTTTCTGGGGTGAATTTTGAGGGCTAAAAAACTTAATCATTTGTGATATATATATATATACACACACATATGCATGTGTATGTATTGTATTGCGTTGTACTGTATCCGTGTTGATGAGTAGCTAATTAGTTAAATAAGACATGTTTAATAATAAGCATCATGCTTCAGCCTGTGCCTTTCTGGTCACTATAAAGTAAATTTGTCTGTACTAAACAGATTTGTTGTAGATTATGTGACTGAATAAATTCCTTTTATCAGCTATTTCAACCTCATTTCTTCCCACATCCTTGCATCAGAAGACAGCTGGAAGAGATGAGCATCATGATAAATCAACCAATATGTTTTCTTTTTCCTGATCCGATGCCAGTCTTAACAACTCGGGGCCAATATATGACGCTCATTTCTCCAAGTATTTCTATATTACAGTGTCACATACATGGTGTTCAAGATGAAATGCAAAAGCAGAATCAGCCGATGTCTTCTGATTAAAATAAAAACCTTGGATGTCCGTTCATCTTGGTATGAAAAGAGAAAGACTGTTCTGTGGTTAAGGTTGCTTCATCTGTTGTTCTATATTACACAACATCAGTAGAATTAAAGAGTAATTTATCACAAGAGGGAGCAATATGTGTTCAGAGCAATGTTCCCGCAAAAACAACGCATCTTTGCCAGCCAACACGTCTGCCTCTTAATCAGCTTTCTTTGCATGGGGACCGGTTAATGATTAGTAAACAGAAACAAATACTTAATCTTATTTATACCCGTTTAAAATGCTTTTTGCACAACCCGATTACAAATGGACAGCTCAGTTTAAACCTGGTATAAATGTGGATCTCCAACTTTTGAGCTGATATCAGTATGCAGTAAAACAGAAAGATTAAAACTGTACCACTGGAAACTATTCTCCTCACAATATTTAATTGACAGGCTGTAATGTAATGACGAAGAGTTTGTGTCTTAATGTAACCATCCTGGCAGCCACTGCTGCAGCAGGTCTGTGTGGGTTTTGTGGAAACGCTACCACTTGTGAGGAAGCGTGTCAGGTGAGCAGATGGTTAAGTCGGTGTTAAAATAATGTGGCCACATTAGAGACAAGAACACCTCAACCTCGACCTAGAGTGTGTTTGCACGGACTCTCAATGAAGCAAAGACGTCATTCAGCTCTTCGCAGTGACAGTGACAGCAGCTACACTTAAATATATTTAAAAACTTTATGAAGACTCATGAAGAGAGAAAGATCACCATATCTGCTTGTTGTCAGATTTCATTCTTCAGTGAAAAAAAAAATCCTTTTTTTCTTGCAACGTTTTATGTAATCGTATGGAGGAAGACGGACAGATATAGCTTGTTTTTGTGCTTGGATGAAGGTGTAGGAGGAGCGTTCCTCGCTCTGTAATCTCCTATAAGGATTTATTTATATTTAGATATGGTGGTCTTGTGAGCCAATATATGATTAATCTTCATACTCAGATCTTTGACGCGCATGTTGTGTGTCCACCTGGAGACGATTGGACCCATTGAGAAAAAAATGTCATCATCATATAAAGATGACTAATTTAAATAAACAACACTGTATCGCATTGCACTGCATTTTTCTCCAAATGGACTTTAACCAACACCCCATCATCTGATCTCTGCATATATGTATTTTTTACAACCCACAACAACAATATCAGCACATTACTTCAAACAAACTTGCACCTGGAACCCACTTTGCACCAACCGCCTCTCTTATCAGTTGCCTACTGTAGCTGCTGGTCATTAAAACACCGTCTAAGGCCATAAGAAAGGAGGGGCAGGTGTTGCTAAAGTGCTTCTTAGCCAGGATTTATTTTTTAACTGATGAAACACTGATGTACTGCTTACATCATTTCAATTCTTTTACAAAAACAAGAAGAACTACATCCAAGTCTGTAATAAATAATGTACTTTTCTGTCTTTCTGTCAGCACTTTCACCATTCTGAACAATTAAAAGGAGACATTATACCTGTAACTCTGGAGACCAACATAAGTAGTGAGCAGCTGACGGCAGTGCACTGGGTCTGTGTGTGTGTGTGTGTGTGTGTGTGTGTGTCAACACAAACAAAGACTTGGACTTGAGAAATGTAAGCGTCACCAAGGCAGACGCAAAACAACATGAGAAATCTGTGTTTTTCCATTACTGTTCTCTTTAAACACCAACAGAGCGAAGACGAGTCTGAAACAATGCTGACGAGCATCACGGAGGGAAATATGAAAAGAAAAGTGGAAACTTGGTAGAGTTACGTAGTTACGCAAGTCTATTGCTCCCTATCATGAGGACAATGATGTGATCCTCTGGGAATTAGTTGCTGACTGTAGTTTTAGTCGTATTTAGCTCTCTAAATAAGCTGCTGGACAGAGTAGAATTAAAATCTTTGATCAGAAGAAAACATAACTAATAATTTTTTATGGAAAGGAAAAAAACAAGATGACTGTGTTCCTTTTAACAAATAATCTATAGGTTTTTCTTTTGTTGTCTTTCATTAAAGAGGAATTGAGTTTGAGTCCCGTGTTTGTTTAACCACCAACCACTGAGGTCCTCTAACTGCTCCGGTCAAGCTTTTTATTTCAGGTCATATTTCTGCTGAGAACAGGAGGAAAAACAAACCTCACTGACACAAATACAGAAAATAAGAAAGAGTCCGCAGCTAACATCAACCATCCATTCAAGAATACGCTGAGTAATTGCATTTACTTAAACAAGCAAAATTATCCCAGTACATTCAAACAAATCCACAATGAAACACAGAACTTGTATTAATTTAGACCGACAGCAACATATAAAATCAAACAATGAGACATTTTGTGCTCAAAACCAAAACGTTTTATCCGAGAAAATGTAGGTAAAATGTTAAAGAGCAAGAAGCTGATCTGCAGGATGTTACACTGAAGCCTTATTGCATGCTTCGGGGTTCTGGCTCCTGTCTTGCAAGCCTGGCCTGCATGCGTGTTTATCCACCTCCTTTTAGCCTGCGATTGCGTCAGCCTGTGTGACAGTGTCTATGAATAAGTAATAGAGTATGAGCTCATTCTGTAGTTTGGGGTAAGCCGAGCACAGACAGGCTCACTGGGGAAATTACAACATCTCTGGGTTGGCTAAAAGACTAGCTGCCTAAATTTGGGAGCCACAATTTGTCTGCTAAATAACCCCATGCTGCAAAAGCAACATTGCATCAGTCAGAGAGCTCTTTAGCAAGGACAGCAACTGCATTTTATTCAAGACAGGACCATGTCTGTAGATAATTTAGCTTTAACTTCATCAAATGATTTATTTTTAGTGCTAAATTGTAGAGTAATATCTGATTAACCAGAAAAAACAGCTTTATATGACCTCATGAAAAAGATTTGCTATGAAAAATTGTGTATATACAAAATGGAAGAAAAATAAGAAATAATCACAGTTAATCTCTGATAGTAAATAAAATGTGCTTAAAAAGCCATGTCATCAGCAGCTTCAGAACAACATCCTGTTGCATAATGATCACCTAACAGGAAGGGATGCATTTACAAACAACGGTGCCACTGGATACCTAACCCCAATACAGTTGAGCAGATTGTGTAGTGGAGTACTGCAGTGAGTGAACAACTCAACAGAACACCACACATAACCCAAAATCCTACAAACTCAGAACACAGGTATGGGTAAAAAAAGCAGGTTCATATACAGGCTTATACGTCAAACTATAATATCAGTGAATCGAAATGATACAGTCTCATTTCCACTTACATAAAGCTATAAAGAAAGAGACAGGGGTGTGAAACTCCGGTTTTCGGTGCCGCAGTCCTGCAAGTGTTGTGGGTTTCCCTGCTGCATCACACTTTACACATCAGACTTAATTAGGAGACTTGTAAAGAGCTTGGCGTCAAACTCGACACAAGTCTGCTGATTACCCATTGATTTAAGTGTGATGCAGCAGTGAAACTCACAACACTTACAGAACGATGGTACTCGAGGACTGGAGTTGCCTACCCCTGCCATGATTCTTAGAAGCAATTAAATCTTTAAAAAGGCTAAATTACCACATTTTGTTCCCAGTAATCAGTGATTTATGAAGTTTTTCTATAATAATTCTGTTTTCTCACAAATAAAATAGTATCAGTGCAAGAAAAAACAACATTAATAATAACAAAACACCATATTTGAAGTTATTTAGGGAAATAATCAAACACTTAATATCAAATTACTCAAGTATAAAAGCAAATATCAAATATTAATAAAAGCATTTGAAACCTGTGCAACAGCAGGCCATATATTTTCACATCTGTTTTCAGTGTCTTAAAAAGACCAAATAAAAGCTAAAGTACAGATGTGTCACTGTGATTGACAGACAACTCAATTCAAGCTTAAAAACAGGTCGCAGGTTAGTATTTCAGTTAACCCTCTGATAAAACCACTGCTCCGCTTTAATGAGGGTTGTCAGATAAATAAGTTATTCCGCTCCCAGACAAGGAGAGCTGAAGACGCCTTGTGTGGAGATTCCACCAGGAAAAGACAGCCTTCAGTACTTGCTGATAACCAATAAGACAGCTAGACGGCCCCTCCAAAGACAGGCTGATAGAGAGCCAGACAGCCTGTAAGCATTTCATGGGGGTAAGACGAGGTTAATAAGCACGGAAAACGCTACCAAGACAATAGACTAATTACAGGCTGCGGCATTCAAGACCAGAGTGCACGGCACATATACCCAGACTCACACAGCGGTGTACACATGGCAGAGACTGGGTGGGAAATGTCAACTTGTCTGAAACACTGGCATCACCCTGCAAAGCCCCCCAGGCTCTGTTTCTGTTTTACTGTGTCTGTTTCATCCTGCTAAAAAAAAAAAAGCTTCTATTCCAAGAATGCAGGTCTGGAGATGAGATGGGATTTGTGTTTGGTGTGCTGGATGCTGAGGAGGGAGTGTGAGGGAGGAAAAGATTGGAGAGAGGCTTCAGGTGGGAGGGAAAGAAAAACATGAGGAAGGTACGAAGTAAATTAAAAAAGGACGACAACAGGACTGCATCTCTGTTCTAAACAGTGATTCACAGATCAGTGTTTTTGCAAATCAAAGCCGGTAAATGTGACATCAATATGTGTGACTATACTGGATGACATAAAGCTACAAGACCAAGAAGTCGTAAGAATTAAAAATTGGGAATTTTATCCTTCTTATTGGAACTTCACCTGACTCTTAAAAGACCAGCTCTGCCTTCACGTTTGTATTAGTCAGTTACCCAAATATCTATTAAAATGATTGTTTAACGGTAATATATCAATACTATGCGATCATAAATTCTCATTGTTGGTTTTATTTATGTTGATGCATCATAACTGATATATGTAAGAAAATATTCTCATTCAATAATAGAGCCACAAATCTAATAATATTTAACATAGACATTCCTACTTTTTGCAATACTAAAATCTAGTATTTGTTTTGCAGTTGTACAAAATTTTATAAAATAACCCCAAAATGGCAAGTTAAAGAAAAAGGGGAAATATTGCGGAGCTGTCTGCTGTCTCAATAGCATGGATGGGGATATCCAGCTGTTTGTATGATGTAAAATATACCCAACATGCACTGTAACCTGCACATATTAACTTAATTTGGCTTTTCTTAATTATGTAAATGTCCAACTTTTCAATGTTTAAGTACTTAATGTAAAAGATCATTTATCCAACAAACAAACAAGTAAAACGATAATTAATAAATGGACTTTAAACAATTTCTGTAAATGCCGTCTGAAAGATAAATCTTGCTATCTTTTTGTGAGTAGAGTATAAACCAAACTATAAAAAAGCATTAAAAAACAGCATTATTATTATTACGGGTTTTATTTCACGTATCCTGGTGATTCTGCTTCATTAAATGTCTTTGCATCTCTTTAAACATTGCAGTAAGTATGTGTTTTATTGTAACGTGGTGCTAAATGTCACTCAACCCACCAAACCCCATATTGACAGTATGTTGGGAATTTACTTAAATCTGTTTGTATGAATTGCTAACTGGTGCTAACTATGTACACCCTGTTTTAAAACTTTCACTATCACTGTTTGGTGTGTGTTCCAGGGTCTAATACTTTCCCTTTCTTTACAGAAAGACAAACTACTCCATGCATGAATTTGCACAAGCATGCAGAAATCTGGCTCAGCACACAAGCAGGGGAAATAAGAGGCATCGCTGCTAAAACTCTTGATAGTTCCAGTGGATGAAAACCAATCAAGGACTGTGTCTCAGGTATTGATGTCTTCTAGAAGTTAGTAAGCTGGACTGCGACGCCAGTTTAGAACTTATTTTTTTTGTGTGTGTGTACACCAGTGGAGCCAAGTGGGAGCCTGGGAAGTATTTCAGCCATTATGAAATGATGATATACATTTAGTTTGAAATGTTAACATGAATTGCAAAAAGCAGTAAACATGCACTTCTCTTTATTGTAACTGCATCTTTCTGATTCCAGCTTGTGTATTTGTTTACACATAAATGAGTTTTGGTTTGGTTTTTTCGTGCAATGATTTACAGTCTGTTAACAGCTGTGCAGTTGCTTTACAAAAAGACCAACCCACTGCTTTATGCCAGAAGCACTGATACTCTGTATACTCGGATAGTTCTAACTAAGAAGCTGCAGCATAACCAAAAAAAACCATTTCTACTTATTTACTGTTATCTCTCTAGACAGACTGCTGGAATGTGTGCTTTCTGATCCTTCAATAGCTTAGCCAGTCAAACATTTTCAATCGCTGGCCCCAGGGGTCAATAAACAGAAACTGTGTTCATTGTGTGCCAGCAAACACAGCTCAGAGGTGCACATCAAGACAAGTCTGAAGAGAAGCAGAAGGAAAAAAACACTGCAGATGCAATTCAACACGCTAGGTACAGAAACAGAAAAATAGATGCAACAGATGTTGGCTAGAGTCTACCACGGTCAACTCAAAGAGAGGTCAAAAGTCAGAGGCAAACGAGTCCATCTTTAGGCCTGCAGTTTTAGAGGTGAAAGTCCCACCACGAGATCAGGAAACAGGATGTCTTTAACACATAAAAATGTTTTGTTCCCACTTCTCAGCTTAGTTTGTTAGCAAGACATGAGCATCAAAACGGCTTCGGCGTCACTATTTCCACAATCTGTAGATAAAACTTCAAATCAAATCGTGGTGATACAGCAGTTTTCCGGGAATCAATGTGTGTCTTAACTTCTTTAACAACATCCTCTGAATTTCTGATTTTGAGGTTTGAAGAGTCTGGCTTCTTTTGGTGTTCTTGTAAAAAGGTTTTGTCTTGAGGACTCGCTAATGAAACAGAGACATGACCCATTATGAAAAGTCTTTCAGTCAAACATTAACCCCCCAGTGGGACACTAAACAACCACCAGACTGCACCTTGTGCAAGTTATCCGTTAGGTGTCCATGTGTCGAAATATAGCAACCTACCTGAGACATTTGTTTTAATTTTTTCTATGATAAACTATGTACTGTAAACGTTTTTGTTGTAGTTTGTGAGTCACAAATCAGAAAATGTTGTTTTCAGGAAGAACTAGACAAAAAACTAAAATGTCACTTAAGAGATGTTGTTTTCTTCTCTGCTTTTGCAATACAACCATAAATCAGTGGAAGTCACACTTTAACCCTTAAAAAGTTACACAGAGCAGGAAAAGCTTTTCGCTGAGAGTGCACGTGTGTCGCATGTTAGAATAATAAACAAGAGCAGATATAAAGACAAAAATCACTGAGGCTTCTTTTAGCATAATAAACATGTAATCATTACAAGCAGCCATCTGTATCGCCAAATGTTTGCTGGCTTGATAAAGAATGGATGCAATATTTATAGACAAAGCTGCTTTATAATTGTGTAAACCTCAACATTTGCTTTATTTTATGTGCAAGAGATTCACATGGATATCCTCTTCACATTTGCAGCAGAAATTCATTTAACAGAGCCACCAATGTCTTCAATGTCAAAATGTGCAACACTTCAATTCATAAACAGTGAAAGCTTTTACAAAACTTTTAGAAAAATCAATGTTTAGATGGTTTACAGACAGCAGAAGTAAATGGAAGATCAATCCAAGTCCCTCAACATCAAATTCCAAAACGGTATTTCACTCTATTCAGGCTATTTTTAATACCAGTCTGATGAAAACAGCCTCACACCTGTGTACTCCTGTATGTAGGTAATGAATCACGTTTCATAGCAACCTGATCTATTCTATTGTCTACCTGTACTCGTGCGTCATAGACACCCAGACAGGTTAGACGAGACTGAAAGACAGAACAAGAGCAAAATAACACGATAGCTTTGTAAAGATACAAGTATAATGCAAATATGGTGAGCCAATAATACCAACCACTCTGATCTTGGACAATCAGAAGCACAGAAGCTATTACAGAAACTATATGAGGTAAATTATAAATGGTATCACAACAAATTAGAAAGGTTGCTCCAACTTATATGACAGCCTGCAGCACATATCACAGTAAAGCAGGAGACCAAAACTGAGGGTTTCCTTCACTTCGTGTAGACATCTTGGTTTAATCGGTGTCTCATTTAAATATGTTCAAATAAAAAGCTGCTGTTTCACTCAGACTTCTACACCTCATTCGTAAATGTCCAGCACTGACTGCACAGCAACTTTGAGCTTGTCTCTTCCTGCATCTGATGTTCTTTGTGTCTGAAGCGATTCTGACCAGGGTAGCTTTAGTTGCTGATGGAGGAAGCAGACTCCCACCAAACTTCCTGCCCACTATCGGACTCTGAAAGGTGCCACTAGAGTAATGCTGTTCTCTCAGGCAGAAATATAAAAAATAATTTTAGTTTACTTTTCTTATTCAGAGCCTTTCAAGTGTCCAGATGGGTGTCAGGGTGACAGCAGCTAATTAAGTCACTAAGTAGTAGAGGTTATACACACTAATACTAAAACAAGGCTATACATTTTCCAGTTACAGCCAATTATACAATAAACACAACTCTGAGGCAACAGCTCGAAAAGCTTTGTTTTTCACAACTCCAGATGTGTCCTGATGTCAGTGTTTGTTCTTTTATTATAGTTATAATGACTTGGATGCCTCTCCAAATTCTCAGGCAATAAGTTAAAAAAAATACAATAAAATAAAATACATTTTTGAGCCAATAACAGTCATTAATCAAATACCTCCAAGTAAATGTGTTGATAAAATATTTGAAATAAGCAAATTCCTCAAAAATGGAGCTTATTACAACATTTCTCCTGGTTGTGTATTTCACTGAAATGAAGCAACAACTAGATAAGGCAGCTTCGATAAGACAGGATCATATATCAGTGGCTGAAAATAGCGCAGCTAGTTTCAGTGGTTTGCCACAGTATTAACCACAGCGTTTCCTGTGTCTTCAATATGAAAGACCAGGAAGCTGTGATTAGTGAATCTTCCCAAACACCCACTGAGCTGTGTCATCAGAGCTGCATACACACACACACAAAGTTCACTGATTTAAAACAACTCGCCTCAAGGTTTTTAACTTATCTGAACACTCACTCCCGCATCATAATCAGAGTTTGGCATGAGGCCTCCAGCCGTGAGACTGTGTGACTAGACGGTGACACCTTCCCCTCACAGTGTTCATGTTGGTTTGTCTGGCTGACTGTAAGCTATGACATTTGGTGTGAGTGCTGACA
>JBAMHX010000016.1:4390609-4400809 GCA_037177515.1 Pseudomugil tenellus | reverse complement strand
GTCTGTCTGTCTGTCTGTCTGTCTGTCTATCTATCTATCTATCTATCTATCTATCTATCTATCTATCTATCTATCTGCACTAGCAATATGCATGTGGAAATTTGATAATTGCGAAGTAATGCTTTTTGGCTGCATTAAGTCTTTCCGTCGCATCTTCTTACCAGTGACATGTGCCCTTACTGGTTCATTCAGCTCCTCCACTGTTTCAAATATCTTCTTGTAGCCTGCAGCAGGATGTTCTACTCTGAAGAAGAAAAACAAATTTCTCAACATAACTGAGCAAACATAACTTCTTTCATGACTTTGCTGAGAGATAATTGCTTATTGGTTTGGAAAATACCAAAAAGACTCCTTTTTGAAATGGAAAGTATTTCACAAGTGGATATTTAAAGCTGCCATTGGCTGAGAAAACTACTTTAAATTTCAATGTGTGGTGAGTTTACGGTTTCTTGTTTCCGTGATGAAAAATGACAAGCTTTGTCCATTAATCGGCACATAATTCTCTTTTTTACTTCAACCCTTATACCCTTTCATTTCATCTTTTCTTCTTTTTTTCATTCTCTTTTCATCAATGGACCTGTCTGTGCAACATGTTGCTGCAATTCATCTGCTGAAAACAGTCAAACGAGTGGTGAAATATCCTTTTCAGGTAGTAAATCCATGCCTTTCCAGGTTTTCCTAACTTCCTTTACTTTTGAATCTCTTTAATATGTAATTATTCCCATTATCTGCTATTTAAAGTAGCAAAAAGGAGAAACATCTCATGATCTTCAACCTCTTCATATGAATCATTAAAACTATTCCAGTTAAGCAAAACAACGTACATCTGCCAAAACCTTCTTTCTTGCTTCATTCCAGAGAACAAATGCCTTTAAAACTGTTTACATTTAGTATTTAACTTCCTGCGCAGAAATAAATGAATAAAAGAAGCATTTCTCACCGGCTGACCATGCTGCTGTTTGCTCTTCACACTTTTTGCACAAGAGAAACTCAGGCTTGGATTTAAACTAAACAGATTTCCTGTGGTGAGGGAGAGAAAATAAGCCCTCCCTTTTTTTTTAATTTTCCCCTCCCCTCTTGCATCCCTCCTCACCCCTTTCCTATCCTTTTCAGAGCTTTTACTCTCCCACTCTTCTCAAAAATCTTCCCCCACCTCTAACCAGAGTGGAACAAACCAGCTTTGTCTCTTCTCCTTTCAGCCGTCTGGCTCTCAGCTACATGCAGAATTTTCTGCAGGCACCTAAACATGGTCTTTGTCAACCTGGGAAAACAAACACACATACCTACTAATGATGTGGGTCAAACTAATAAAAGTTATGTTTTAAAAGCAGCATTTCTGTTGTTTGAAGGGGGAGAAACTATTCTGTCTAATCAGTTCCAGACATGGCAAACTCTGGCAAACACATCTTTTTCCACTTGGTTGTTGTGAAAAGAGGGAAGTTCCAGGAAAACAAAAACCCAGCATCTGCATTTGTCTTCTTTGTGTAGTCTGTTGTTTAGATAAATGATAGATGGACCCTGAATAAAAGAGTGACATTACAAAGAGCATTAAAATGAGTCTGTTCTATCAGACTGATGCTAATACCCGAGAAATGTCCATTGGACCCCAAAATATGAGGTTTATTTGACAGATTGGAGAAAATATGGCAACATTTACGAACATGGAGACAACAAGTGTCGATCCCAGAGAGGACTTGGAACAAAGCTTTAGAATACTGTGTTGGATCCTCTTACTCTGTTTTTCTGTCAGACAGCTGTTCTGGATTAAACTGAAATACTTTAACTGTTTGATAGATCGCTCTGATCTTTGTTACAAAGAATGACCCTCCTCAGAGGATGGATTCTGTTGACTTGTAGCTGAAATTTCACTATGAGGACTACAATTATGAGTTTCATGGTCTTTTCTGTTCTATTACCAAATGATATGCCTATGTAAGCCGGTGCAACATAACCAGCCTGTTTTTAAACTTAAAGTTGGTTATAAGCCAGAGATGTAGCTGAAGACAAGAAAGAAGATGCTATCTGGACATAAATGCATCCCAATGAGTGACCCTTTATGACTCAGAGGTGGATTTAGGCATAGTTTCTTGAGTGAAGGTGGGCTTTCTTTATGGAAATTCAAATTCAGTCATATCAATACCTGATACTAAAAAAGGGGTCTTTATGCATTCACTGGGTCTTATTGGCTTATTTACTTTGTGACAGAGGATATTTTAGCTCACTTCAGTCTTTTCGACTCATTGTTTTTACCTCAGGCGTTGGGACATTATCGGCAGTCAAAAGGAATCTTAGGTTAACTGATAAACAAGTAGGGTTTCAAATTGAAGAGGACCTTCTCAGACTCGTCTCATCTTCTTTGGGTTTGTCAGAAGCCTGACAGTCACACATTCAGCAACCGTGACTGTATGTTCTCATTAGACAATTAGATCTGATACTATTATTAAGAAAAAAATAAAAATCACATCCTAAAAAGTCAAACATTCAAAGCTGCCAGACGATGGCAAAAATAAAATGATACAGAAAATTATAAATTTGCACTCTAGTAAAAACTCCCAAAATCTGGTGTGCATATTATAATTAAACATGTGTAAATGTGATAACATACTGATGAAATGGATGCAGACAGTTCATTCACAGAGCTGAACAGATTTATTTCCTGGGACTTTGCATAGTAAACGTTGAGTTGTGCACATTATACACTACTATGTTAAAGCTAAAAAAAACACTGTTGATGAAGCCATATGCGCTTCCACACATACATGAACAATTTTATCTGAGGTATAAACACACATCTGGTTGCAACCAATACTTCATAACAACCAAGATACATTTTAAAAAGTTACATTTACGTTTCCTCAAACACTTGACATGATGCAGAATCTACAAAGACCTTCAGCTGACCAGAGACCTGTTAGCATCTTGGTTAGTGGTATCTAGCGACCATGTTAAAGAAAACATTTCTATTAACCTTAAATGCAAATTACTGGAGCTAACATCAGGCAGATGTTTGAGGAAATGTTAACAAATGAACATTGTAATATTTAGTAAATGCAAACATCTAAACCCAGTGCAAAGGACATGCACAGAAAACAAAACATGGATGAAATGTACAAAAAAATAATAATAATTGCCTGTTTTCTTTGAGTTAAAAATAAAAATCGGGGGTTGTGAAACTCAAAGATCCCTAAGAAACAAACTAGAAATTCTGATTAAAAACAATCTTAAAAACACACAAGGAAGGAAAAAAAGGAGTATTCAACAAGAACTTGAGACTCCTCAAGACACCAAATGACATTTAAAGTCAAACTAAAGCGTCTGTAATAACGAGGAGTCAGAAAAACGATAGAAAATTACATGAGAAATATTTATACAACTGGCAATGTTTGCATAGGTCATCATGAATAAATAAAAATAAATCTTAAACTCCCACAGTGACCAAGGATCTAAGAATTGCATATTTTTCTCCCAAATGTGTTCTAAAGCTTACATATTACACACACACACACACACACAGCTGAGTCAAACTTATTTGGGTCCAAAATGATGAAAAAAAACCAAAAAACCCATAACTTCATATGTGAAGGTGGATCAGGTTAAAAGTTGCCTGATCTGTTAACACGCTAACATCCATCCCAGATGTACACACATATTCACATTATATAAATACACCCCCCTCCCTCCCACTCGTATTAACAATAACAGCACACGAGGAAATACCAAAAATAGCATTTTTAATGTAACAATATTTATGGCTGCAAAGGGCTTTAAAAAGGAAACCTTGGATTTGGAGTGCAACGTGAGCAGTGAGCCTGCAGCTTTCTCATTAACTCCTGATGCTGAATGCTTTGGTCTTCCTGATGGTGAGGAGGGGGGGTTTTATCTTTGGCTGGTTTATCTTGGTTTCCCTGCCTGAGGAAGGGAATCGACGCCTGTAGATGTCTGGATACTGCTTCTGAAACTGAAGCAAAGGCAATAATAAGAAGGAAGCAACTATGATTCTTGTGTTGGACTCTGAGCAGTGACAGATGTTTGTGGTACACGCAAGAAGACATATCTTTCTGCAAAAGGAAAGCGTTAAATGGTGCACAGTGTTGCAAAAGGAATGAAAACTGACCGTTAACAAATGCTGAAGATAATGTGCTGGGAAAAGAAGTGTGTGTATGTGTGGGATATTCAGAGAGCAGACAGTTGGAGATGAAGGCAAATCAAGAATTATTATTATTAGCAAATGGACTGAATTAAAGAGGAAGCTGTGGGATCCCGACACGCAGGAGTCTGCAGCGCTTAACGCTGCATCAAGCCATCTTTAACCACTTTAAACATCTTTGTTAGGACCTTAGAAATACAAGTCGACTTATTTTCAAACAGTCTTATCCACCTCTGTGCTACACAGGCCAGATGGTTGCTGGGTGACCAGCATGTCCGCACCAGGCTGGCATGTCAGTAAGGTGGTGATGGAGTGAGGTTTAGGGCTGAGGAGTTAGACGTAAGACCGGTTACAGCTCCTAATCATTTCCTACCATGGAATAAGAGGAACTGTGCTTCCAGCAGGAAAGACAACACTCCATGCTGCAGAGATGCACTTGAATCTTTGGCTGCATACGTTACAGTTACAGTACATCCCGAGGAACTCCACAAACATGGAAGTTTTAGATTACCTGCTTCAGTTTCTTGCGTCTGCACTTCTCGCTCATGTTTGGGTCTGTCAGCAGGATCTCCAGCAACTCCTCCATGGCTTTCTGAGAAGATTCCAGCTTCTGCTGTTCAAACTCTGCACCGCTTATCTGATGACAGAAGGCATACATCTGTACCGGCACGCAGACTGGATCGGCGCTGCTGGGAACAGAGTCAACAGGGACCTGGGAAAAGGACAAACATGGGTATGAATAATTCATCCAACTTCAGAAGCTCTCGCAGATTACTGTGGTGATTTTTTTTCTTTGTGTTTCACACACACTATCTATTCCATCTAGATATCTTTATATATTTAGTCTACAATCTGAAAATATGGCTGTAGTTTTCTTAAAATACACAAAGTCTTCAACCTTTAGTTAACTACAGTAGGGTATATTTTGCCTCCTTATGAATATAAAATAATCTTGTAATGTAAAAGAGTATTAAAAAAACCCCTGAAACCTGGATTAATAAAGACAAAGATGTTTTATTGTGTTAATGCGACACTTTCAAAGAGGCATCCATATGCATATACTTGCATGGTGTATTTGTAAAAGATATGCACTGCTTTACATGTGTATGGTTACAGCGTAAAGGCATACCTGTGCTGTGCGTAGGTACTGTATGCGATCACTGATGGCACTCAGCAGGTATTCTGGTACTGAGAGGATGTTTTGTTGATGGTCCATTAGAAATGATACCAGTCTGGTAGCCAAAAGCTCGTCCAGGTCACACTCTTCTGCGCTGCTCAGCACACAGCCGGAAAATGTGTGAACCATCTGAGAAACCACAAAAAGTAAACAAGATTAAATCCATCAGAAAAACCACTGAAACACAAGCGTAAAAAAAAACACAATGTGTCTTATTCACCAACATCTTTTTAAGGAATTAAAGATTCATAAAAAGTATTTTACGAAAACCCTCCGACTTGCTTTTCTTTACAAAAGGTGCACGCCCCCAAATGCCCATAAAAGGTCATGAAGGTTAGGACTGTGTGCAAACAGCCATCTGCGAGACTCGCAAAGAGAAATGACGACAAAAAGATGAATGACAACAGCAGGCCGTGGGTCATTGTGTTGTTAAATAAATGTGGGGGGGTGGGAATAGGAAGGAGGGGGGATCGAGGGCGCCCAGAACAGACTGAAGATATTATGAATGAGGGTTGATTTTCCTTAAGAAAGTGCAGTTAAGGCTCCTAAATGTAAAATGAGACGACTTTTTCTCTTTGATCATAACATGTTGTCAGTTGGATCTTTACCAGTGTTCGGGTACCGATGGCAGGGTGGAGGCGAGGGATGTCCACATTCTGGCTAATGCGTGATATCATCCTCATTAGGAGCTGCAACTTCCTGCGGGAGGCCGGAGGAAGCAGGAGAGTGCAAAGCTGCAACGCCTCAATGGCTACACGCTCACACTGAGGCTGGAGAACACCTACACACACACACACAGTGAAGAAGTCACAACGATGACGATGCACCAGTCAGCTGACACACATCAGAATCACACGTTATAACCACATTCATCCGTCACTGCATAACACTGACTAGATTAGACGAATGAATGGATGATGGGATGAACCAAATAAAAACTACAATGCAAGATGAGTTGGGTGAGATTTTAGGGCATATTATAATGTTTTCTTATAAGAGACAGCACAGCGAGCCATCATTGACAGTTTATACTGAAATAAACAGATTCTGCTCCTATATAACTTAAAGCACCCATTTTTTCATACTGTTTATTATTCTAAAATCACAATTTGCAGTTCTATGAAATGAAAAGGTATGAAGGTGCTTGGAGAGAAAGAAAACATTTATTTGTCCCCCTTATTTGTCTTAATTCACAATAGTAATAGTATAAAAAGAAGCCGGATTATTTCCAACAATATTTAAAACAAAAAAAACAGTGAAAATTTGTTTTCTGGCACTTTCCAGCTTACATTCCTACTTTGCCCTTTGTGTTATTTTTCTAAAATAAGTCAGGAAGAAAACTCATTAGTAGGTGTTAGATGAGGTTAAACTGATTAGATATGGACCTAGCAGGCCGACAGGGAAGAGGGTCTTACTGTGCTCAGGTTTGGGTTGGGAATGCTGGAAGTTTCTGGTGGGCACACAGACAGGCTTTTGCAGCGAAATGGGCTGAGACGGCTTGGACACATCCAGAGAGCTGAGGCAGCGGCGGACAACAGCAGGCGCAGGGAGCGACCAAAGATCACAGCTACTGGAGGCATATCTAGGCATACTGGGTCCTGTGGCGGCACTGAACCCTTGCGCTTTGGTTGCAGAGGGTGAAAAAGAGGAGAAAAGATGATGGGAAGAAGAGGAGGGATGGTAGGACAAGGAAGGACGTGAAGCTGAGGAAGAGGGGTTTGCAGGAGAGCTCACGTCGAGGCAGCTGGTTGCTCGACTCCGCCACTTCATCTCTTTGAGGTCTTCCTCTGTGGTCTCTACAACAATGTCTAGACAGCTGCCCACGCTGCGAGGCCGCAGGGAGCGCAACCTCTGTGCTGCTGGTACTCCAGATGTGGAAACCGTAGACAGCTGGTCTCTCATTGTAGCTCCTGCAGGGTTTCGGTAACTGATTTGGTTTGTTATGGACACAGATGTGAAATCTGATCGGCTTTGCTTTGCCGCAGCAGGAGAACTCTCATCCGGGCTCTTCTTGCTTTGAGAGGAGGACGACAGACTGTCACTGGAGAGAAACAGCTGCTGCCGGCTGAGAGGTGCGGAGTCATCGAGGATGACTTCCAGAGAGCAACTCCTGGTTTGAGGTTTCATGGATCCAACTTTGCTCAGGTTGGTGCAGCTGCCGCTTAGCTGAGCGTCCTCGCCTGCTTTCAGAGCAGCGAGCCGTGCTTGCAGTTTCCCACCGAGGACCTCACTCATGGGGGATTCCACCTCATCGCATGAGCCTTGCCTTAGCAAGGACAAGAGGAGACACTCCGTGGAGCGGAACGATGATTTCGCTGGAGGAGGAACAGCGGGAAGATCGGACTGCTTGCGTTTCCCGCGGTGGAGCTTAGCGGGCGCTGTGACATACCCACAAAACACTGAAAGCAGATGCAGACGAGGACAGGGAGGCAGGAAGTGCAGGCAGGGTGTCAGTGCAGGCAGGGGGTGAAGGGGAGGGGAGAGGGTTTAGTTAGTTCAGGCTTTCACAGAAACATCAGCTGGTAACAGACAACTCAGACATCAGTCCACACAGAAGTACAGCTGCGTATACAGTTTCCCATCCCATAACTCTGTTAGGAGGATAAGGTTAGACGTTAAGCATTCAACTCACAGTGGACGCAGCATCAACACAAGTGTGTAAAATGATCCTACAGATAGTTTTATTCACTACTACGTACAGCAGGAACCAGCAAACCTACCCAACACGTTGATAAACAGTTCGTACAGTTCATATGTGAGTAGCGGCTGCGGAAGGCTGTAGAAGTAATCAGACACCGTTTTGAAGACATCTCTTTCGAAGCCGGGATAGGACGGCTGCTCGCTGTCATACTTTGGCCCTTTAAAAAAAAAAAAAAAAAAAAAACATTTCCAGACTGAGAAGCTTTAGATCAGTGGTGTCCAAATTCTTCACATTGGACGGCCAAAAATGACTTGGGCCAAAACTAAAAATGTATGTTTCACAATATGGAATTCAGTATCTTTACCTACGACATATTTATTAAAAATAAAACCTCATACAAAGTAATGTGGAAAATGTATAAACACAATTCTTTATTGTGTCCACGGTGTGAAATCCTGAACATACGGACAGGCCTAAACATTTACTAAAACAGAAATGCGTGTCTACATGAGACCAAAATATTTCAAAAGAACATTTCACATTGATGGAAAATAATGATAAAAAGGAATTAAAAAAGGACAATGAGCTGTGGGCCAACTTTGCCCCGCGGGCCCTGAATTGGACGGCCCTGCTTTAGACCATAAAGCGGGGCAATATATTGAGTTTTCAAATACATCAAGACTTGTTCACTAATGATATAAAATAAGTAAATACAGTTTATATTGAGAGATTCTATTTAGGTAAAAGATTATTTTCTTTAAACAATTTTCTTTCAACTGTTTTAAGATAAATTTACTGCTGATCCATAAAAGTATGTGTAAATAAGTTATATCAACATATGTATTGTATATTCAGGTAACAAATATCGATACGAGTTTAGGGCAACATCGCCCAACCTAAAACCACATGATTAGGGTTCTTCTGGTTTAATCTGCCAACACATTAATACATACATTTTAGATTGTTTTATTTTTTGTAGGAAAGACAACATTTTAAGTTTTGTATTGTTTGTAAAAGAAGCTTGAACTCACAGTTTGCGAGACTCTTCATGGCAGACAGAACCCAGTGTGGAAGATCACCTAGTGAGGGGTTGACAGGTTATTACACACATGGTGCAGTCCTACCGATTTAAATCATGTCGCTTCAACAAACAGCATCTACATGAGACAAACATCCAGGTCAGTAAGAGTTCATTTCATTCCCCACTGACACAGAGCGTAGGTGCACTGCTGTGTTTGCAGCAACCTCCCATCATTTCCTTAACATATATAGATATAGGGGCAACTATTCATCACCATTAAACCATCATTGCAGACCATTCACTAAGCGAAAGTAAATCTAAAACTTTGCAGCCCCAATATGTATCCAGGACATACCATCTTTTCATGATTACTTTTACCCAGGTGTTTGTTTGCTATGAATAAACCTACTTGTCTTGTCATCCAGCGTAACAACCCCGTGCTTGTTGACCTTGGTCATATTGTGAATGATGTTCTGTGGGTTTACATAACGATGGTCTAAAACGTCATCCAGCGATGCGACACCCAGAATCCTCTGCAGGCTGAAAACAGAAAATAAAAAGGGTAAGCTACAGAAGTGGATCCTCCTTGCAGTGCAACTCCACAATGTAAGTCATGCGCATCAAACTACATCACCGTTTTAGCTTTGAGAAACCTTTCTGTATTTAAAACAGCAACAAAAACAAAAGGTGAGAAAGTATTTAGTTCAGCTTTTTTTCTTCATACTGAGTAAGAGTGATGTCTCTCCAGATTTCGTGTTCATCCGCTGGCGTCAGCTCCCGTCTGTGGAGCTTCTGCTCTTCTATTGGCTGGTTTCCTCCATCCTGCTGCACTTGGATGGCAGGATCTACATTTTCCTGTAGAACACATAAAGCTTAATCCCCCGCTAGGAAATGTTTATGTTTTTTCACATTTATTGAAAAGTGTAGCCGAAGAGAATTTTTGTGATTTGTTGTAAATCCAACGGGATCCATTCAACATGGATAATGCATGATAAGTAACTCACTGAGGTTTCCTTCTCATGTTTCTTGATGGTTTTAAACTTGAAGAACCCTTCCTTGTCCCGGAATGAACCTCTTTTCCTTATAGAGCCAAAAGTTGAGGCTGAAGCTGGACAAGGAATGGGCTTCAGAGGAGAAGTTGAAGGAAATCTGGGGAGAAACATTTTCACAGTGAGCTTTAATTAAAAATAAATACATAAATAAATTTATATATA
>JBAMHX010000016.1:4372401-4389056 GCA_037177515.1 Pseudomugil tenellus | reverse complement strand
TATATATATATAAATATATTAAAAAAAAACAATCAAATGTTTCTGCATATCGTTTACCTATACAGCATGTTGTTGTCTTCCAGATCCTCTGTTCCCCAGCGACCCTTCACATCTTCGATCACGTGGTTCTTCAGAAACTTCTTTAAGAGCTGAACCGTTTGGTGCCGGGTGACATCAGGCCCAAAGTTGCTGTTGCTCTGAAGCAGCTGGTGCAGCCAATCCACAGCAGCAGAAGCGGTGAAGCAGGAAGCGTAATGCCGAAAGTTCTGCCGGTGCTTCCTGAGGGGCATGCCAGCACGAAACAAACGTGTCACCTCATTCCACTGAAAGAGGACAAAAGAAAAAGCTGATAAAGTGCTGCGCAGCTAAGACACACAGAGCTTGAATCATAACTAAGTTAATCAATCATTGGTGCTTTAGTATCATTACTGCAACTGTTCTTCTACAGCGAAAGAAAAGCAAAGTTTCCACAAACCGAGAGTTGTTTTTCTTAACAATCTTGTTACACAGGTGAATTCTTGGAAGCTTATTATAACAAAAGAATGTGTCTTTTCACAACAGACCATCCGGCGTGTCCAGTTAGAAACTATGATTGCACATTTGTGTTCTGCATAAATCCTGCAGTAAAAAAAAAAAAACTTCAAACAGAACAGATGTGGAAATGTACGTATATGCATGCAAAATAACTTCTGAATCTTGACTATTTTATTCAGAGTTACCTCCAATCATTTATTTAGTTATTTTCGTGTTGTGTTGAATTGATTTTTTTAAAGAGCCAAATGTAAATGAAATTTCTGACTGTTTATAATGTTTTGTAAAAAGCACAGTTCATTTAAAGCAAACATCTACATAATGTACTTAAACCAAATTGGGAAAATGTGGCTTCATGAGTGATTATGCTTTTATTTTACTGTTCTGTCCCAGTTTGAATCCCTTTGAGATCAAATTATACTGCATACACTGGAGTGACATGCGCTTAAAACATTGTTGTTCATTTAGAAAGAAATTCTTTTATTTGTTCTCTTTTTTCTGCCACAACTAGTGTAGTTATAGTAGTATCTTGAGCTATAAATCCCTTTAACTGGTATATGTTCAATCCAGCCAAATTCTGCAATGTTACTAAAGAAACCTATAATAGGAAATGCATCTAAGGAGTGAATTTACTAAAACAGATCAGAACAACTTCAAATTAAGTGCTAAATAGTCTAATGAACCACGTGATTTAATGTACTACTTCTCTATGCATCAGCTGTCTTTCAAAGTGACTTATATTAAAAAATACAGTTGATTGATTATTAATGTTTGGAAACAAGGGGTGATTCTTGAAAACAGGTAAGAATAAAAAATGCCTCAAACTGTTTCTGTGAAACGAAAAAAGGTTTTATTAAAATACAAATTAAATTCAATGTTGCTTTGAAACACCCTGTTAGTGTCAATAAAGGCTTTCAGCTAGTTAGCTGTTTTATAGCTAGCATCTAAATGCATGTTAGCTAGCTGCAAACGTCTAAATCCATGTAAACTTACCAGTTTTGTGGCTCGGTACGGTCCAGGAGTGATAATATGGGAACTCATGCCCAACGTTGTAATATTATGCTTTTCTGCCTCAAAATGGTATCATATCCATAATACGAAGAAGTATTCCAGGTTGTTATGCTACTAGTTTGTTAACCGCAGCAACTCATCGTTGCGAAGCAGGCTAAACTCAGTCTGTTCAAATTTACGAGCCGTCTTTTTCTGAGAGCTGATTGGACGACGTCTCGATCACGTGAGCAACTCTGACCGGAAGAGGGTGGAGGAGTCAAAAGATGTGAAAGCGCTCTTTGACCAGTGAACAGTAACAGTTTCCCAACCATGATAGGGAGGCTTTGCACTGTATCATCATTCAGATGTTTTTCAGAGACTCAAATTATAATAGTGTCAAGTAAGAGGATATTGAAAATCAGCTTGATTACATGTTCTGACATTTGCTTGTAAATTTGATGTATTTCCTCATATTACAAATGTGAATTCCAACTTTATGAGCAACATTAAATGTTTATTTATAAAAGTTTTACTTGTATGAAGGCTTACTAAAGAAGGCCAAGTCATAGAATTGTTATTAGCTGACAAAATGGCATAAGAAATAAGATGTTTTCACCACTGTTTTGTTCCAGCATCTTTGCAGCATCATGTGATGCCACCTGCTGGGAGTGTCTTTTTTATTGTTTGTAGTCTCCAAAACACATTAGTGTATGAAAAGAGACTGTTTGGGGAGTTCATCAGTTAAAAGATAGAAAGGGGGTTTGTGGATGAAAGGACAGTGGAGGATACAATTAAGCTGGCACATGACATATTGAAGTGTTGCTCTGTCTCATCTAAATGTAAGGAAACAAACAATAAAAATAAGCATTTACTTGCAGATACATGCACACACATTATATGTTGAAATTTGCAGGTTTATTTGTTTACCTCTCTTTGTTTAGCGCTGAATTTAAAGTTGCTATAGATTTTTGTTCATATGAATTTTCAAATGTTTGGATAAATTAATTAATTCAGTTTAATATCTCATTCCATGCACACTTATTCATATGTATCCAGGGTCTGTTCAGTGGCTGTTAGGCGAGGTCACAGAAAGATCCCCAGTGCATCACAGGGTCAACAGAAAGAGCCAATCAAACTTATATTTAAAGGTGATTTCAGGGGGAAAATTGAGAATTAACCTAACATGTATGATTTAGTATTGAGGCAAGAAGCTGGGTTGAATTAAATTAAAAGTTGGACAAGGAAATCTCTTTGTGCAATTATATATTTTGTCTTTATTCCTCGTAGGGTAACATTAAAAATAATTATGGATAAAAATGCACACACAGTAAGGTATTTTTTAACAACATGAAAATATTTTATTTATTTAAAAAAAAAGCAAAGTTTATAACAAACTATACTTTTGTCCGTGAAAACGTAAAGAATTCATTCATTTTTATACCACTTAATCCAACTCTGGACTGCGGCTTGTAAACATTACACTATGATTTTACATGATAGTTTATCATTTTAAATAAGAAGCTGTTCACCTGAATAAAAATGCCGTGACCCGGATTCGAACCGGGGTTGCTGCGGCCACAACGCAGAGTACTAACCACTATACGATCACGGCAGCCTATTCGTCGGGATAGTAGCATAACATAAGATAAACAATATCCACAAGATACTTTTATTTATCATGTTTGATGAAAACGATTTATCATCTCACTAACATCTACTTTACTCCATCTCAGCTAGAACATTAAGATGTATTGAACAAAAGATTCCGACAAAGTAAGATCAAATCATTTCACCTCACAGTTTATGACAATTGTGCACAAGAAATATGTTTTTAATTAGCATAGTCAGATTTATGTTTGACTCAATTTGTGAACGCCATATTATTCATTGAAATTAATTCTGAGTTTTCGTATTGTCAAAAAAGTCTTAGTGATACGTCTTTACTTTAATATGCTCTCTGGCTGTAGGCGGGGTTTCTGGTGATTTAAAAACATAGTTTCCATCTGATTGGTCTGTAGCTGTGCAGGATGCATTCTTCTTCTCAATTGGGCGTCACGCACCAACTAACCGCCTCCTATTGGCTGATTAAACATCACGGGCAAATTTTAAACTAGAACGGAAACTAGTCTGTTGATGTGGGAGGCGTGTTGTAACGTTTGCTAGTTACCCAGGCTCGATACAAAACAAATATTACTTTGCGTTTATATTAATAGCCTTTTTTATTCTTTTAAAAAACATTACTGTATGAAATGTAGATTAATTTTAAGTTTGTTTTGGTTTTGGTTTAACATGACTGAAGCGGTTCCTTCAGCGCAGCGTGGATTTCTGGACTTCAGTCCGGTGAGAAGAGAAAATGCTAACAAGGAGAACGAGACTCCGGTTCTGAGTTTGATCCAGTTTTCAAAGCCTCCTTTTGTGACATTTGGCACGGTAAAGATCGGCACCTCCAAATCGGTTGTTTTGCAAATTGAGAACCCTACAGAGGATGTGGATGCAGAGGTTACAGTTGACAAAATCCCCTCGAGTAAAGGCTTTTCTGTGGACCACAGCACGTTCACGATCCAGGTATTTATTTAAAATACTAATTTACATCATATGCTCATCTGAACAGGTCTAATGTACATCTTGCAAGCGATTTAGTTCAAATAAACTGTGTTGCTCTGCAATAAACCAAATCAAACTACTTATTTGTACGTAACTTATACGTCATTCATTTGTTTATTTAATTTTCTAACTGGTCAATGATGAAGAAAAAGAATCTGAGAGACTGTTTTCTTGGTATGTTGTGTTGCAGGCTGAAGGCTCCTTCAGTTTGATAATAACATGGACTCCAAGTGAGGAAGGTGGAATCAGGGAGCTCATCATCTTCAATGCCAATGGCGTCCTCAAGCACCAGGCAGTCCTGCTGGGGAGAGCAGATGCCCCCAAAAAGAAAAAGGTAACTCAATACACTGTTAAAATAATTGTTCTCTTAAAAGAAAAAATAATAATAATAAATTTAAGTACCCAAATTTGCTGCAATGCTCTCCTGTTAGTGGGAAACACTAATATTTGCACTGCTTGCTGGATGAGGTTATTGAATCTGTGGGACGATAGAGTTCAGTCCCAGATTTTGCAGATATATCACCAAAGGTCTCCTGAATCATGGTGTGAGTCAAACATCCGAGACAGACACTCACCTGGCAGAAGTTGAAATACCGACTGCTGCAGGGGATTTGGCATATTTCTGTGAAGGATACTGCCCACATATTTAGCCTTTGCAAATTCCACTTTGTTGTAAAGGTACTAGGGCTCCTCGATTGTGGCAAAACTTATCACGGTTATGTTGACAGAAATTGAGATCTTGATTATTTAACACAATTATCCATTAACTTTTAATAATATAAATTTATTTCCCTGCTGTTAAGTTCCAGCTAAACTTAATGGCTGGATTAAAATCCTTCTGGAAAGGCTAGAAATGTCCCAAACTCAGCTTAATTCACCCAAACAGTTTGCTACAGTTAACCTTTAGAAATGCGGTAAATGCTAACAGGTTTCTTCCAGATAGTCAATGTGATGCTGGTCCAGCTTGTGGCTGAGTTCTGGGATCTGGGCTTGTTGCGTTACTTTCAGTTGCAAACACGCAACTCGCTGAAGTTGCTACTGAAAACACGACTTGAGAAGATGCAAATAAATGAACAATTTTATTTTCAGGATTGTTGAAAACCCAGATTTTAATTGAGATTAAAATTTGGTTAACTGCGCAGCCTTAAAAGGCACATAATCATGCTTTCCAGTGGTGTATAATACAACATGAATTGTTCTGAAAGAAAACAAATGTTTTTAGTTTGGTTAACAGTTTTGTTGTATAAAGGTCTTCATAATAAAGTGCTTGACAGAATACAATTGCAGACGATGTTTAGTTCTCAATACATTTAAAGGCCTTTTCCTGACATTTGGTTAAATTTCCTTATTTATTTTTATTTTTTTTTTTCAAATGTGATTAATTTTTGCAAATTATTATTATGTTTAAATTGTATGATTCATTTCATGTGTTTGGTTAAATCTGTGTTTCAGAAGAGCTTATGGGACACAATCAAAAAGAAGAGAGAAGGTGAAAAAGTATCTGCGGTGAGAAAAAAGAAAGCGGAGCCTCCGCTGAAGATGGCTGCAAACAAAACCTTCCAAGTGACCCGAAAGCCTCAGTACAAGCGGGACAAAGCTCGTAGCCCGCTCGTTTCGCTTAACGGGGGAAGAGATGTCAGAGAGAGGCCCAACTTGAAACATGGTCAGATTGAAGCGTCCTCTGTTGAATCGGAGGAGAGCGAGGCTTTAAACCCCAAGCAGGGGCTTCAGCGTCTGGTTCTGTCCGATATGGAGCCAGTCCATCATGTTCAGAAGAACTCTCCTGTAGTTCTGCTCGTCCCCTCCACAAATTTCATGGACTCGTGCAACGTTTCTGCAGGTCCGCACTCTAAACCTAAAAACAACGATGTTAGCAGAACGCTCAACAGGACGCTGTCCCCCGTCGGGACACCTGAGAGGTTCAGGAAGCTGATGCCTCATGTTAAGTCGGAGAGCCTGCTTTCAGCCGGTGTCGATGCGGACAGAAGTCTCCCTGCTTTGTCTCTGAAAGACGCTCTCGCCCTTATCGACTCTGACCTGAGTCATATCAACAGCAGCCCTCAAAACACAAGTTCAAGCTGTGAGTTTTCAGATTCGCTGGAATCTAAGAGTGGGAAACATGGTTGTGGAAGCGATGAAGATGTCTTCCAAGCATTACCCGACAGCCCACAGCTGCCAGAGTCCAATGAGCAAAGACTTACTTTCTTTGTGAGCAAGAAAAATGTTTCAGAGAAAGTTCCGGTACAGTCTGTGACAGTAACTAAGAGCAAAGCGCCGGTGCAGGAGATCCGTTCTGGTGGAAGGAAAATAAAGAAGTCACGGCGCCGACTCTTGGAGAAAACGCTTGAAATCTCAGACAGCAGCAGTCCGTGTGAGTCTGGACCAGACACGCCGAGCCTTCCTGTCATTGGCGTGGAGGGAGGAGCCACAGGGAGGGATGATAGATGTCCAGAGTTCACCTCCTCCAGCCTTGATGGTCCTCCAGTACCAGTTCGCTTCCCAGTTTCCTCCTCTCCACATTCCTCTTTCTCACTCACCTCTCCACATCAGTCAGTACCTGCTCCTCTCACTGTCAGCATCACCTCTCCCCCGGTGGTGGGTCCGTCCCTGGCCCAGAGTGCACCCCCCTCCGTTCAGGAAGACCTGTTTCCTGTTCAGGTGGCGGCGAAGAACAAAAAGCGAAAGAGTGAGGAGTTTTTGAAATGTGACGGGAAGACTGAGGATGCTGGGAAATCTGAGCGAGTTAAGCGGAGCAGAGTGGTGGCCGGAAAACCCGAGTCCCTGAGATCGGTCCGGAAGAAAAATTCCCCCCAGCGACAAGGAGCAACGGGTGAGAAAATTCATCTTCTGCATGTCCAAGTTCAGTCCGAACACAGGATATTTTACTCCTAATGTAGACATCGTCCATCTGACCCGGGAACGATGATGTCATCGATCTTTCTCCAACATCCATAGCTCAGCCACACTGCACATCTTATCCTCATCAATATCTTTTCTAATCTCTAGAACGTCTTTATCTAGTTAAAGAAGTTCATCTTATTTACTCTGTTTTGGTTATTTTGCTATTTAAGTTAAGAACCGCCTCAATGCTGCTGCCGTCGTCATAGCAACACAGGTCCTTGTGAAGGATTCGCTCTCGCTACTCCTCATTCAAATGGAAAACCTTACAAACAGGGTCCGTAAATCTAAATAAATGGTCTTATATTGATCAAGCATCAGTTATCCAGTGGCCAAACATCCAACCAAACATCTGTCTTCTAATGACATTATTTCCATCATCCATCACCGTTCATCCTGTAACCGTCAGTCATTTGTCTAAATGTGTTACGTTTAAGGTCACTTCTGCTCCGTCAGAGGAGGGAACGGAAAATCTGTACAAACTTTTAAAAGACGTGTCTGCCAGGCTGTTTAAAACTTTTTCCCAACCAGGTAATATTGTCAAATCAGTCTATAGAAGAATTTATAACATTCTTTTTTAAAGATTTCATTTATATTTTTATAGTAATGGAAGTGTATGAGTCAGGGACAAAAGTGTATCCACACAAGTACAAAACGTGCAATAAAATGTCAAAATAATGAAATATCACAGTATTTTGTTTGACACAATATATTAATATTCAAAGCAACCGTATCGATTTTAATGAACAATTTACATAATATACAAACATAAACTCCTTATTTGTGTTGCTCTTTAACTTGTATTTTGTGTCAAAATTTACCTTAAATTTTTATTTAATAGATACAAATGTTTAAAGAAAAGGAGAGAAATCATGATTCCTTTTAATAAATATTTTAAAAGCAAAAAGTGTAAAAATTTTAAGCAACTGCTTGAGATCTTAGTGATAAGATTAAACTCTCGTGAAGAAAAATATCAAAATATAGTTTTGCATATAAAATAGTGATTAAATAGTGACGCTGTTGCCGTCCTTTTTTCAGTAAAGTGGCTCGGTGCCAAATCAGTGTGCGCTCACACAGCACGCTGTTGCAGAATCCCACTAGAAGCGACTAGAGGGGCCTGACTTCCACCCAGCAGGTTTTACAGATGATTGTGGGAATTAGTTAGAATAACTAAAGTGCTGAATTATTCTCATTCCTCCATTGTTAAGAATCCTTGGGGGAAAAAAAAAATATTTTTTTGTACCCAGGCGGTGATCTGGATCTAATGACGTGTTCTTCATTCCCTTCCTGAAAGTTTCTGAAAATGTCATCAAAATCTGTCCAGAACGTTTGACTTTTGTTCCAAACATCTGAATGCACGATGTCCGCTTTGGCCGAGGTAATAAGTAATTTTCTTTTTTTATCTTCTTGCTCAGGCTCGACACGATCAGCCACAGCATCGTCTCTCAGGATGAGCCGGACTATTGTTCCTGCCCAGACTAAACAACCAGGCTCCAAAACCATCTCACAAGGTAAACCAGCTATGCTCCCTATGGACCAAACATGTGGTGTTATTAAGAAGTTTTGGACACTTTTTGCTCCATCACTTCCAGGTCCTTCATCCATGAGGGCGCGTGGCGCTCCATCTGCGAAGGCTTGCAAAGTAGTTGCTGTGGCGCAATCGAAGCTGACCTTCATCAAGCCGAAACAAACTGGTAGGTTACGCTAAAACGCTAACACTAGCTATAAAAGTTTGATCCTTTCCCCCCTTTACAGTGTGATTTGTCTCCTCTTTGTTAGTTTTACCCAGACATCCAATGCCGTTCGCTGCCAAGAACATGTTCTACGACGAGAGGTGGATTGAGAAGCAGGAGAGAGGATTCACGTGGTGGATCAACTACGTCCTCACTCCCGATGACTTTAAAGTCAACACTGAAGTTGCTAAAGGTAACCAGCACCGAACACTGGGGGTGAGACGTTCGGGAGGCGTCTGAAAGTGCTTAAATATCACCTCTGTGCAGTGAACGCCGTGTCTCTCGCGCTGGGCAGCGATGACAAGTTCAGTGTGCCGAAAGCTCCCAGCAAGGAGGAGATGTCTTTCAGCACCTACACGGCCAAACGGAAGCTGAACCGCCTCCGGCGTTCTGCCTGCCAGCTGTTCACATCTGAGGCGATGGTCAAGGCCATTCAGAGGCTGGAGCTGGAGGTGGAGGCGCAGAGGCTGCTTATTCGGAAGGACCGCCACCTCTGGAAGGACATTGGTAAAAGTCCCCACAATGCTGCATTTTTTTTCAATGCTCTGCATGTCATATCTGTATTCCTGAAAGTTATTTTCCTTTTATTTTGTTGCCACCTTTCAGGCGAACGCAAAAAAGTCCTGAACTGGCTCCTGTCGTACAATCCGTTGTGGTTGCGGATTGGTCTTGAGGTATTTTAAATGCTTGTTTTCTTTTCTAATCTGTTGTCTTATCTTTTTTTTTAACCATCATTGTTGTTGTCTTCACAATCACGATGCCGCTCATAATGTGTGTGTCCCCACAGACGATCTTTGGGGAGCTGATTTCGCTGGAGAGCAACAGCGATGCCTTGGGTCTGGCCATGTTCATCCTCCAGCGGCTCCTCTGGAACCCAGACATCGCCGCAGAGTTCAGACACCACAGAGTGCCTTATCTTTACAAAGACGGTAACGTTGGAGGACTTGATTTCACATCGCTCGCTCGTCAGCCAGTTCAGGAATAGTTAGAGGTGGAGACGTTATTTGGAAGCAAGCCAGCTGTTATGTCTTCTGCCCCCTTGTGGACAAAAAAGGCACAGCAATAATTTGGACTTTGGGTTTAAATATTTAGTTGGTTTGGTACTGAACGTTACAGGTTCATTTATGAGTCTGATATGCAAAAAAAAATTCTGATATCTGCGTATTTACAAATCAGGCTCAGTATTCAGTAAAGTACAAACATCTGTCTTATTCTCTTCCATGTCAAGCTAAAACTCTAAACTTTCCAGCAAAGCTGATGCCAGCTGCAGGTTTATCTGATCCTGCTGATGTGGTTGCAGATGCAAGGAAAACATTCTGAATTATCTGCACACCTCCGAACTCTGATAAAGATTTCTCCTCACTTTCTGTGGAAAAAGTAAGGAAGGATGGATGGAACGTTAAATCTGAGCCCGAAGCTAAAATAGATAAAAAAAATGTTACTTTTTAACATCAGGAGGATGTTTGAAAACAGCTGTTAACAGCTGGTTCACAGTAACATGGTTTATTTAACCGGATATTGTCAGATAATTTAGTTTGTACACAAAATGTTCCTCCGACACTGTGAGGGAAGAGACGATCCCATCAACGCAGATATTTATGGTACCAGAACAATAAAAAATAAGTCTTGCTCAGCTTTCTGGGTCCGATCTGAAACTTTCTCCCAGTTTTGCTTTGACATTGATGGATCACGTGATGGTCTGAACAGACCGTCACACTTCTGAATATATTTCTCTCTTTTTCTATTCAGATCGTGTTTCAGATTTGTGTATTTTACACAAACATTTTTATTTGTGTATGTAAATCAAGGGAAGGAAAACAATGACCAGATCACACAGGTGAGGTTGTTCTGGGGAAAAAAGAAAATGAAACGCATAAAGCAAACCTTGCTGCAGTAAATTAGATTTTCTGTGGTGTTTAAACCACCATATGATGAAAATAGTCTCAGGCGGCTCTGGGTTGCCGTGACTTTGAGGAGTTTTTCTGAGTTTTGTGACAGTTTGAATGTCAGTTCGGTTGATGAACACTTTTTGCGATGATGCCAGCCACCTCCCGGGTTCGTTTGGACCTAAAAACTGAAAATAAATGTTTTGTTTTTTTTCATTAATGTTTAGTAAAAATATAGTTTTTTGTCTTCCAATTTAAAACCTGTTGGAAACGTATATTTTTTTTCTGAATTTTGGCTACTAAGACATCGTGACTTTTTTCTCCATCAGGCCATGAGGAGGCGCTGTCTCGCTTCACACTGAAGAAGCTGCTCCTGCTGGTCTGTTTCCTGGACAAAGCTAAAGAATCCCGTCTGATTGAACATGACCCGTGTCTGTTCTGTGTGGACGCAGAGTTCAAGGTAAGCACATACACCGGATACATAAATAACTCTTGTCTACTTATTTGCCACGTATTCTTCTTCTACTGACACACGCATCATGTTAGGATGTCCAGATGTTTTAGGCACATAAAAGCTATTATATATAAATCCCAGTTCATTTCTTTTATTGGTTTGCACATGTTTGCACTCTTTTGGAAGAAGCTGAAAACCTTGTACTGTTAAAAAAAGCTGCTATTGGTGCAGCTATCTTGTAAATGATCCCATATGAGCTTTTTAACTCACATCAAGCTGTGCCTGCTTGTGATTCTCCTGTAGGCGACTAAAGACCTGCTGCTGGCCTTCTCAAGGGACTTCCTGAGCGGAGAGGGGATTCTCCCCCGGCACCTGGCGTACCTCGGGTTACCAGTTTCCCACGTTCAGACGCCCCTCGACGAGTTTGACTTCGCCGTGAAGAATTTAGCCGTCGACCTGAAATGTGGCATTCGCCTTGTGTGAGTGAGACGTGCTGAATTTTATTTCCAGATGGGAAGGAGGGTCCGGTAGCTTTCCCTCTAGCCCAGATAAGAATCCCAGTTCAAGGGAAGGATAGTTGTATACATGCTTCTTTTTCTCTTAGGATGATCAGGAATGTTGTATTTTACATCACGCAACTCATAAAATCATTTGAGATTTTTTTCTGCCTCCTCTCTGCAATGATACTCAAAATAAGAGAAGTATGTCTTTACTTCTCTAATGACGAGGCCTGTTTGCATCGTCCTGGCCTCAGAAAAGCAGATACATGAGAGATAACGGGGTTTAAATGCAAATGCTTGTCTTCTCGTTCTGTGTTCCTTTCAGTGGAAACCAGAGGAAAGCAGCCCTGTTCATGTAGGAAGGAGTAAAGCCTGACATGTAACTGCAGAAACAGAAGATAAGAAAGTGAACCTGAGCAGTTTTACAGATGTTTGAATGCAGGTGTTACGCAGGTGAATATCTCCTGAACCCATCAGCTAATTTTGATGATTAAATTCAGGCAACGGTCTCCAAACTGGCTTTATAAACACAGTGAGAATCCAAACCGAGGTGAAGCCTGAGGAAGCGTACCAAAGGTGGAGGGAATACTTCATAATGAAACCACCTTCGTGTTCCTGGAAGCTAGCGGGACCTTCAGGGGTCTGTTAAAACCAGGCGGGAATTTCTGGCTGCCGATGGTGACGCCAGTACGGAAATGGAAGTACTTGCAGTTCAACACCCCACCCCCACCCCCACCACTAGAGGACTGGCTGCAATAGAGAGCAATGCCCATAGACTCCCGTGTTAAAATGTCCACGCTGAAATAAACATGTTTACAGAGTGGCTCCAAAAACTTTTTTTGGTTTAATAGGACCAATTTTCCGTCATGACAACTCATGACAAATCTTAAATTTAGAGGCTCTCACTGGTTACAGCTGCGTACTTCCTGCTGGCGCCACCATGACGGAGCCCCCTCAGCTCTACCTTTTCATCCATTTTGGGATTTTCCGATGACAAAACACCACGATGACGATGGTGGGACCCACCTATTGGCTTCAAATCCGCTCTTCTGAAACCTCTGGGTCACGTGATGGTATGCGCTGTTCAGTATTTATACAGTCAATGGTTAAAAACAAAAGGAGAATCACAGGAGGCTTTTTTAAGGTGGAATAAAAGCAGAATCACAGGAGGCTTTTTTAAGGTGGAATAAAAGCAGAATCACAGGAGGCTTTTTTAAGGTGGAATAAAACTTTAGACCACAAAGCAGAAAAACATAAGACATGTTTTATGGTTCTAAGTGAATTTTTTTTTCTGCTAATCTTTGCCTACTAACTCCAAGAGCTTTTGTCCCCCGATGATGAGACGGACATCTTTTGTAATTGTTCAGCTTTTAAATAAATGCCAGTGATTGCAAAGTGTGAGTGTGTGCAAAGACCTTCTGTACTGCAGGTATCTCATCCTCCTTCAGGTGAAGTAGAGTAAAAACTAGGGAAGAATGTTAGTATTACAGGGAATAATCTGTGGGAGCAGTCAGGTATTTGCACATGCAGCAACTGTTGAACATGCAGTTTTAAAGTTTTTTTTCTACAATGGATAGTTTTTTATTATATTTTTCTTTTTTAAAAACGTAAAGCTGATGCAGCACTACCCCTCCCCTATAATCTGCAATGTAGTGCTTGTGTAAGTGCATCTAGTCCAAATCCAGCATTTACTCATCAGTAAGTCTGATGTTTATGTTCACGCTCTGCTGGGTCTAAGCATCTCGCTGCCGTGCTGGTCTGTTGGTCATAATGATGATGAGGCTTTTTTTTTTGTCTTGTGTTGCTTCCAGGCGTGTGATGGAGCTCCTTGTTCAGGACTGGAGCTTTTCAGCAAAGCTCCGCCTTCCCGCCATCAGCCGCCTGCAGAAGGTCCACAATGTCGATGTCGCTCTGCAAGTGCTTCGAAGCAAAGGGGTCGACCTGAAAGATGAACGTGGTAACTGTGAAACACATCTTTGTTGTCCTGAAATCACATCTTTCATCACGATCTTATGGACAATTATGCACTCACAGAACTTTTCCAGATTTTTCTTTCTGAATTAAATGAAACTAATAAGTTCTGTTCATGTTTTCAGGCTCCCTTATTGATTCCAGAGACATTGTTGACGGACACAGAGAGAAAACGCTGAGCCTCTTGTGGAAAATCATCTTTGCGTTCCATGTATGTGTCCGATCATTTGAAGTGACGATGCTCCTTTTTGTGTTGTTGCGACTTGATTCTCGTGCTTTTATCCATCACTGCAAAGGTGGAGGTGATTCTGGATGAGGATCAGCTCAGGGAGGAGATCGGCTTCCTGAAGAGGACCCTGCGGACCAAACGCAGACTCGCCTCGGTGAGGGCCGACCGGGGAATTCAGCCCAGTCCTGCAAAGTCCCGGGCGCCATACGAACATATGAGCACCAAGATTACACTGCTAATGGACTGGGTCCGTGCTGTGTGCGACTTCTACAACCTGAAGGTGACGTTTTCATCCTCGGCTCACAGTTCCAGGCGTAGATATGTGCAACGTGTAGCTGAAAGCCTGTTGTGTGTGCAGGTGGAGAACTTCACCGTGACGTTCTCAGATGGCCGCGTGCTCTGCTACCTTATCCACCACTATCACCCCAGCCTCCTGCCAGGAGCGTCCGTCTGTCGCAGCACCACCCAGACTGTTGAGTGTTCACCCAGAGGCCGCCTGGAGCTCAGCTGTTCAGCCAGCGACTCAGACAGCTCCTTCGACTCCAGTCCAGCAGGCCCGAATGGTACATGTCCGCTGTGCTGCGATGGCAGTGCAGCCGTTCGTTTCCACGAGCTGTTTAAAGTGTTAGAAAGAGCAGAAAGAATTTTTCCAATCAGATTAAATTAACATGAGTCAGCAAGTTTTTGGTCTGGTCGGTCTTCCCAGATATGATGCAACCCATCAGAGGTCTCCAACTCTGCTCATTGACATAAAGTGCTGCATGTTTTAGATGCCTGTTGCTGCATCACACATGATTCAGAGGGATGGGTCATTAGGAGGTTTGCGCTGGATTCAGGCGATTCAAGAGTGTTTCACTTGAATCGGGTGTGCTGCAGGAGGGAAACATCTAAAACCTGCATCTGGTTGGAGATTCGTGTCCCAGATAATCCTTCATGTGAAGGCAGTTTCTGCTCATGTATTCTCACAATTGCAGTGTTGTTCCTTTTGAAAGTGTGTTTCTTGTTTGGAAGAGTACATCTTTTACTGAATTTTAAATACCAGCGTCTCCTTCTGATGGCGTTGCACAGTATACTCGCAGGGCGTCTGTGTCTGTGTGTGTTTTTACTCGAGTGTAGAGTAAAAGCTTTGTGCTACACTTTTTTATGCTGGTATCAGTAGGGCAGAGTTTATATTAGTGATATCCCTGAACTTACTTTGGTTCTGCTGCGTGATATCCTTTGTGTGAACGCAATGATTCAAACAATTTTTACAATTTTAATTCTCAGTATAGCTGTTTAGGTTCCCAAGCAGATGACCTGGGCCGAATTTCAACATTGTGGAATTAATGGTTTCCCCACCAGGGGGCGTTTTAGGCACATAAAAATTGTATTTATGGCTATATCTCTGCAACAATTGACCTCAAATCAAATGCCCGTTATTGTTTACACCAGTTTACAAGATTTTTTCTTATTTATCTTGTGAACTGACTCCCAGTTACATTTGTAGTGCAAAACAGCAGTAAATATAAGTTTTTGTTAAATAAATGAAACATTTTTATATAAAAAAAATTCTGATCTGAAGCAAAGTTTTAATTTGGATGGTTGATATTTAGTTCTTTTCATTACTTTGACATATCACATAGTTAGGATGTCTGAGTTTCAGAAAAAGACTGAGCTAAGGCTGACCGTTGCATGAATTATGTCAGAAATAATCTAAATAATCTGATAACTGTATCTGTGTTACCAAACAGGCCCAAATACTCAGTCAGTGGAGTTTAAAGAGCTGCTGGAGAACGAGAAACACAACTTCAGGTTGGTTAACAGTGCTGTGGCTTTCCTTGGTGGAGTTCCAGCCATGATCAACCCGGCCGACATGTCCAATACCATCCCGAATGAGAAGGTAAGACCAGACGGGAGGTTTTCTGCCACACAGATTATTTTCAACAGACACAACACATTTAGAAAGCTGAGTGACTTTAATTGCTGGGATGGGCTTTTTTCCCGCTGATATAAGATAGACCCTGATACCTGCAGTTGCCACGATTTCTCAAAACTCTCAAACTCATATTTAATTGTAGTATTAAATTTCAGGATTGTCAATATCGTCAGTTTAGATAAAAGATTATGCCTGAACCACGAAGACCGAGCAGCACAACTCGTGCATCTTTTTATTCTGAGACATTTGCTTAGAAGAACCCTTTTATTTCCATTTTCCTTCTATACAAGCAAAATTTCTTGTCTTTGGAAATGAAACCCAAAAGAATAAATCCAACTTTATTCATGAAGCACTTTATCACAGATAAGCTGCAACTCCGAATGCTTTAGATTGAAATCGTGATGAACTTGCACCGTTATTGTCTGTGCGACGTGTGATGGAAAAGCCTTCATCCAGGGGGATTTGTTTACAGGTGGTGGTGTCCTACCTGTCCTTCCTCTGCGCTCGTCTGCTGGACCTGCGCAATGAAACCAGAGCAGCCCGGGTCATACAAGGCGCCTGGAGGAGATACAGGCTGAGGAAAGACCTACAGCTCTACCAGGTTTTCTTCTTCTTCTTTGACTCCATTAAGAGGATTCTGGTCGGTCTATGTGGTGTCTGCTGTTATCCTGATGTTGCATCGTTGAAACCATGGTTGAGACGGCGCCTCAGGATTGGAGGGTTAATCTTACTACCCGCCAGACTTTTGTTTAATTTTTTATTGGTCTTTCACTCACCCTCTCAGCAAAAGTCGATCATTGTTTATTCATCACACAGTTCAGCAAATTTATTCACGTATTTAATGACTTTTGGTAGATTATTTTATACTTAGGAAAAAATACAATTAGATTCAGTTTATTTATTTATATATATATATATATATATATATATAAATATATATATAT
>JBAMHX010000016.1:4357911-4368953 GCA_037177515.1 Pseudomugil tenellus | reverse complement strand
GCAGCTTGCCTTCAGGAGGCAGTGCTGGGCAGCATGCGTCTTACAGCAGAGGTTTAGAGCCCAGAAACAGAAACATCATGCTGCATGTATTATCCAGAGAGCTTACAGAGGACATAGAGAACAACAAGACTATCTGAAATTGAAATCTTCTGCCCTCATCATTCAACGAAAATATCGAGCTACCATTGCAGCAAAAGCAGAGAGGAACAGCTACACCACACTGAAGCAAGCGGTCATCACACTCCAGAGATGCTGCAGAGCCTGGAGAGCAAAGCAACAGGTATGCAGGAAAAGTTTTCCTGCCTTCTAAACACCCTTTAGATTCATTTCGTTAATCTGTGAGAAACTTAAAATAGCTCAAAAAGAAAGAAATGATTATGTCCAGTGGTCATAACTAACCCAAAATAAAGTTACACTGATGTTTTTCAGATCCTTGAAGCAGCCCGAGCAGAGAGGACGTTCCGCTTCACGTCTGCAGCTTTCCATCATCTCTGTGCCATAAAGATCCAGCGAGCTCTGAAAGCTCACTGGGCTCTGGAATCAGCAAAAAGGCAGATTCATTCTGTCATCACCATACAGGTAGAGCAGTGGAAAGCTAACAACTCCAGCACTGTTAGTGCAACGTTTCCTTACACGATTCTCTCGTCCCTTCTAAGCGATGGCTACGAGCAAAGCAGCAGAGGAGACGGTATCTGGAGGACAGAAAGAAGGTGGTTGCAGTTCAGAGAGCTGTCAGGGCTTGGCTCACCCGCCGGCACAAAGCTGCGTCCATCATCCAGACGGCTGTCCGGAAATTCCTCCTCCTCAGGCGTCAGAGGAGGGTTCAGCAGGGCATCGTCAAAGCTCAGGTACGAGAGGCACTGTTGCGTCGCATCTATTTTCATTTCACTTTTTTTCTTGTAGCAGTTAATCGGAGTTTCTTTGTCTTATGTGGTCTGAACCAGGCCCTGTGGAGAGGACACCGCTCCCGCCGACTGAATGACAATCCCAAGCTTGTGAAGTTGAGGCATCGCTTGCATCAGGTCTCTGCTGGGGTCCGAGAAGAGGACAAACTGTACAACAAGACCTCGTCTGCACTGGATTACCTCCTTCGATACAAACATTTCTCTTATATTCTTGAGGCCCTGAAAAACCTGGGTGAGTTGTTTTTTGTGTGATTTATAACATGTTAAAGCCTCTAATAAAGATAACAATCATTCCTTTTTAGTTGGTAGGAGTTAATAATAGTTAGGTCTTCTTTTAAATGCAGTGAATGGGTCTGAAAAAAAGTATAAAAAGCATAATTCCCATCGATCACACTCAATACTGAACACAATTCACTCCTCTTAAAATGTAAAAGTAAAATGTTGAATATAATGTAAGTTAATGTGAAACAACCTGCCTTAAAGCGGCAAAATATCAAAATAAAGCCCCATCACAGTATCATCATAGTATGTGATAATCATATAGCAGAGAAGGAACGCACTGTGGCGGGGCTCCGCATGGAGTTTTGTTCCCTAAAACTCACAGGATTAAAGAGAAATGGGATGTTTACTAACAGCAAAGTGGTATCACAATACTTAAAAATACAGATTCCAATATTTTGACTGTTAAGTATCATTTCCAGAGTATCGATATGCCCATCCTTAAAGCACACGCTTCCACAGGCATCATGATGCCCTTCAGGCTTAGGCTACGTTTAGACGGAAACGGTCTGAAGCAAGAATGCAAAAGTAGCATTTCGTTGTCACTGTAACTCCGCGTTTACACAACTGTTTTGGTCGGGGAAATATGCGTTCACACGGAGAGGCACAAGTCTATGAGCGTGATAAATTAAAACAACATGGCGAAGCGCACCAGCCAGAATAATGACTGTGTGTGATGAATGTATTCTATTCCCGACATTACTCCTGCACGACATTTACTGCTGATAATGTAACTTGAGGTTCAGGCCATGTTGTGTTATTGTATTTATTTTTATTTTTATTTTTTTAACTGGGTCGTGATTATGACGTCATCTTTATGTGACCGGACCGCAACACACTTTTGCATTGTCAACCGTTTAGACGGCAACAAGACGGTGGAGCGTTTTCAAGGCGTTTTGGAACTTTTGTGTTTTCTACCCTCCAAAACTCTGTTGCCGTCTAAACGATACGACATCTGGTAGAATGTTTTGCTGGTTGTTATTATAATTAAACTTTCTCCCAGTTGTGTTTTTTTTCAAGGTGCTCCCAATGATTGTCTGCTCTGTTTTCTTACAGAGGCTGGAGATTGTTTTCTTACAAATGTAGCAGCTAATTGCTTTGTTTTTGCTAATTGCTTTGTTTTCTGTCTGTTGTCTCTCCATCTTGTGTCACCTCGTCACATCCAGCATGCATGTGTAACTTTGCAATATTGAAAATAAAGACCAGTACTAAAGCACCCGGGGGGGCTTTACCTCCCTCAACCTTTATGTCCTTCGTGTCCTCCAAGATGCCCTTGACAATGTGATTTTTCTCTTTATTTATCTCTGGCGGGCATGTTGAAATATGTAATTGAGTTAACCCTTCAAGAAAGTTCAGATTTTAAGGAAACGTGAAAGTAAAAAGTTCCTCTTTTGCTGTTTTGAGGTTTTCGTGTTGTAACAACCAAATCGCTGACAATGACAAGATTGTACAATTTCTAAATAGTGCAGTTTGAGCTCAACACTAATGAAAGACTGTGTGTTTATTTGTGTGTAGAGACCGCCACCAGGTTGTCGCCAGAGTGCTGCGTACGCCTGGTGGAGAGCGGAGCCACCCACGTTATCTTCACGCTAATCCGCTGCTGCAACAGGAGCGTCCCCTGCATGGATGTCATCACCTTCTCCATTCAGATCCTCCTCAACCTGTCCAAGGTACCACAGATACAGAGTGGCATGATGGGAAAAATTAATATCCAGTCAGGGGGCTTTTGTGATGTTGCTTTCACGTGAAATCTGAAGTTTTCTGCTGCGGTCAGAGCAACATGACAAATATTCCCAGCATCCATTTTGCCCGTGATAAACCACCCAATCGCTCCGATAGCTTTGCAGTTTTCTGATTCTTAATGCAAATCTTGGACGTTAAGCTCAGAACTAAGTTTTTACAAAATAAATTTTCAAGTGAATTCCTGCAAAAAAACTTTTTATTTTATTCAGAGATCAGGATTTTGGTCTTTTAGGGCCACAGTCCTGCATGTTTCAAATGCTTCCCTGATTCAAATGAAATGCGTCCAGCGTCATGTTCTGCAATACGACCCATTACTTTAAATCTGGTTTGTTGTAGCAGGGAAACATCTAAACCCTGCAGGATTATAGCCCGCAACTACAGGAGTTTCAGATCCCTGCTTTTAATTAGTCATGTAAGCAAATGTTGTCCAATTTGCATGTTTCAGGGATCATCTAGCACAAGGTGTGCAGCTCTAGAGCCACAATCCTGCAGGTTTTCAATGTATCACTGCTCCAAGACACCTGAGTCAAATCAGCCAGTCATTTTGCAGAACTGATTTGGCTGCTGGATCCAAGCCAGGTGCATTGAAACTGGGATACATTGAAAACCTGCAGGACAGCGACCCTTGAGGACGACTGATCCCCCTCCTGATCTAGCATAAATAGTGTCTTTTCCATTAAGTTCAAAACCTTTCACATCCTCTACCACAGCTGTGGACATGTACAGGAACAGTTTGTGATCATGAAAGTAATACAGACAATATCATTCAGCTTATTTCACCATGCATTTAACCTGTAGTACATGCAGGCTTTAGTCAGCACATCTAGGAATAAAGAGCAGTGGAGCAAGCTCCTGAATGCAAGGAGCACCTGAACGAGTAGAAACAGACTTTCTCTTCTTCATAGATGATGACTTTAGTGATAGTTTAAAAATCTAGATGCTAGAAAAAGAAAAAAAGTTAGAAGACAGATAACCTGCAGGCTCTGTCCATTAGGAGGTACACTGTAACTAATTACAGTAACTAGTGTAAATAATGTAGTTTTTAAGAGTTTTTATATAAGAAGTGATTGGAAAGAATAAAATCTAGCCTGATTTTAAGATGCAAACATGGGAGCAGTGGAAATGAATTACATGAAACTACACGAGTCAAAGACAATGTGCTGTTTTCTACTCATGAAACAATGTGTTAAATAGTGAGACTCAAAGCGATGAATAGGTTGGTATCAGTTTGTTTCCAGTATTTGGTTTTAAATGATAGAATTAACTAAAATATATGATGCTGCACATTTATTTTAATAGACATGGTTTTTAGATTTTAAACTAAAGGTCATGAGTTACCTGAGCATGCTGCATGCTTGCAGACGGTTTCCTGAAGCTTTCAGATTTGTCACTTCCCCGCAGACTTTCTGTTCTCTTATATCAACAACTTGACATTCGACTCAGTTTCTCTTCTGCAAACCTGGGTCAGCAGGTTTGCAAGCTTTTGTTTTGCAATGACCCCCCCACCACCACACACATACATTCTGCCAACCCTGCACTTTATTTTAGCAAGAAATTCCACAAAACTAACTGGAGAAACAAAAGCTTTCTAAAGTCACTGCTGATAATAATGATTTGATTTTAATTAGCGACAACACAGAAAAATGTGCACAAAGAATTTTCACGTTAAGAGCTAAAAGCATAAAGTTATTTTATTTTTTATTCTATTCTATTTTAAAGTGGTTATTTTTTGTTCTACGACATTGCTAGTTTTACAGGCTTAAAATTTTCAATTAATCATAAAAGTGCAGCTCTTTTCATTCATTTTAATTACAGCAGATTTTCAGTTCATTTTTCTTTTTCTCATTCTGTGTTTTTTTTCTTCTTTTTTTCTGTTTTAAACATTACAAGCATCTATATTCAGACAGCTGGAGGTGCGACAACATGATGTGTCCTACTGAGCTCTTTGTAGTTAATCTTTTAAACCTTTTTTGTTGTTAAATAAAAGTAATTTAAAAAAACGTTCAGTGGAGACCACAGTGGAGGCAAGATGAAGATGAGAAGTCAGGGCCAATAAGCTGTTGACCATTTGCTGCTTCTTGTTTCCACTCTTTGCTTCCATTGATTCTTATTTCTGTTTGTGGATTTTGATTTCCCCACCTGGAAAATAGTCAACTGTGGGACAAAAAAAAAAATTTGCTGACTGAATGACCTCGTGTTAATTTATGTATCCAGTTATTTTACTTTCAACCAGGAAATATTTCAGCAGTGCAGTTAAAAAAAAAAGTAAACCTGACTTGAGTCTTATTTTATATAAAGACTTCTGAGTATTTTTTTTGTCAGTCAAATGACTGTTAACTTTGTAAATATAACCACCCTGCTTCCACTAAATCCCTCCACTAAGTTTGGTTTGTTCCACATTTCAAACAACGGACACTAAATTTAACCTTTACATGAATATCCGTAAACAACAACTACAAAACTATAACAACAAACCAGAAGATGCTTTCTCCAACTCTGGTCCTCGAGGGCCAATACTCTGCACCCCTTGTGCACGGGTGGAGTTAATGGGAGGGATAGTTTTACCAGAATAAATTTATGAAATTCCATTTTATAGTGTTTGTATAATTTCACTCATCTGAACCAATCCAACCCTTTTCTCTTCACCCACCTTTGCTTTCCTCCCTCAGTACCATAAGACCATAGAGGCGGTGTATTCGGTGGAGAACTCTGTGGAGACGGTGCTAGATCTGCTGCAGAGGTACCGGGAGAAGGCGGGGGATAAAGTGGCTGAAAAAGGGGGCAGCATCTTTACCAAAGCGTGCTTCCTTCTAGCCCTCCTTCTGCAGGATAAGCATCGTGCTGAGGTCCACAGCTGCTGTACTCTCTGAATAAAGAAATCCCATAAAGCTGCATTTTACTGATGTAACAGGAAGAATAAAAACTTTTATTTTTAATTTTGTTTCTTTAGGAGGTAACAAAGCTCCCCAAGCTCTTGGATAGGATACGCAGTATTTATCGCCTCACTGCCCGCAAACACAAGATGGATGCAGAAAGAACCATCATGAAGCAGAAGATGAATGCCTCCATCAACGGGAGCTTCTTCATCGCAGCAACGCCTCGTAAATCCCGTCCCGCACCGAAGTACGTATATTTACACGCAGTTTGACACATATGGCACCTTTTGTTTTTAACATGAATATGATGAGTTTTGTGTTTTTTCAGATTTGCCCCTGAGTGGGTCCTCAGAAAAGACAAGCTTAAAGACATTGTGGATCCTCTCCGAGCCATTCAGATGGTGGCACACACACTCGCCATAGTTTTGTAAAGAAATCATCATTTCATCTGTTTTTAGAGAAAAACTCATTTTTTAAATGAGTTTTTCATCTTGTAAATATGCAAGTAGCTGTGTTGTATATATTCTGTATATATTTTTTTGTTGGCTACATTTTCATACGGTGGGCAGAAGTTGGTTCAGTCTGCAACGTTTGACATCTCAGTCACCTGTTGTTCCCAGACTGCAGTTTCCACTGATGAGATGGATTTCCATCTTGAATGAAAGGTCACAGCTTCCTCTAAAGAAAGCAAAACTGCTAAGTGTTATGTGGAAGGTATTTAACTAGATGAAAGTCCTCCTGGCAACAGTTTACAGGCATCTGTCAGCAGTTTGTAGGTGTGCTCCAAAGTCCTGGTCTTGCAGTCTTCCACTTTTTTCTTCTCTTTCTTCCTCTTGGTATTCATTTTATTTTTCCTTAACATTTGAAATGTATTTTCCATTTTGGTCTGCTAAAAATGTACTTTATGTTGGCAACATTCAGGAACCAGCTTGCATATTGTAAAGTGGTGAAAGGAAATAAACAGGATACTTTTAAACAAATTGTTGTTTTTGTGGTCTTGTGGCCTTTATTTGAAAGTTGTTGACAGAAAGAGGGGAAAATCCTTGAATTAAAAAAAATGGAAACTTGTTTATATAGTTTTATATAAATATTAAAGACGTACAGCATTGAATAGAAAATAATGTAAAAAAAAAAAATACCTGAAACAAGTTTGAGTAACAAATTTCTTGATTATCATGAACAATCAGATTTTTATGATTTTTATTGAACAAAACTACTGACGATGAAAACACCCCCTTACTCAAAATAAATTCTGCGTAACACTTTTATATCATTAAGGTTGTAAAATATTACAGATTATGTTCCATATTAGCTTGGAAGGTATATTTAGTTTTAATCGTTGTCTTTACAGTCATCCATTAAATTGGAAGTCCATGAACGTCTTCTGCCTGGGTCTGGTTTGGGAAGAAAAAGTCGATGTTTTGATGTAAACTCCTTTCCATCTTCATACATCTTCCTTTTAACCAACTACGTGTACCATATATATAGTTTTGGAGACCTTTTGCATCACTATGATTAAAAAAAATCGCTCAGAAACCACAATCACGTACTTGTCCTTTTGTCGGCATGTTTTGCAATAGAATTATTTTAAGACGGTAATTGACCAAAAATTATTTTTAATTTTTTAAAAAGGACCAAATAAAGATATGAAATTACAAAGAAAAAAAAAACAAACTTGTAGACATTTAATGTGGTTCCCATCCACTAACTGCAGATTTATTTCTGCTCTTTCTTTTTGCCATAGCATCTTTTTGTACTTCATCATTTTCACGTTACAGCAGATTCTGTTCCCAAACATCAGAAATCCTCTGTCTGCAGAATTTATTTTGATTCATTTGCATTATATGTACTTGGTGCATCGTTCCAGTATGGTTTTGAACCTTATTGGGGTAAAAAATGGTCTGGTATTGATTTGCACATTTTATTATTTATTTCTAATGATAAATGAGTGTGTTCTTCTGAACATTGAAAGTAACATAAAACATTATTGGACAGATATCTAGTTTGAACAAGTTAACCAGCTCAGTACAAAACAAACTTCAGCTGATTTGTGTTTCTTTCCTGCATTAGTGAATCTTGGAGGTTTAAGAGAGCTTTGTGGTGAAAAATGCTTTGCACATGAACCACACAACAGAAGCAATATCCCGGGATAGAAATGATTTAAACCAGCATTATTTCACATGAAACCATAATGAAAACTGTGTCAAATTTGGTATCGTGTGAATTAACATTTTATTCAAGTTATTTAATTATATATTTCTGATTTTCTTTTATTTTTTTAAAATCAATACATCACGAAAACCTACTTTGTGGCATGGTGGTCACAAGATACTGTTTAGTTTACTTTGATATTGTGTATGAGAAATGAGAAAATATTGTGTATATGGTCACATTTTCTGCTTTTTATAAGGTAATAATAAGTTAGCTCCTGTGTTATTTTAAACTCATGCATGCACACCCTGGAACAACCCCATCTCAGCCAATTTGCATGCACTTCAGAATGTTAAATAACTGCAATACTTTTATTATCACTGAAACAAACAAACATAAAAACAACCAAAACTTGGAGGATACAAAGCAATCATGTTTACAGGAAAAATTCTGTAATAATACCATTTTGCTTTTTAACTTTTTAACTGGCAGGAGAAACAAGTGAAACTGAAATATGAATAATATTTGAATGATTTATTTCACTGTCTACTGACAAATTGTCTGCAGCAAATTCCAACCTTTTGACAAGAAGTCTGTGAAATTGTTTTTTAAATGATAAAATATAAATCTTTTCAAAAGCTGAACTTTATAAATCTAGTTATTTAGTTGAACTTCACAAACAAATATTTGTACAGTGTTTTACGACAAATTTTCAACATTAACTGCTGGAAATGCTGGAAATTAAAACTGTAATAACCTTTTGTGTTTGTGAAGCACTTTGATCTGCGTAATGCTTTAAACATGTTTTACTGATTGATAAAAAAATGAGAAAAAAAATTTTAAAATGACTTTTTTTCTGAAACTTTATTAATTATACTGACATGTCTACATTAATTTAATGAGCCTGCAGAAATTAATTGCACTTTAGCCAATCATTTCCATGTTTCTCTGCTTGTGTGAATCAAAACGGGACTACTAAAAACCTTCACCGGCAGGTGGGCTAGATCAGCTGGTTCAATACATCTCACGCATTGCTAGATCTCCAACTTCTCTTCTTGTTGTATTGCATGCGATCATCATGCACTGCATATATTTTACTTACTCGTGTAAACCGGAAATGAATATTATGGTCTTCCAACTCAGCTGAATTGGTAATGAATAAATACAGTTAAATGTGTACTTGAAGGTTTTTAAAAGGAAAATGTTTGCTTTGTAAAATATTATTTTCTAATTTTAAAGATGCAGTGAAACAGTTACCTGAATTAAGTCATATATTGCAACAAAGTGATAAGGAAGTCTATGCGAAAGAACATTTTCTCAGCATATGGATTCCCCACCAGGTGGCGCTTATGTATGAAAAATCAGCTTATTGGCTATATCTCTGCCCCTATTTGTCTCATTGACCTCAAATAAAAGGTCATGACTTCAGGATGCATCCTGTTCTGACGTCATACCGTTCTGGTTCAAACTTTCCACACCAGGTAGAGATTTGTCACTGAACATATGCGGCTTTATATTATTGTATGGGAATTGGGGGATTGGATACCCCTTTCCGTTGCTTCAGATGGTATAGGCCTTGTTTTTTTAAAGGACTCAGCTGCCTTAGAAAACTTTTTTTTTATACCTAGTCATTTATTTGATATGTGCAATTTTGCACCACTATATAAAATGTATTAATACATGATATGATATATAATATTTGATACAAAGCTACAAAATAAATTAAACAATAAATCAACATTTTAAATGCAACTTAATTAAACCTCTCATGTCTCCTGTCCAGTTACCATTGTTGCCTGTAGGTTTGTTTTTTCAAAGGCAGTTCTATCCCAAAGGTGCATGTGTTTAGACTGTGGGAGAAAACTGGAGAACCCGAAGAGAACCCACACTAACATGGGGAGGACATGCAAACTCCACACTGATAGGCCACCGCCTAAGCTGGAGATCAAAACCTGCAACCTGCTTGCTGTGAGGCTACAGTGCTAACCACCTTTACACCATGCAGCCCCTTATTGTAATTTTAGAAAAGAAATATAAAAATATTCTCTTAATGAGTAGACACCACACATCTGGGTACATTAAGATAATACATCTATCAACATGTCTTTTGTGTCAACATAATTAATATTAGACTAGACTAATAGTAGACTTACTTATTAAACATGGCTTTTTTTAAAATATACTTCTGGAAAATAATTCTCTTTACTTAGAAAAATATTTTAATTTGAAGCAAAATCTTTCTTATCGTTAACTATATTGTAATATATAAAGAGTTGTAAAAGTGAATATTATTAGTTTTCGTACAACAGAAAAGAGAAATCTGATTTTCTTACCTTTATGTTGCAAAGAGCCCTACAGGTTCAGCCACAAGATTAAAAGCCAAAGACAGTAAAATTTCTGATAATTTTTCTCTACTTAGTCATACTGTATCGACTTTCCTCTCCCAAGCCACATCTACAAGGTCATCAGGAGAGATCCCAAGGCGTTCCCAGGCTAGGCGGGTGAGATAATCTCTCCAGCGTGGCCTGGGTCTCCCCCAGTGCCTTACCAGGGAGGCGTCCAGGAGGCATCCTAACCAGATGCCCAAACCACCTCATCTGGCTCCTCTCAATGTGGAGGAGCAGCTGCTCTACTCTGAGTCCCTCCCGGATGACTGAGCTTCTCACCACATCTCTAAGGAAGAGCCCAGCCACCCTTTTCAGCCGCCTATATTCGCAATCTTGTTCTTTCTGTCACTACCCGGAGCTCATTACCATAGGTGAGGGTAGGAGCAAGGTTTGACCAGTAAATCGAGAGCTTCGCCTTCTGGCTTAGCTCCTTCTTCACCATAACAGACCGGCGCAGAGTCCGCATTACTGCAGACACCGCTCCAATCCATCTCATGCTCCATCTTTCCGTCACTTGTGAACAAGACCCAGGATACTTGAACTCCTCCACTTGAGGCAGAACCTCGCCCCCAACCCGCAGAGGGCACTCCACGCTTTTCCAGCTGAGGACCATGGTCTCGGATATGGAGGTGCTGATTCTCATCCCAGCCGCTTCACACTCGGCTGCGAATCGCTCAAGCAAGAGCTGGAGATCACGACCA
>JBAMHX010000016.1:4309648-4320222 GCA_037177515.1 Pseudomugil tenellus | reverse complement strand
CGTATGTTCTGCATGATGACACAGTCACTAAGATCTCTTTTAGATTATTTAGTAACAGTCATTTCTCCGCATTCATAATCGTTTACTCTGCGGGAGCTCATGAGATTCTTTTTTTTTATTTCTGTGCAGGTGTGTCAAATGGCAAAGTATGAGTGGTTCGATTGCGGTTTTTTCTTCGTGGTGTGATTCTGTCTTCTCTTTATGTTCTGTTTGTGTTCTCTTTCTTTTTTTCTTGTTTTCTTATCCTTTTTTTTCTGTCCCTTCTGGTCGTGTCCAGCAACACAAGAAAACTCTGTCGAACTAAGATGTAAATACAATAACTAGAATACAGATTGTCAAGAGGAAATTTATATACAAGTGTATACATATAGTTCCTCTTGACAGAATAAATTTGCTCAGCAAGATATAGCGGACAGATCCCCATTCTGCCTGCCTCTATGCTAGACAAGACAAAAAAAAAAAAAAAAAAAAGAAATGACGGACCAGGTTATAAGACGCCAACTTCTGTCAGGTCTTAAAGGGCAGAAAGAGTTTTGCAGGTTCTTTTTCAAGTTCAGCTAACTTTGAAGTGGTATTTTCAACAGAAAGCCCTGGGGCATGTTCATTAAAGGTAAGGTTTATATATTTTTAATGTTATCAGAAAACTGTCAACAAAAAAAAAGAAGAAAATCCTTTTGATGTGAATCAGAGACTCATTTTGATTAAAAAAATATGAGATAAGAGGTGAGAAAAGGCTGCCTTGACTAAAGTGTATGATTCATGATGAAACGCTATTCAGAAAATGACCCCCTGCCAGATTTTACTGACAAACTGATGGAAGCAATGATAGGGATTTTACCACCTTTGGCACCCGACTTGCTTTATTGCATGAATGTGCAACTGTAACATTCCTATTACCCTCTTAAACTTGTCTTGTGCCTTATCCACTCGGGAATGCCCTCTAGGGTTATAATTATCCCTTTAAACATTTTAACCTACACCCAACATTTGCTCTAACACTGCCTAAAGACTGGCATTGTTTGGGAGAATTTTTTTACTAGCTATTACAGAGATTGTAAAGAACTTTGACTCATACAAGTTATTTTACTTAAACCCACAAGCGTACTGATTTCTTTTTGTTTATAGTTCTGAAACAATGGTCTTGTTAAATTTGATGGATCCACTTCAGAGGTTTATACATACTGCATAACTACAAACTTTTCTCTCTTGTGGTGCACAGTAATCCTACATTCTGTGGAACTTGATATCAGACTAGGAGTTCCTCTGAAGTTTATTAAGCCTTTTTTATGTTTAGGTTTTAACCCATAAGAACTCAGCTTAATACATATGATACATTTAGTTTCTCAGGAATTTTGCTTTAATTTATGGTATAAACTTTGCTCAAAATTCTGTAGATTTTTCTGTGATTTTTGTTTTCTGCTTCTTAATGAACACAAGAACACAAAAGATTATGCAATATGTATTCATGACATATCACATAGTTATGAAGGTTAAATATCTCCAAAAAATACCTTCTTTCATTTATAGTTTTTTGTTAAAGGGACAAATAAAGACCACATATTTTCAAAAATTGGTTGTGTCTTTAAGGGTTAATAAGGGTTGTGATAGTAATTTAGATTGTGAAATTCTAGGTTGATGTTGATCTAAATAAAAACTTGCCACTATGGCAAGTGTTGAATTAGTCATGTCTTTGTGGTGAAAAAGAAACACAAATTTCTGTTGGCCCAAATCTCAGCTAAGGAGAAGGTTCAGAGAGGGCAGAGGTTAATTTTGAGGAGCACACTGTGCAGCCGTATGCATGCAAGAACAACTATGGCTTCATACTAATATGCACAAGAAGGAAGAGAGGCAGACACTCCTAAACCAAATGTGCGACAGTAAAATGTTTGTGAAAATGTGAAGAAATGAGCTACATCTAAACAAAACAGTAAAAAGTTGCATCTGGCTTCTGCTGCTTTGGAGACTAAAAGGCTGAGTCCATCAATTGTAAAATGAAAATATCCATCAGTTTCTTAAGTGATTTTGGCCATTATGCAACTTCCTTGCTGTAGCAGCTGTTCAGTTTTACATTAAAAGATTTTAATAGAATCTTAAACTTTTTTTATTCATTATAAGTTAAGATAAAAATAAGATAAAGCAGGCTTACCAATACTAGCTCGGCTGCAGCAGCAAACATCCATAGTTATGATAACATCTTTACAAGCTTTTTCCTTAAAGTACAGCTGAATGAGGAGAAATATTAAAATAGAGTGAAGCTTAGAATGAAAAGAGAAATGTGACAGCAGGTGGATGGTGTCAAACATTCAGTGCAGTGGCGTCTGAGTGATTGATTAAAGTAATTAATTATTTATTTATTGAGCTATTTGACTCCGCATATGAGATCACAGGTTCCCTTTTAGCTCATAGCTTAACACGGATAGCTGGGAAATAAGATGTGATGCTTCCGAATGAAAATAATATTCATTAAGAATTTATATTTATATTAATTTATGATGTTAATTCCTGCATAACATTTCTGATGGATGAACTTGTCTACATTGATGCCATGATGTCTAATCAATATGAAAAACAGAATAAGTGAGATCTCCAGATAAAATAACTATTTCAGTAACTGTAGTCCCCTCTCTAACACTGACAGTAGATATATATAATGCTGTCCATGTTACCAAATATGAGGTAATTCAGACTCACCGACTCGGTAATGGTGTCACTGCAAGATGGAGCAACGATGGATTTTCTATTTAATTGTACAAGTTAAAATGGTCACTACATACAGACACTTTCTTTAGAGATACATGTGAATGTATTGTTGATGACATCCAGTTGCCTTTATTCTAGCTCACGCATGGCGACCGTGACCTGGGTGACTGAGAATTTACAGCAGCATATTCTCAGAAGTTAATCTTCTATTTCTTTTTTAGCATGCTTTGTGCATTTCTCACATCTTTTTTTTTCTTTTTTTCCCCTGTATAATCTACCTTAGAACAGAAACTCACTAATAGCTTATTCCTTCCTATTTTAAATGCATGACATTTTCTTCCTTTTTCAGAGTTTCCATCCTCGCTAAATCAGATATTTGCAGAAATGTACTTTCTGAATAGCCTAGCTAAATGACTCCAGCGTGGACAAAGAAAAGAAGTTCAGCATCCTCGGGAGACAGGGCAGGAGCAAGGGTATTCCTTTGTGCCTGCCATTATTACAGAGAAGATGAGCCTAAGTCTTGCAGACAGTGTGGAAGCAGTAAGGTTACACAGATGTCCCCCCCTCTAAAAAAAAAACCCAAAAAACAAACAAAAAAAAATGTTTGCTCAATTTTAAAAGTTATCCACAAAATAAGCAAAATCCAGACAATCTCCAGAATGCACAGCATGAGAAGGATTGAACTTATGTGTGTTTGTGTGTGACTGTGAATACAACTCTGTGGTGGAAGAAACAGAATAGACAGGTTTTCACACATTTACTGGATGTTCTGTACGCTGCAGTTACACCACCAAACAAGTCGATTTGTGTGTCAGAGATGCTATTATTTTCTTCTTAGAGACAGTGTTAAGCAGCTTTGCAATATTTCACAATCACACTTTAAGTCTGCTTTTTTTGGTCTGTCTTTTGACCTCGCTCTGTCTAAACTGCATTTCCTTCAATAAAAAATAAGAGAGCAGTATTTGAAAACTATGGGAAGAGTCTATGTGCATCCGTAGAAAAAAACCTACACCCTAACAGAAGAGTAACCATCAGAAAAAGTATATTGCTTCATGTTTTTATCATTTTGTCATCAGTGTGGCAACAATAGCTGTGTTTAGGTTACACTTGGCATGGTATGGAAAAGTATTAGGGCCACTTTCTGAACAGAATTCTGACTTTTTTTTAGAAGAATTTATACTTTATTTTTCAATCAGAGAAAAAAGTCAGAATTCTGTTATTAAAGTCAGGATTTTTAATGGATTATATTAAAATTTGTAACAAATAACACATATCCTGACAATCAGCTGCTCCCAGTTTGAGGTCCATTAAAATTCATAGCTGTAGTTTGGGAGGAAGGGTAGTCGTCTTTCATTGAAAAGTTGGGATCTCAATTCCAGGCTCCCCCTGACTACATGCCGAAGTGTCCTTGGGCAAGACACTGAACCCCAAGTTGCTTCCACCCGATGTGGTTATCGCAGAGTGAGTTTGTTTGTGTCAATGCGCTATTTAGTGCAAAGTGCTTTGAGTGGTCAACATGACTGGAAAAGAGCTGTATAAGTACAAGTGAATTTCCTATCTTTTAAAGAGCATCTGATATAACTTTGTTGTTGGAAACTTGGTGATATAAATTCTAAAAGGTTTGAAAAAGATCAGAAACTTCATGAGGAGGTTAAAGTACTTTTTGATGGCTTTGGGTGACGGCTGTAACATATCACCTACGTGACCACAGTCTGCTTTTCCTGCCAGGATAATACGAAATTTGTATTTTGTTGTTATGACATCTTTGATAGCTTTGTTTTAATAGTGTTAATGAATTCATGTTATAGTTTTTTCTCTTTGCATTGGCACATTGATTTTAACAGATACCATTAACAGTTCATATATGTTGTTTATATTTTTTCAACAATGATCTTGTGACTCTTGGAGTTATCATTTAGACCCTCAGTTTTCTGGTGAACATTTGAAGCTAGACGTTGCATAATTGATTTTTTCTTATGGTTTTGGGTAAAAAAAAAGGTCACATAAGCTTATCCTCTACTGATTTATGAACCCAGATAAGATTTTAGTACTCACAAAACTAAAATCCACAGAGAAAATATTTCACCAAATAGTTATTGTTAAATTAATTCTCAGATTTTTCTCAGCACTGCTGAGTACTGCACTTAGTTGGACATCTTTTGTAGCTTATGCTGAGGAGGATTGGAGTGTTCTGAAAAGAAGCAGTTAAACTCGATGTCTCCATTTCTGGGTCTATTTCTAAGGATTGTATTATGGGTGTTCTCACTAATACGGCTATTTCTTACATTTACTCTTTTGTATAAATGTATGTTCATTGTCTTGCAATTTTTCTACTACCTACTGTACTTGCAGCTGTATGTGCTGCTGTTTTTGCTTATAGTCCAGATTCCTTATAAAGCTTTCGTTAAGCCATTTAAACAAGACTGTCTGCTTGGTAATTTACAAAACACAACAAAAAGTACAGTTTAAACGTGGTCCTGCAATTGTGGTACCCTGCAAGGTACAGGACTGGGCTGAGTCCCAATGTGTAAATACATTTTAATCACAGAAGCACTGAACTCAGCTACAAGCATATACTGAGGATTTCCACCCAAACAATCCACAAATAAACACACACACACTTACGTCATCAAGTATGCTTTCGTTTTATTCTCAAAATATATAGTCTAGCTAGAATAACACTAAAAGTCTACTCTACTAATTTAAAATTGTTCATGAAGGTTAAGGTTATATCTTATGCTTATGAATTATGAAAACTTTGTTTAGTTAGATATGAGCTTGTTCTCTTAAGAAAATGCTACCTTTCATTTTTTTGTGCTTGTGAAGTGAATTTTGATTCTATTCTTTGTTTCTTCAGACTGATTAGTCTATAGAGAGGTGTCAATCAAAACTAACTAATCAATTGACAATTCCTTCCCATTATCGATGAATCCCTCAGGTACCCTCCAGTTGAGACAGTACTCTAGAACCCTATTGCTAACAGCCTACATAGTGTCTGATATTATGCCACCTTCCTGCTATTTTGTTCCATTCTTCTGCTTTATTCCGCACTTTTGCACCAGTGACTTTACTGGTGAGCAAATAAAAAAGGCACCAGGTAAAGAGCTGGATTACCACCTTTTCTTTCCACAACCCAACCAAACCTGGAAGAGTACAGTGAGCCGCAAAGTGTTTGTATCCCTGCAGGAATCGCCAGCTCTTGACCTCTCGGGCCAGTGTCCCACAGGCTCTAGATGTTTTCCTGCAACACATCAGACTCAAATTAACAGATAATTAAAGTGGCTTGTGCAGAACTTGACAACACGCGGTTGGGAAGCTTTTAAAACCTGCAGGACACTGGTCCAAAAGGTCTGAAGTTGTTGATCCCTGGTATGTTAGATCCAAATGTCAATTTAAGGAGGGAAAGAGGAAAACAGAGGAGGACAAATTAAGTAGTCAGTAACTAATAGGGGTTTCTGCATGTCCTGCCATGCTTTTCTTAATACCTCTGCTCACCTTTAGCATCTCGTTGCTTATGTAAGTGGAAATTCGGTGTCGGTGTAGCCCTTTTCCCACCGGACAGAAAGGAAGCCAGCAGCCACTAACAACAGGCTTTTGTCTTCTGTGGGAAATAGGTTTAATCTACATTCATTTCATGTGTGCTACACTGGAGATTGTAAGAGTGATCACAGCTCTGGGAAAAGTTTTAAAAAACATGTTTACATACCAAAGCGCCACACAGAGATTCTGAAGCTGACAAGGACATTCATCTGCATGGGGGATGGGATGGGGAGGGGGCACCAGCTCCCGCTCTTTTATTGTGTTTCAAGCTGTACACTGGTTCACACTGTGGCTGCACAGCACAAAATTGTAATTTCTTTTTTTCTAAAAGTAATCTTTACTAAAAAATGTGGGATTTAGGCACCTTCATGGTTGAATTCCATCATTTCCTGACTGAAACTGAAACCAACAATTACAGTGCATATTCTTTTTAGTCTTTTTTACACATGCAAAGCAGCTCTTTTTTTCTTGAAATATTGTGGGGAATCAGATGCATGTAAAAACACAAATAACCCTAACATTTGTTCTTCATTTCTCATGCTACTGTATTGTATTCTGCTGGTAAAGGAAGTTGTTTCCCTCTAGTTAAATAAATGATAAAAAGACAGAAGTAAATGGTGTTACCGCTTAGTGATATCTACTTAAAATCTCTATTTTTTCAGATATATTTAGAAAAACCAAGAAAATATCTATTTTAAATAATTTTTCATTGTTTTAATATTATTTTCTCTGTCAAACCTCTGAACTCTTTCTCAGAGATCTTAAACAACAACAAAAAGTCCAAAGAGAATTGCTGGGAAGAAAAACACGAAAAATAAAAAACCGAGGCTCGGGTAGGACGATCCAACCCACCATGCCAGATGGTTTGTTTCACAGAATCAACTGATTGTGGTCTCGCAACTCTCAATGGATTCGAGCTTCTTCGCATGATAAGAGGCTTAGACAATTGTCAAGTTACTCTCAAGCTGTGTTTCGTGTCAGAAATGTTTTCCCTCAGCACTCCTGAGGAAGACTGAAAGACAAATGCTGGGATGTTCCCAACCATGTTTTTGGATTGCAACACTTGTCTCATAAAATGCTGCAGAACATTTATTTTAGCAAGGCTTAGCATCTGTACCAATATAAGAAAAAAACATGTTCTGGGCTCAAATGACTGCTTTGGGGAACTTCAAAACCCCTCCCCTATGGAATTCTGTCTGCTGTTATGCAAAATGTATCAGCAACTCAAGCATAGCACTACCATCCAAGCACATGATTTACTGTGATGTGATATGTTTATGGTAACAACACAAAAACCATCAGGTTAATCTGTAATAGTTTTATTGTAAAAACATGAAAAATAAGGATATATCAGTGGCTTATGGATCTCCAGAACAACACACATTGGTGTTCTCAAACCCCACCCCCACGGGGTGAAGATCAGATGGGCCATCTGCCATCATCTGAATCTAAGGCTGGAAAACTGTCAGAATTTCCTTAAATAAAAAGGTTAGAGTAGTTTTTAAGGGATTTGATCCACTACTGTGTTAAAACAGGCTGTTAACTGTTAGACCCTTAACATGACACATGACATATGTATTTTATTATTTATGTACATTTGTTAAACAAGCATGATGCAAATTTCCCAGATTTGTCTCTGGAATAGTAATTTAATTGGGACATACCTGGTAAAAATCCTAAAAACAACAAAAAATGTATTAGATAAATGGGAAGCTATGTTTTTTCTAGAATGATCTTGCGACCCCCATGGGGTCCTGGCCCCCAGTTTGAGAACGAGTGTCTTAGATGACAATATGATATTCTTGTGTCCTTAAACCACACAGAACTTTGTCTTTGCAACTTTATTCTCCCTGCAGTGCTGATATATAATTTAAGAAGACTTTTTCTGAGGACAGCTGGGACATATGGTGTAAGCACTGGTACGTGTTTTTTATGAGCACCACACACTGTTTCAGTGATTGCAGGCAGCCGACATATCATGCTGTCCCATATTCCTACTGTGTTTACAACAATAAATCAAAGTATGTCAATCAATGCTTGACACAAAGAGCTGAAATGGTTTTGTTTGATAAGAATATCCGTCAAATCTCCATAAAATCTATTGTGATATAGTATTTCTAGGATATAACAACATACTTATATTTCACATTCTAAAACTATCAGGTTACAACATGAAATGGTCTTTTTTTCTCCCTTTTTTGCCATGTGGCAGCTCTATAACTCTATAATCAACAGTAATCTTTGGTTTATGTTTTATGAAATTAAAGCCTTTCCCCATGAAATTTAGTTTGGAATCAATAACATTGGTAGTTCCATGCCAGCATGTGTCAACACCATCTTCACTGCAGCATCTGATCTAAAGTGAAAATGTCAGACAGCAAACAGGGGTGGTTGGATGTCTTTAGTGGTCACATTTGCCAGTTGGCTTCATTTGAGCAGCTGCAGGCTGAAGCACAGAAGTGGGAGTTGGTCAACCTGTCATCTTTGGCTACTGCGAGACGACAATGTCTGCCCGAATAACTTAATTACTGCAAACAACATTAGACATTTATGTCTTGACTTTTTGTTATCCCCAGCAGTCTTGTCAGACAAAGCTGTGATCAAATGAAGCAGACACTCATTTAGTCCTGTGGTCTTGCAAAAACTGAACTTTGTCGCGTGTTGCATAAACAAAAGGCTAAATTCCAGGAAGGAAATTAATAACATTTTAGCACAGGAAGGATAAACTGACTGCAAAAAGACAAATAAGATAGAAAGAAGAGAACAACATAAGGTGTTAAAGCTGATCATGGATTCATGCTGAAGTTCTGCAGAGTAGTGTTCGAACTGTTTTAACAGTACATAAACAGGAAACAAAAGAGAAAATTCAACATCAAAAAGTTGATAAGAAGTCCTTGAAACAGTTCAGCAGAGCATGATAAGAAACCTGGGCGTCCAGGGTGTGGTAAAAGATGGACAGGCAGCAGAACTGACCTGAGAGCTCCGGACATCACTCTGCCTGAACGAGACTCTCACCTTGAAACTGCACATTCTGCTCAGCGTAACGCCGAACAGTACAACACTGCTAACTTCCTCTCATGAAAGTCATGTGTGGCGACTGCTGTTCCACATGCTAAACCTCCCCAGATGCATTCAGTACTCTGAAGGAGAGCTGCTTTGTCTTTTTGGGTCACATCTTTTATCTGCTTTGGAGAAACTGTAACAAGATTTAATGTGCCTTTTTCTTCTGTACTCTGTATGTTTGATTCTGTTTTGTGAACAGTTCAGGCCATAAAAAAGGACAAACAACATGCTAGTTTTTCAGTCATCCTGAACCTGATTATGCAACTCAACTCGGGTCTCTTTCAGAGACACTGAAGGCTGAACTGTAAATTGCTGTTAGTAATGTGTTTTTTGATGTGTAAAAGTCATGATAGTGCATTTCAATTTAGTGCAGATGGAAAAGATTTATAAAAAGGAATCCAGTTGAGGATTGCTGGGAGCTGGAGCCTCTCCCAGGAATCGGCAGGGTACATACTGGAAACTTCGCCAGTTCAGCACAGATTTCCAAGAATTTCCAAGGTAATAATTCTCTTTTTTAACATGAGCGCAGTCAGGACACAGAGGCTGTGTCTCAGTCGCTTTCTTTCCCTGCTCAGTATTTCTGCAGGGTGACTCATGCCATCTTAACATGCCTTGGTTAATGGCCTCAAAGTCATTTAACAAGAAGTTAAATTCTTGGAAAGAATGCAAAAGTTTCCTTCATCATCTTCTCCTTCATCATCATCATCTCCTTCTTCTTTATCTTCTCCCTCTGAACAGGATGTGGAATTTTACCCAGACAGCCACACAGCCTGTGTTTTAGGTCATACAGATGCTAATGATCAGGAGAAAGCCCCAAATATGCAGATTGGCTATGTTAGCCGTTTTCTTAATCATCCTTTGGAGCCCCCCAGGTATGCACGAACACACTACAGTATGAGTCTGTGCTAGAAAAACAGAAAAAACATTAAATATCTATTTGCTCTTTTCTTAAAACCTCTTCCAAAGCTGTCAAAGCAGACATCCTTTGTGCATGATTGTTCTAAAAGCAGCAGTTTTTACAGCACCGAGAAATGCACTCACGTTTGAGGTGCAGAACATTAGAAAAGTATCACTGTTGTTGATTTTAAAGACCATTGACATTCGTTTTATGTTACTGTGATGTGGTCTTACCCTGTTTATAGGATCCATCAAAACCCATGTTTGACAAAATTAATACACTATGTACCGTGCAGCCAAACTTAAAGGAGAACTTCGCTTTTTTTTAACCTGGGGTCTGTTGTCATCTTTCCTTCCATACATGTGAGTGATGT
>JBAMHX010000016.1:4295740-4305915 GCA_037177515.1 Pseudomugil tenellus | reverse complement strand
TCACCTGTCTTAATTATGTTCACCTGTCCCTCGTTTGTTCCCATGTATTTAAGTCCCTTGGTTTGTCTGTTTAGTTGAGTGATTCTGTCAGTCAGTCATAGTGTCAATGTTGTCAATAAACCCAGTTTATCCACATCCGGGCTGCCTCCTGCTTGCCCTCCTCACCTGCTTTTGGGTCCACCACCTACCCGCATCGTAACAATTACTGCTGTTGTAGTTCATGCTAGATGGAGCTTTGGGCAGACATCTCTTCCTCAAAGTCCTGTTTTTTTTCCTTTCGCCTCCCTTCAGAGGGAGTCCGGTGATCTCCTTTGCGCCCGAAATATTTAGGCCTACCGCACGCAGTTAAAATCAATATGAATGGACAGGTGCTATTTCTGTTACTTCTTTGCTATTGTTGTTAAAAGGTCAAAAAGGTTGAAAGCTACCAGTAAAGATAATTCACAAGCTCTTCCTTCAGAAATGAACCAAGTAATAACTGAAGAAAGATTTGTCAGTAGTTTGAAAGACAGATGGGATGATAATGACTCATGTTAAAGCAGATGGATGGGGTCACTGATGGACACATTGACTTATTTAACCCTTGTATGGTGTTTGGGTCGGTGAGACCCTTTTTTATTTTTGATAATTAATATCATCAGTTATTTTTTCACACTCAAACTCGGTGGCCTTGGCTCATTTTCTGTGAAGAACATATGTCATAGCACATTTTCAAAGTCGACATTCTGTGTATAACCTACACATATTGTTATTACATTCAGGGTGCTTTGGTCTGTGGACCCAGGGCTAGAAGTCAGGATATTGTTGGTTCTGTGTCACTTTATCTAGTCCTCCTCTTCTGCCATTAGTATGTGGGATCCTGCCACTCATACAATGTAACATTGTTTTATGTACCTGTGCCATTTGCTCTTACAGTCCCATGCATTTTATGCTCTTTCTCACGGGAACCAGTCTTTATTTTTTCCAACTCTATCCCACCTGCAAATTAGGGGCAAAAAATATAAAAATGAATCATTAATCACAACTGATCAAGATAGCCAGGAAATTCTCTGCCCAGAGGGCTTTGGAAAAGATTTTGGAACGGTAAATTGACTTGTACTTTTATAGCACTTTTCCAGTCATGTTGACCACTCAAAACACTTTACACTAGCCTGCATAGCACATTGACCCATAAACACTCACACCCCAATAGGCACATCAGGAAACAACTTAGGGCTGAGTTCTTTGCCCTAGGGCACTTCAGCATGTAGTCAGGGGAAGCCTGGAGTCAATCGCCCAACTTTGCGGTTGAAAGAAGGCTGCTCTTCCTCCTGAGCTACAGATGCCCTTTCGAGAGAGAGATGCTTCTGATAATGAGATGTTTCAGATAAAAGATGTTTCAGAATGTGAGGACCACATTTCTAAAAAAAAATTGACTCTGAGCATGACTGAAGAAGAGAATGAGACTGAGTATCTGCTAGTTCAACAATGAAGTGTACTCCAAGAACAAGCTTGTAAGCAGTTCAATAAAGAAATATGGATGTCAAGGAATGGGGAAATTGAAGGATTATCCTGCTGAAGAAATGAACTACCCCAAAGGTATGCCAATGTAACAAAGATACAACCAGGGCCAACACAAAAGGCAGTTTCTCTCGTGCATGACATCAAGTCTTCATTTGAGCTTTTTATAACATATTTTATCTAGAATATACTTCTTGATTTGACTAATTTAGTGTTACATAACGTGTTTGATTGTACTATTTTAAAACTGCAAAAAAATGACCCATAAACATTGGTTGAATAACAACAAAAATGATCACCACACAACCCAAGTCAAGCCAATTTTATTTATAAAGCACTTTCTGACCACAAATGCTGACCAAAGTGCTGACACATAAAATGACAAAAAATTAAAATATTTAAAAAACATTAAACGTTACACAACAAAAAATAATAAAAACAATATAAACAATAAAACCAATAAACAATACAAAAGGAACAATACAAGCAAGAAAAGTGAACTCATACTGGGTGAAATGCCAGTGAATAAAGGTGAGTCTTGAGAAGAGATTTAAAACTGGACAGAGAAGGAGTCTGTCTGACCTGCAGTGGCAGAGTATTCTACAACTTTGGTCCCGCCACAGAAAAGGCCCTATCCCCTCTGAGGTTTCTCCATATCCTCATGACCTCTAGGAACAGCTAATCTGCTGACCGGAGGGCCTGGGATGAGGAGCGCATGTGTAGGGAGTGCACAAGGGTTGAGCTAATGGAAGGATACCTGCTTTTACATACTCCAAAAAGTCCATGATGTTTCGTCAAATCCGTGAATGCCTGGTTAACATACAATGGTTTTGGACATTATTAAAAAATGTCCTGGACCCTTTAGTAATTTTAGGAGGTGGGACACTCTGATTAGGAGAGATTTTACTGTTGATCAGTTAAGAAAATTATTTTTATTGTTTCTATTGTTAAAAACCCAGATCAAATCCATTCATAATGTTTATCAATAGGAAATAAAATAATAAAAACATTCATGATTTATTTGTTTGCTTCTTTTAAGGTCAAAATATTATTTAGAATTAGAATTTTTCTTACATTTCCATAAAACAGAGAATAAAAAAAGAACCTTCAAATAAAGTAATTTAGCCAACAACTTGTGCACAGTGAGAAGACTTGACTCTCTTGAAGTCCTGTAACATTTTGAAACTGTAACACTGCCAGAGCTCTGTATTTGTACAATTGCATTAATGATAGCGAACATAATTTGCATAATAATTATACATGCACTGTAAGCAGGAGATAACATGTAACTTAGCAACAGACGTACATATTTTGGTAATGAAAAATAATTAATTCATTAATATATGTCTTTTCCTCCAGCCCCCCCGCGACCCCGTTCGGGAATAAGCGGTAGAAAATGGATGGATGGATATATTTCTTTTCTTACTGACTACTTTCTTCGTCAGTCATATTTTTACTTCTTTAAACACATATTTACAGATAAATTAAAAACCTAACATGCTGTCCAACTTCACTTGTCCTCCTCTCAAGTTTAAACCCGTTTAATTTATTTCAGCCTCTGGCATCCATTCACTAAACTTCTGCTCCTGCATTTTATCGTTTTGGCCTTAAAATGTTGTAAAACAATCTGTCAAAATTGATCTTTGGTATGTTTATATTTTTGCTTTACGCTTAAAAACAAGGAACAAGCTGCTAAAATACTACTCATTATTTCTCATAAAGGCTGGCACTAGCAGATGTCATACTTTCCGAACCAGTACTCTTGTGGTCATATTTTGTTGATCCATAAGACCAGTATGATTTTCCAAAATCCTGCTTTACAAACCTCCAAAAATGGCCAACACATGAAGATATTGCTCCCTAATTTAGCTTACCACAACATTTACAATTATCCAGTCAACTGACAAACGGACTTCTCAGGGAAAAAACTTGAAGCACACAAGTTGTTAAAGAATCAAATATTTTGTGACAGGGTGTATATTACACCTTCAGCTGTGGGAAGTACCCCAAAGTATTTCCTCTTTATGTAAAAGGTGAGTAAAAAGACGGCTGATGCAGGCAACATTAACACTGTAAAAATGAAGGTCATTTTACATTACACTTATTTAGCAAACACTTTTGTCTAAAGGCAACTTGTCTTTAATGTAATATTTAGGAGTCAGTCTTACGATTGCTATTACAATTACTTTTCGCCACCAATGAACGTCACCAACATTAATGTTATTTGATTAGTAACCAAAGTGAGACTGGTTTATAAGCCTACAAAATATTGCAAGAGCCTTGAATAAAAACACGTGAAGGAAGTAATAAACCCATCTAACCATGAGATAGCTACACTAATTTTTTACTAAGTCATATTCTTGTCAATCTCTCAACCAATTGGTGGACCCTTGGCTATAAGCATTGCTTTTTTGGGTGTCCAATTTTTTTTCACAAAAAAAAAATGCAGAATTAAATTGTGTATTATACAAATGTTTGTAGAAAAATAAACTTTTAAAAAAACTAAAGTGACCACATCTCACTGACTCACACCACCTGACAGCATGTGATTGCAGCTGGACAACAGCTGGGTCGTGCAGTTTTTTGAATTGTCGATGTCTTTTTTTGGTTAAGGTAATAATCAAGTAGAAGAAGAAGAACTAGAAAACAGGAGACCTGTCACAAAATCCCACTTCATGTCCATGATTAAGGTATTGCATGGCTCTGCTTGAAGTGGCAGCTAAAACACATGGTTTGGTAATACTGTGAATGAATACTTGACTGTTTTGTTAATGTTTCCTTCGTAAAGTAAGTTGCTGCAGCATTCTGAGATGTATGAAATACATGATTGGTGACTGCAGCAGAGGAAGGAGCTGCAAACTGAGATAAGCTGCAATTTTGCTTTGGAGCAGAGAACAGATTTGTCATTTCAGTCATGTTATGTGAAATAATGCAGTCTAGGCTGTAATAAGGCCTCATCACTGTGATTTCCAAAATGGTAGCAACATGTATAGAGTTTATTCTATTTAAAATTGGAACTGTCATCTTTGAAATACAAAGACAACAGTAAAATGTATGGGACTAATTATATCTGCTACCAGTAAACACAGGTAGTTAAGTTCATATAATGTGTCCCAGCAGATTCCAGCACAGCAGCTACATCCCTTTTCTCTACTGGAAGATGATGTGGAGATAATGTGAAAGCTGTCAGATGGATTCAGGTTAGTCACCAGCCAGCTTACCGTTCAGAGTTGTGACTGCCGCTGTGGTTCACACTGCACCACAGATGTGTTTCTCGGGCTGATCACATTTGGCATGTTTTAAGGCCTCGTCTGATGTTTTACAAAACCTCCTTGTCACTCATAAGGGGTTGAGCATCATTCAAGCTTTTACAACAAGGATTAATTAAAAACTTCAGATACACATAGTATGAGAAGGATTTTTACACCATTACATTACTAGTGGGGTTTTAAGCCAACTGTTGACCATACTGAATTTGCGCATGGAAATGACTGATAGTCAAATAACCTCTTTCTATTAATAAATGTTTTACTTTATAGTTATGTGAGTACATGTAGAGGTATATATGTGATTGTTTTGTCTGAATGTATGTAAGTATGCATATGATGTGTACATATGCAGATGTGCACATGAGTATGCATACATACAAGTCTAAGTATATTTCCTTTTTTTCTTTTTTCAGATTTTATTTTCAGTTGACATGTAAAGGATTAATGAAACACTACGTTATAAATAATCTGGATTTTTAGAATTGAAACATTACTGCCTGTGACTAAAACGCTCTGACGTGACATGTGCAGCTGTATTTATAACCAAAAGGTATTATTCTTTACTTTTAATGCATGAGCGTGGGAACACATGAACACCATGCAACACATAAATGCCACTGTCTCATCTGAAGCCACAGCTCATCTCCAAAAGTGATCAGACATTTTGCGGTAGCTAAAATGTTCTCCAGGCTGACCAGGACAGGGACTATGAACCTTGTTCAAAGACCACCATCTCTGATGGCATTGGGTTGCATTTGGACCTATGGTTTGGTCAGCTTATGCATTTCCAGAGCAGCATCTGCTCCCATCCTGACTCTTTCGGGAATACCTTGCAGATTTCAAGAGGCGATGCATAAACAAACTTACTGCACCCATTACAGCAGGGTGGCTCACAGAGAAGTCTGACGGCTAAACTAGCTTGCCTGCAGTCCAGAGCTTTGCTGCATTACTGTTTTTATGAATATTGACAAATGATGTTTGACATTTTAATAAGAGCTCAAAACTCTACCCCCGCCCATCAAGACAAACCAAAACAAGGTGAAGAGTTTGATTCAATAAATTTGACAGTTAAAACGAAGATACCACATCATATAAAATGCTTTCCAATTAAATTCTTGTACTGTGATGCTGAGTCCCATCCCATGACCAGACCCATCCATTCAGTAATCAGCCCTTGGTGCATAACAGATGAGTCCACACTAAACAGAGTGTGCTGTGTTTGACACATGAAGGAGTGTCTCACTGTTTCTCTGGACTAATTGTCTCTCATTAGTATGAAAAGCATGACAAGAAGTGGTTTATACATGAGGCAGTGAGGCGTGGTGGAGTTGTTTACCCATGTGGTGGATGTTCCATCTTCTCTGGTATTTTTTATTTATTTTATTGCAAGAAATACAAAAAAACTTGTAAGAAATCACAAGACAAAGAAGTAAGTAGCAAAGCAACAGTTCATTTTTTAGTAATTCTGAGTTGGTCTCATTTAATTGCTCTAAAATTAATTAATAAACACCTGATGATAATTAATCACTTTAACAGAAAGGAATTTCAGAAGCTTCTGGCTCTGATGTGTGTCTGAATAAGTGATAATCCGATCACATAAAAAATATTTCTTATAGTTGGGCTGTGTCATACGACAACAAGGTAAGTGGAGAAAAGAGGAGACGAGGGGAAAGAGGGAGTGTGTCCCATGAGGTTCAGTGTCTTTCATACTGAAACGGCCTTTGGCAAGCTACTGTACTGACGCTTGAGTTGCTGAAGGGTGATCTTCTGCTGCTGAGCCTGATATTTGGCCTCCCCATGGAAATTCTTGTGCTTGTTCTTTCGCTTGTTGTGAGGATCAACAGAATGTTAAAACTAAAGTGTCTTCACACACAGTCCAATTTAAGCTCTAAGAAAAAGGATATTATGCAATCAGATGTGACAAACAGCTGAGTCGAAGAGGAAAACAAATGAGAGGGACAACATTCACTTAACTCCTTTAAATTTTGGGCAATGTCCACATAGCAAAGTTGCAGTAATTTTAATCATCACTCCTTCTCGTAATCTTTTTCAAAGCAAATATATTTGTATACTTTTTCAGATTCTACTTGCCTGAATACATTTTAATGCACAGAATTAGCAGAATATTCCTCCATCCATTTTCTACCGCTTATTCCCAAAGGGGGTCGCGGATGGGCTGGAGCCAATTCTAGCTGACAACAGGCAAAAGGCAGGGTACACCCTGGACAGGTCGCCAGTCTATCACAGGGCCACACATATAGATGAACAACCACACACACTCACTCCTAAGGGCAATTTAGAGTGTCCAATCAGCTTATCCCCAAGGAGCATGTCTTTGGACTGTGGGAGGAAGCCGGAGATCTGGAGAGAACCCACGCTAACATGGGGAGAACATGCAATCTCCACACAGATAGACCACTGCCCGAGCCGGGGATCGAACCGGCAACCTGCTTGCCTGCTACAATATGGTACCTCTAGTTGTCAGAAGAGCATTTGCATATTAATGGAGATTGCATCCACAAAGGGGATGGTCATATTGCAGAATTATTGATGATAACCGTTTCCAGCAAACGTGGGAAGCTGCCAGCAGGATCCGTGAGCATAATTCAGGGGCAGAAGGTTAAGGTTGTGGAAAAGTATTGGTACCTGGGGGCGGTCCTTGACAGGACCTTAAAGTTTGCCTCCAACAGTGAGGACATTCTACAGGGACGTCAGCAGTTGCAGTCCCTCATGAGAAAGCTCAATAGCTTATGGGTATTCTCAGACTGTTTTAATAATCTTCCATTGAAAAGCTCATCATCATCTCCATTTCGTGCTGTTACAAGGCTATCATCAAGAAAGAACACATCTGCACAACACGGCAAAAGTCTGCTCCATGATCAGCAGACTCCCATTCGCAGCACTTTCATCATTATGTGTGCAGCAGTTTCCAGATTCTCCTTCCCATGCTATGTTACCTGAGATTCAGTGGTGTCCCAAGACATCCATTCCACTGTTCATGCTGCAGAATATAGAGGAGGATGACTTATATTCTCAGAATCATCCAACTCCTCAACTCATATTTCTTCCAAACCTCAACGCACCAGAACCTTTCGTCTTAAGAGACCCTAAGCCATACATATGAGGACAGTGTGTACGGTCATTAGCAGGTGCAGATACCTGGATACCCCAGCAGATCTGATACCTACAGCACACACTGTTGGCATAATACCTTACCCCACTACACACTTACCAGCAGTGCAAATGGTCTCTGCCTGTGAGCCTACGATTGCCCTTCATAGATAAAGTGAATTATCATTATCAACCCTAATGATAATCATTTGTTTTTATTTCAATGAAATGTTATTGCATAAAGTCTAAAAAATTACGATTACAGGTCATTAAATAAGCTTTATGATTATTATAACTGAATCTGCTACAAGATTGGGCGAAGATGTCATCTGCAAGAAGTTGCAAGAATGCAGCAAATCTTCATCTTCAGCAACTGATGACAGCTGTAACCTTTGACTACATGAAATGAACACATGGCTGAATATTTCTGCCAGTTTTAGGAAGTGCCTGTCTCAAAAAGGCAGCTCAGATTTAGATTTTGGCCAAATTGTGTGTTAATTATGATATCATTCATTGAGCCACTGTAAATCTCTTCACACGCTTTACTTGAATTCATGACTTTTGAACTTGTGTTCAGTGCATTCAATCAGTCCAGACACAGTGTGAAACATGCTGGTCTGGGAGGGGAGGTATAGTCGTCTAGTTTAACCTATAGATCCAAGTCAGGTTTTTATTTAAAAAAGAGGAAAATGTTTCAGCACTGTAATTATTTCTTCTTGTTTTACAGGTTTGGCTTTTAGGAATGGTAGGAGTGGCAGATTTCATGTGACTGATATGCTCCTGTTTCCTCATTACATTGTGTTTTGGTTCATTTTGATTTGTAAAGCGCCAGAAAGATCTTTCTTTCATTCAGAAATGCATTAAATTAAGGGCGGCCTATACACTGAAATGCTTTAAGATGTGCAGTTAATCTTCACTGTACTGCTTTTCACTGCATATTTTCTGGATTCTGACACAGTAAATCAAACCTGTCACAAAGGGGCTAACAACCACACAATCTTCACATATATTTTTTGTGTGTGTGTTTCTGGTTTGGGTTTTGGGTTACATTGTTTCCTACATTCGTACAATACATACAGTGTATTTCTTTCTCCTTTTTGTTCTGTGTTTCCTTTACTTCTCTTTTGTGCTCTTTCTTTTTTTCTCTATTATTGGGTCCAGTCTAGCAATACTATCTGTAATACAAACATAAATAAACATGATCTGTCAAGCTAGCTATATATTGTTTATATATAATTGCTCAGCACAAAACAGAACACAGCTTATTTTAATGCTGGACAAGACAAGTTAAAAAATTTGCAGTTCATCTTCATCCCTGCTAAAGTGCAGCTGTCATGCTCAGATGTTGTATAAATAAATAAATAAAATTCTAAAGAAGTTTGCACTGAACCTAACAAGCCTCCAGGGGGTTTGCTGAATATCAAAGTCGTTTATGGGTGACAAGCTTGGCAGACAAAATGTAAGCGTAACTGGAATAGCCGCACATTTCACCATCACATTTCTTTTATGGATTCTCATTCTAAGCAAATTTCCTGCAGCCCGAATAGCGGCACTGCTATTTAAACAGCAGAAGCTGCTAATACTTGAACTTGGATATTTCTGAATCACAATGGAGCATTAAAATGCAGATATTTTGTTTGTCGCCTTTAACTTCGGAAGTTATGCAAATCTTTGTGTCTCATAAACATTAATATTTTTGAATAAATACGCCTTTACCCTAGAGCGCAGTAGCTGAAGTATTTTAATTAGGTTTAGTTGGCTTTTTCATAACCTTTGCTAGCCTTGTGTCCATGTGTGTGGAAACAAAATGGTACTTTGTCTATCGTCTGAAATTGCCATTGAGAATTCTCTTGATGGTTTTTTTTTTTTTTTTTTTTTTTTTGCTTTTGATTCTTTTGCTTTTTCTAATCAACTCTTTCAATCATTCAGTTAGAATTTTTTTTTTAAATTGGTAATTAAAGTAAGCTAAAGGGTTTCAGGAACCAAATTTAAAGCTATTCAGGCTTCCATCATTCCATAAACAGCCCTGTAAAAGATTGTGTCAAAGTCATTTGCTTTGTTGTGGGTTGCTTAGTGCAATCAGAAGGGCCTTAAAGCATAATAAATTGTTTTGCGCAAAAACAAAAGAACATCCTGTTGTTTCCACTTAGAGTAGGAAAAACATCGGATTTTCTTCTACTCTTTCATATCATCACTCCCACATATTTACATTTACAGTCATGGAAAAGAGATCACACTGTTTACAATTAATTAATTTCCAACCAGACATTACAACAAATATATATAAATTTGTTT
>JBAMHX010000016.1:4268476-4284730 GCA_037177515.1 Pseudomugil tenellus | reverse complement strand
TATATATATATATGTGTGTGTGTGTGTGTGTCTGTGTATATACAGATCACCATACTGTGATTTATCAAACAATTAGGTTTTTTCTTTTTTTTTTGGACAGAATGATGCACACAAGAACCAAGCCTAAAACATGGACTGTTCCATTCTTGCCCCCACCCCTTTTTAAGTCTCAAGTCATGGTAGTGTAACCAGTACAGTCCTGGTCTCGGCAGTTCTAAGCAACCTTTGTACACCCTGCTCTGTGTCTACTGCAGTTTATTCTAAACAGGAAAACAGATGCTGATCAGACATGGCCGGCTCTCACAAGCAGCTCACATGCATCATGCTAAAAAAGACAAAACGCCTCTCAAGCATAGGGACATCAGCTAGCTTACATTGCTGGCAAAACATTTCACCATTAGCATGACAGAAAAGTACAATTGGACCTCTCATTGTGTACCTCACCAGTTAGCAAATCCACTATGCACCCATGTTTATAGAATAAGCATAACATGATGCATTATATAATATTATACCAAACAACCGACTTCTGGTATGTCTGTGTCCTTGCTGGCAATGTCTGCCACAGTCAGGTGCATTTATTGATCAGTGCCAAAGGAAGGCGTCTAAGAGCCAACATGTCCGTTCCGACGATATATTTTAGTATATTTAGTGGCAAATGTAATAATTATTCACATTTACTCCATTGCATAGATTGCAGTATTTGTTAGTACACAGATTTGTACTTGGACCCTTTCTCTTGCAGACATCCTAGCTATCCTAAAGGACATCACACCCTGAAAAATAACCCAGCCAATGCAGCTCTTTTGAAATATAAAATTATAATAGTTTAAAGAATATTTCAGTGTTACGCAGAAAAGCAGACTGGTTACAGAAATCACACTAATTAAATATGTCTGAGATATAATGATTTTCAACTAGACAGCCGCAGTATTTAAAGATTTATGGTGCCATACTGAGACATAAATAAGCACCATCAATTATGAGTAGGAGTAAGAGAAACACCCTTCAAAGCTCACTTTAATCAGATTCCTGCATAATATGTGGCTGCATACCTGAAGACAATTTTAAAGAATTAAAACCTAATAATATTTCTCCGTAAAGGTCAAATAAAACATAGATACTCCTGTTGAGCATAGTCTGATCAAAGATTCACACCCTGAGCAGCTGCAATGGTGCTATCCACCACACAGTTTGCACATACAGGACAATTTGACTGGTGGTGCAAAAACAACAAAAAGAACCAAAACCAAACAGAATTGACCATAAACAGCATGTATCTATAAAACTATAAACAACTGTACATCTGTATAAAAGAAACTGTTTGTGGAAGATTAATGGAAGCTGGGGAAATAAATAATTAAAGTGGAATGACAACATAAAGTTAAACAGCATGTTGTGCTGGTGTGATATATTACTTTGTGAGTTTTTATTGTAGAAAAGTGTCAGCTATGAATATGGAGAGGATCTTTATTGATGAGTCCAACAGCAGACGGATAGAAACTGTTTGTGGCGTGAGCTTTTGGTACAGATGGACAGCAGCTTTCTGCCAGAGAGCAGAAGGACATGGAGTTTTAGCCTTTTTGTTTTTATATCTCCTTTGCCTTTTTACTGCTGCATCTCTGTTTTTTTTAAAATAGAAACACTGACTAGCTGGAGCTCAGGATGAAGAGCAGTCTTCTAGCAGCCCGGAAAGTTAATGCATCGATTGGATTGTTCCTCAGAGACCGTATGCCAATGTCTCATTGGATAAGATGCACATCCATGAAGGGGATGGATGTGTGTGCTAGATGAGTGCATGTGTGATTGGGTGAATGTGACATGTGGTGCAAAGTGCTTTAAGAGGTCAAATCCAGTGAGAAATATCCTAAAGATTTACCCATACTACCAACATTTCTAATGAAAACCAGCCATTTAAAAGCAGTGGGAATCATTTAAGGAATTACTTAACAAAACAGACTCATAAAACTGTTTTCAATTTTGCCTTTTTGCTCATTCAAGGAAAAAATACAAAATTGTTGGCAAGACATATGTCTGAATGAAAATATAATAATGTATGGCTGTGTCTCAATTAAGGGTACACATACTTCGAACTGCGGATTTAAAGTGCGCATGTCATCCTGGCACGCATAGTGCTGTCCCAATTCTAAGGGCGCTTCCGATCCACACTAGAAACGCACACTTTGTTTGGGGCCGAATTAGTTTAAAATGAAATGTTCATGCTATGTATCCTTCGCTGTCGCTAATCACCCAGAAGTCTTTGCGTGCCAGATAGAAAAAAATTAGCAACAGTGGAGTGCTGGAGAGGACATTCTTTTATGCTTACAAGCAAATATTTGTTCCAGCAAACTAGCTGAGATAGCAGCACTGTGTACCGTGACCACAAATCAATTTTATTTAATGCAACTGACCAGAATTATTATTCACTGATGTTGATGTTTTAATTTAGACCAACGTGTAAAATAAACATATATACATTTCAAAGTACTGATGCAAGTTATTGTATGGACTGTGATGGACTGGCAGGGTGTACCCTGCCTCTCGCCCGACATCCGCTGGGATTCGCTCCGGCCCCTAAAAGATGGATGGTGGTGTATATATATATATATATATATATATGTAAATATTTAAATAATGTGATCATTAATGGATAAACAACATATGAAATTGATTGGCAATGGAGGTCTGGACCACATCTGTGATGCTCGTACCCTGGCTGTCTCATTTCAAATGGCAGGCATACTTCGTGGACAACATAGTCTGTGTATTTCAAATTATGCAGACACTGAATTGAGACACACCTTATATCAGGGGTGGGCCACTCTAGTCCTGGAGAGCCACAATCCTACAAGTGTTGGGAGTTTTCCAGCTGCAACACAGCTGACACACAACAGTATAAATTAGCAGAGTTGTGCAGAGATTGACATCAAACTCTGCACAAGTCTGCTAATTACCCTGTGAGTTAATTCAGATGTGTTACAGCAGGGGAAACTCCAAATATCTGCAGGATTGCATCTCTTGAGATTGTTGAATTGTTCCCCCCTGATACTGTATATATAATAATATGAAATTATAATAATGAAGCACCAGCTCGACCTCCACAGCACTCCATTTCTTTATATCAAACATATATTATACTTCTTGCCTTTGTCAGGTCCTAATTGTGACTGTGTTGCGATAGCAATAAATATATCTATAATAAAAAGAAGATAAACTGATGGAAAAAAAAACAAATAAAACAAACAAGAACAGCAAAAAAATGAACCAGCCTCATATAGTATGCAAAGCTAGTTCTGCTCCCACAGCACATGCGACCTTCTTATGGCAGCCTAGCCAGGCGGGCGGACACAGCACCAATTTATTGGCAGGCACAAGGCTGAGGAAACAAAATTAACCAGCAGAAGGCCTTCCACCCGGAACAAACCCTCATTTCTACAGATATATACACTTACACAACTCTGTGGCCTCGGCCTCACACTGTTTATACCCGCTCCATTCAGTGCATGTACTCACCTTCAGCACTGATCTACAGTGTGTGCATGCTACTGGTATTCATGCATGTCATTACTCTGTGTGGATGTTTTATCTGCTTGTGATTCCCCTGCAGGAAAAAGAAAGCTTGGTCCCCTGCGAGCTTCAGCTTGTCTTTAAAAGAACAATGTGCATTTAAAATAAAAATCAATCCTTAGCACACGCTGTCATGCTCCTTTCCTGCTGATTAGCTATGGATATGGGTGATCATTGAGGGTATCGGGGACAACACTACAGAAAGAAAGAAATTTAAAACATGGCCAAGTTTAAATAGGAGGTCTGATTTTGAACATGTGATGAATGTGTAGCAGGATGAATGAATGTTGAATGCCCCAAGGCAACTAAACTGGAGGAAAAATAAAGAATAAACACACACACATGCACAAGAGATGGCTCCTCAAAAGGTTTTTGAGGAATTACCTTTTCCATCATGATAACAATAAGTAATTATTGGATTGCTAAAATGAATTGCAGAGGCTGTCACTTGTTTCGGGAATTACTTTAATTTTTTTGCGTGGATTTAAAGAAAACAAAAATGCCCTGAGACAGCAGACTTGCAGAAATGCAATGTACATACTTCAAACAGACAAACACTTTGCATATAGTCTGCTATCCACAAAGCAGGAATATGGCCAATTAGCAATATATTTACAAGTTAGCTTACCCTTTACCAAAATTCTATCAAGTTTAGATGAGATAGCATACATTGTGACATGTAAATGATGCATGAGGTATTCCCCATACCATTTTGCCTCACATGTTATAACCCAGTAGCTACACAAAGAGCATGATGACCTCCTTATTAAAATATTTCGACATACTAATGTAGGTTTAATCACCAATAACTAGAGTACTGTTTGTTTGTCTGTAGTTACATTATTCTATTTTATTATTGTTATATTATTGTTGCTGTTTTTGCTCCTGTTTTTCGCAGTTTTTTTTCTTATAGATGCACCTGATGATAGTCTACTTTGTTTTCTTGCAGACATTATACAGTTTTATTTAATAAGTGTCTTTACATATGTTTTTAGGTTGTACGGTTGCCACTGTTGGTTTATGGCTTTTTCTATTTTTTTTCCTCTTTTCACCCTCTCCTTAATTTTCCTTCTCAACTTAAACTTTAAATCCAGCTTTATGGATGCATACACCACAACTTTGTGCTTTCATTCTGCAATTCTTACTTGATGTATGACAGCTTACACACAGTGGACCTGTTTCACCACTGTTACCACCAAACATGTAGGTTAGATAAGTCAACTTTGACCCTGTATATCACCTCTGCATTTTCCACAACCAAAAAGCATGACTGACTGACATGCCCACTTTGGCCACTTGTCCCATCTTTGTCGCTTCATAATGATGCACCATAATGCTATTATAGTAGCCCAGATTGTAGGTTTTGTAGGTTATAAACCAAATAATAAGCCTGAAATTGTAAGCCGTGATCAATACAATAAACCAGAGGCCTGTACTAGGAAGCGTGATTAACTCTGCCCACACTTATCTCCGTTCTCTAGACTGACTCACCCAAACATTGATGATCTGGGATAAACTGTACTATGAAAATGGTTATCAACTTAACCCAGAACTTTCCCCTTAGGATGAGTGCGCATTCACCTAAAAGAGGTGGTGCTCAGAGGTTCTGACCAATCGCAAACATGGACAAACACAGAGCAACGTAATTTACCATGGAGGAGTAGAACATCCTTCTCTGACAATACGAGGAATTTAAAAACATAATTCGGGCCAAAAGCAACACTATTGGTGCAGCAAAAGCAGGATGGAATACTGGCAGAAAATTGCGACTCCAATAATGCAGAAGTTTGCCAGATCATCTGATATTAATTAATAGGGCAATATAAACTGACAGCACTCAGATCACTGGATTTCAGCACAAACATTACTGGAAATGCTTTATCTACGTCATATTTTCCAGTTCTTTAAATGATCCGCTCCTCTCTCATGTAAGCATGTTATATGTATCAATGCCACCATGAATGCACCGATAGTTGTTCCATAACTCAATGTACTGTATTTAAGGTATGCGTGGAAACGATTACCCACCATTGATTCAAACCCAGTGGAGCTAAATGTACATGGGAGAAAGTACAATTCAAACTCAGAATTCACAGCAGTCAGTAACAAGACTTGATTACTGTATCCGTTGTGTGGATGAAACCTCGGTAATGCGGTGCACACTGTCTATGGGACAGTACCTGTAAGTGCCCGACTACACTGTGTTTGCTACAAACGGTCTAACAGCTGCATATGTATCTCATCCCATTTGATGTACATCTCAGGAAATTAGAATATTCTGAAAAAGTTTAATATTCTTCATCAGTCATTTCATAATGTGAAACCCATATATCATATAGATTTGTTACACATACGTCAAACATTTCAACCATTTATTCCTTGAAATATTGATAATTGTGGCATATAGAACATAACCTGCTCCGGAGCAGGTTAGCCGTTCAGCATGTGTTGCTGCGGTCATACAACTCAATCAAAAGTAAGCCAGCATCTGTTACAGAAAATGCAGAAGTAATTCCTGAACTTATCCGGATAAGCGCAAATCCAGCTTCATACTACAGGCCTCTGGTAACAATGCCGCAGGTGTTCGTTACTTAGGAACATCAGAATATTTTTAGTCCTACATAAAATTTCCAGAATGAGCAAATTATTCACATTAAAAATATTAAACAAAAAATCAAATGCAAAAAGCAAAAATTGCTCTTTTTTCTTATCAAGTTTAATGAAAATGCGGTTGATGTTTTAAAGGTAAATGAGTTTTACACACAGGGAACAAAACAATTAAGATGTGTACTGCATCCGTTTCACATAATGTATTTTTTCTTACTCTGCACTTTATTGAATAAAATATATCTGTAAAACAATTTCATATTCAGTTTAACTAAAGATGCATTTATTCCCTATTTGTTAACTGCTGGGGCTGCACAGTGAGGTGGTTATCGCTGTAGCCTCACAGCAAGCAGGTTGCCGGTTCGATCCCAGGCTCGGGCGGTGGCCTATCTGTGTGGAGTTTGCATGTTCTCCCCGTGTTAGTGTGGGTTCTCTCAAGGTTCTCCGGCTTCCTCCCACAGTCCAAAAACATGCACCTTGGGGATCGGCTGATTGGTGACTCTAAATTGACCTTAGGTGTGAGTGTGTGTATGTATGGTTGTTCGTCTATGTGTGTGGCCCTGTGATAGACTGGCGAACTATCCAGGGTGTAACCCGTCTCTCGCCCGTTGGAATTGGATATGGGATTGGCTCGCGACCTCGTTTGGGAATAAGCGATAGAAAATGGATGGATGGATGTTAACTGCTGAACAGAGATGCTCAAACCAGCTTGCAACCTCAAATAAGCATCACCAAGTTAAATGGATGTGAACAAAATGTAAACTAATATATTAATAAGGAATGTGTATGTAAGCAGAGACTGTGAAAGAATTTGATGTTTATTTCAGACTTTTTTGTCTGAAATAAACATTGGTTTCCACTGCCACTATTTAAATCCTATAAAAATATATTATTACGTCCCGCACACAGACAGTAAAAAAGACGAGGCGGAATACCAGTGGTAATGTTCCAATAAAGTATTTAAAGTATTATTTCTATTCTTTCAGCCCAAAATCCAAGAAAAACCCAGCGCCTGCCCTGAGGATCTCCCAGCCCTGTCCTGGGTGATGCTAGAGTGCAGACTGATTGGTCTTTTAGGCCTTTTCCCAAACCAATCCTGCTCCCTACCTCTAGGCACTTCCCTTACACCCTCCGTGTAAATCCGGAACCTTCGCATTTGGACATCCTCCCCTTGCTCCAGCGGACACAGAAATCACTGTTACCATGGTTCCACACCTGACGTGATTGACAGCTGCGGCATTACTGTTTTACACTAAATGCTGCAGGATGAGAGAGAACGGTCTGCCAGAAGGACATTAATAATAATATTCCTCCACCTTAATACCAAAACAGTTACTCGATCACCATTACATTTATGATTTCGTACTTGTTTAATTTGCTTTTGATTTGGAAAATATCATTTACAGAATGCAATTTGTCTCTGTATTTCTTACAATAAATATAGTACCATATTATTTACTGCATGTACACAATTTGCTTTGCTGACACCAAGCCTTCGATGTCCAACTCCTTAATAATGTCTCTGGAATGACAGAAAAGACTATTACTATTTTGCATTTATGCACAGATTACATTTTTCCAGTATTGTGGGGCAGTAGTATATTAAGGTAGGTGAGATACTGTGCACTATGAACTTACTCCCAGCTTCTTTGAGAAAATATTTTTTTTTTTTGTTAAATACAGCATTCTTTTCAGCGCTCTACGTTATTGACTGTTTCTCTTTTCAAACAACCCTTGGAAATTCAATTTGATTAATTAAAGTAGTTCATGATTGCTATAAGCCTTGTGGGTTCTCAATGTACATCAGAGCTATGTTTTGTAGACATAGTGATTTTTATTTATTTAATGGTACAAAAAAAAAATAGTGCCATTCAAATAAGTGGTATGCAGAACTTATACAACACTTTCTCCATGGCGGTGTCGGAGTGCTGTGTGCGTTGCTCCATACGTTTAAGTCAACATGGTATGCACACTCACTTTTTAGGGCTTAATGGGACACTTTCACTTACCAGTCATTGGTTTCGGATGGCACTTAATATGGAAACCACTCCGCGCAAACACGCAGACCGAGGGGAAGTGCATTGGGGAAGGGGCGAAGGGACTGGTTTGGGAAAATAGGCCTCAAAGAGGCAGCACGTCACCGGGGCCAGGTGCAGCTCATGCCACTAATGAGACGGCACCTGCAAAACAATTAGGGCAAAGGGAAACAGTACTGGTGTCATCATAATATATATTCACATATATATTCACAATGTTAATTTAGTTTGGTTGGTTTTACAGCAGAAACATTTCTCCTTTGTATGTTTTCTTGGGCACATTTTAAAGGACAGAGCCATTTAATTGCTTGCACTTTCAGACAAAGTTTCTTATGTATGACATATCACTTGCATTAGACTTTACTTGAAAATCAAACAATTAATAATGTTTGTGCTGAATCACAATGCAATGAAAAAATTGCCTTCCTCCACGCAAAACATTATCAATCACTTGAATTGCCTCTCCAGTCAATCTGTAATGTGTCAAATGCACGTTTGAACCCACAGGAGTCATTTATCCTGCAGCTAAAGTAATCTGAACATCCCATTCTTGACTTCCATAGATGCATCCCTCTTAGTGTCAGTCAATACACATTTGATCAAATGTGCCTTGGCTCTTCCACTGTGATTAATCTTTTTTTTTTTTTTTTAATTCTTGTCTGCCACCCACTACCATCTTGGCATCCCTGTGAGGCTGCCCGATTGACAGCAACATAAGTCACAAGGCAGCATTAAAAACACATTAGGCCAGCACTAGAAATTAAGGTTAGCTTGATCTGATGGCGGGAACCTGCTCTGGAATGAACTACATGCCAGCATCATCATGCATCACCATTGTCAGAGTGACAATGTTGTGACTAATGGACTAACCGTATGCACTCCCAAGCACTTCTAGAGTCTAAGCAATATGACTATAATGCATTTATGAGATGTGTGTATTCGGGATTTTAAGACAACAGGCACATTTTTCAAACAATTCAGTGTTTCAGGCCTTAGTGAGAGAGCATGCTCTGACTGTCTGAATATCGAACATAGCAATTAAAGGCACATTCACACTGGTGCTGTTTGCTCCACTTTAAACAAACCATGAACAAATTCAACTGAAAACACTTTTTGTTTGGAGTAGTGTGAACCCTCTTCTGTACTCTAAGGACCAGAGTTCACTTCTTGGACCAAACAAGTGAACTCTGGTCCTCTTGAACACTTGAGGTATTGGTTCACTTGCAAATCAATTCTGGCGGAGTGAAATGGAAAAACAAACCAAGCCAAACAACATGGACATATTTCAAAATCCCTGTCCAACAGAAGGAATGGAAGCATCATTGTCCACATGAAACATTTTTACCAACAATCTTTTTTGTCATCTTCATTTAATTAAAACAAGGGTCAGTTTTTGCAACAACATTAACATGTGAAGTGAAGGAGCTGAATACTGCAAGATATAAAGCAAAAGCAGAGCTATTTATTAACAACAGATGTAGTAGGAGATGTGCCACTGTGAAGGAGACGATCTTTGCCTTGGGCATTTAACTGTTAACTTGGAGCGTCCTTCGATATTATGTACAGAGAAACCTTAACTGTATTATTTTGGAGGTAGTGTTTATCTTACCCTGCTCTGCTGGTGACTCTGCCTGTGACATTATGATCTGGGTCATTGTGAGGTTGCAAACAACACTACAGCAGATTCAAAGAGATCCCTGGAGATTTCAGCCATGCCTCTTTTCTGCTACACTTCCAGCTCTTCAGCAGTTTGTCATCTGCTTCACCAGAAAAAAAAAATCCTATTTTCCAAGATGTTGGATTTATTCTACTCAAACATAACAGTTGCAGCCTGCTCTTCTGCCTGTGCTGCATTAGGAAAATCTGAAAACAATACAGTACTCCTTCCACTTAATTACTTAGGATCAAAGAAGTTGATGTGGCTGCCTGAAGGAAGCCAGGAAGTTACATGTTTTGGTCATAACTTACAAAATATGGAAACCTGGGAAATGTTTTCCATAAAATAGGGAGATGTTTTGTAAAAGATGCATTTTAGCTTAACTATGATTGTTTTCAAATTTATTGGTAGTAATGTATAGTCTAAGCAGGACCAGGAAGTGAGACAACTGTGTTGATAAAGGTCGTTATTAACAATGTGTTGTTTATTAATAAGTCAGCTCATTCTTTGTAGTGCATGAAAAAACTGATCCCTGTCTTAAAAGAGCTGAATCTTTAGAAGAAGTGGGATTTTGGATGGGCACACCATGGGGACAATATGAAGATAAATGATCACATCACTCTGGAAAGAAAGGGCTTTTAGAACACAGGAAGTGTTGTACACATCATGTATGAAGGGAGAGCTGGAAGCTAGGTTTAAATAGCATGTGTTTCAGAAACAAAAATACAAGGAGAAATTACCAAAGATTTTCAAAGATGTTCAGATTTCGGCCATTATTTACTTGATTTGGTGGGTGTGGTTCAGTGTACAGTTATTTGTTACACCATTTTATATAGTTTGCTAATGAATAAAAAAGCACAAACAGGCTCTAATGATAAAAAACTTTTAAACAAACAATCCACTCATAATTGCTAAATTGAGGAGACAACTCTTCGGAGACAGTCGAGTCAAAAGAACCAAATATTTGAAAAGAGCCAAAGTTCCCATCACTAATTGTTATGTCACTGACAGAACATTTGTTCAGCCGTGGCAGACATGTCTCAAGCTGCTTTGAAGCGACTTGTCCTGTCAGTGTCTAAGGCTACATTCACACTGCAGGCCATAATGCTCAATTCGGATTTTTTGGGAAATTCGATCTTTTCAAGATTTTGTTCACATTTCCAATTACATGCGGCATGTATGTGATCTCTTGTATGAACGTTATGTGTACCAAAAGTGTCCCGCATGCGCAGAAGACGCATCGACATGAGTGATGTCATTGTGTTCACGGAAGTAAACATGACGGTGTACACATGACAATAACAATGACGCGCAATTTAAAAAAATTAACCAACTGTAGTCAGCACATTTTAATTGGCATTGTTTTAAGGAGGTTACAAAGGAGGAGAGTCAGATGGCATGTAGTGAAGAATCTGAAGAAATGTCTGCACAGAGAAACGTGCGGATACAAAGTTGCAGCCAGGAGTGAATGAGAGCCAGGACAGTGATGCAGCACCTTTACAGATAAGAAGTTTATAAATAATTTCCTAATGATAAGAGAACATTTATGTACATTGCTGAGCGTCTCTCCGAACAACTGTATTAATGACGTGCAGGTTGGATTAATGCAACCTGGCAGTTCAGACTGAAGTTGCATTTAAAAAGATCAGATATGTATCGGATTTAGGACCACATATCCAAGCGGCCTGGGTGGCATCTGAAAAGATCAGATCTGTGTCGTCATTAAAAGATCAGAAACAGGTTGCATAGGAGCAAAAAAAATCGGATTTGGGTCACTTTAGCCTGCAGTGTGAGCATAGAAACAATGACCATGAAACAATTACCATCCCAGCTGTGAAAACATACTGTCTCCTAGTCTGCACCTTAAAAAACACTAATTTAACTAGACAAACTTACAAATGACTTACTTTTTTTTTTTTTTTTTAAGTTACAGCATCTACATATAATGTTAACTAATCAAAGTAAGAGCTGCTTTTCTGCAAAAAACACAATATCATAGGGTTGAGAACATTTTCTTTATTATACGCTAACTCAAACAGGGAGTTCCACGACAGCTGTGAATTAATTACAACTAACAACTAATTGCGATAATAATTGTCATACAATATATATTTAATTCCATAACATTTTATTTCTTTTCTATTTATGTTTTTCTGGCTTTGGAACTGTCTCTGTTGGGGAGGAGGGGTGTTGATAAATAGAAGTTGTTGTCTTGTTCATTTGTGACAGCTTCTGGTGGAGACTCACCTGCATCAAAATGGTGCTGTGCAAGTTTGCTTTTCCAAATCATGTTTAGATAAATAAAAGGATTTTGTACTGCGAACAACCTTAGTGGCTGTCACTGTTTCCAGACGCTCACACAGAGCGCCTTGTCACAAGCTTCCAGCTGTGACAGCCTCCCTGAAGATGAAAGCCTCACCAGTAAAAAGGCTTACCAGAGAATGACAACCTCATACCCTCTGACCATATCCTCATTTCAGCTAAAATCATCCTCAATGGCGGTTTAGTGCTGAAAATGCGATAAAAAGGGACAGTGGTGTAATAAAAAGAAGATGATTTTGTTTGGGATTCTATTGTCTTTTTTTAGGGTGGGGGAGGAGGGAGGTATTGGAAGGGGGGGTGGAAATATAAAGAAGTAGAAGGTCTTGGTTTAGTAAAGCTACCATTCTCCACACCCACTACACTATAGTTTTATACAAATCCATGGCTATAAATGTAGGTACTTCGGTTAAAATAACAATCTGATTTTGATTTTATGTTATGGTTTATTGGAAAAATATGTTACATTATACATTATAGATCCTCAATATTAATACAAACAGTATTACTAATTTTGAATTTATTTTCCCTGTAGAAAATGCAGTATAAATACAGATTCACAAGGGAGCTTTAGAGTATGATGCTTCAGCACCCAGGGAGCATGAGCCTTGCTCATGGGCCCACAGTGGATCACCATAAATACTATGATATAATGTGATCCATAGTGATATAATATAATGATATTATGGTTCAGTATAATTGTTTGTGGAGTAGTGTTGTGATTATAACTGCTACCTTACAGCAAGAAGGTCATTAGTTCGAGCTTGATTGTTCTCTTCTCGTATCAATGGGTTCTTTCCAGGTACTCTGGCTTCCTCCCACTGTCCAGAGACATGCATGTTAGCTTAAACGGTAACCCTTTCTGGGAGTGAATGTGGGACTGAGTGGTTGTTTGTCTCTCTATGTTAGCCCTGTGAAGGACTGGTGACCTGTTCAAGGTGTACTCTGCTTTCTGCCTTCTATTACCTGGGATAAGTTCCAGCTTTCCTGTGAGGCTAAATTGGAATCAACAGAACAGAAAATGGATGGAGGTATATAATATAAAGGGTTTAGCAAAAATCTGACATTTATTTTAAAATAACTGCTATTTTCTTATTTTCTACCTTGTCCCTATTCATCTCTTTGAAAGATGCATCATCTGCATAAAATGACGGGATTCAAGATTAAACTAATATTAAGCCTTGTTTTTAGATGCAACGACAAAAGACGAAAACTGCAAGCAAATGGTCAGATCATCATAAAACACCTTATCATTTACTTTAATGTAATGCTTAAAGGACCTATTTCCACCACAGCAGATATTACTATTGTGCATTCCGTGTAATAACACATTTTTACTATTCCATCTGCCTGTCAAGCTCTATATAAGCTCTATATATATCTCATGTTTGAATTACTAAAGCTGTAAAGCTGTTTGGTGAATAGAGGAGAAGGAATTGTGCTGACGTCTGCAGATGTCCAAGTGCACTCTCATCCCTCAGAATGTAATCTTTATTAATCAACCAGAAAATCAGGTATTATTGCTCTGATTAACAACTTTACTCTATTCTAGTTCACTCTAACTAAATAAATCCACTATCAGATTGTGGGCAGTGGTCAAACTGAAGTGTCACACAAGCACACACATAAAACTGTGTCTTTTCATGTTTTAAAACATTAGAAGACGAAAAGATGAAAGAAGATGTGAAAGACATTAAATGTTCCACACAGATAAAACATGTATCTGAACTGAGTCCTCAGAGAAATCCAGCTAAATTTAACATCTGTATGTGTGTGTATTTCAGAGGGATTTGTGTGCGGGTGACAGCAATTTGTTACTGCTGTTTCTTTGTATTGGTATGATGTATAAGAGCACTAAAGAGTCTCCAGACACAAGATAACCACCGAAAGGTACAACATGGAGACAAAATAACACAAAAAGGGATATTAAAAACTGGATGCATTTTATTCTCTTAATGTATTGCTATGATTTTTAAAAACTAAGCCCAAGACTGTTTTTACTATTCAAGCCTACAGGAATATGCAGAGCCAACAAAAGAAGCCAAGAGGAAGAGGAGCTGTGCAGAGAGAAACAGGTCACATGTCGGGTGAGGACAGCAAAGCTCCTCTCAAGTGGTAATTTGATTTCATGTGGCTCACGGTGCTCTGCAGTGCAGGGGTAAGGTCGTAATGGCAGCCATCTACCATCCATTATTACACTACTGGAGTGCTCTGTCGTGTTCAGGGTGGATGATCACATCTCTGCTGCAACTGCCTTCAGTAAATTTCCACCTTTATTATTCATTAGTCACAGAACACAAGATAAATGGTGACATTTAGGCTGGCTTTATGTTGAGGGCAGTTCACCAGTGCAGTGTTTACATGTTTGAAGAACTTATCGACTGCTGGTTACAATGTCACTAAGGTTAGGCTGTTTGGTTGACCCATTGATAGCATGTGTCTGAGGTCCCACTTTTTCCCCTGCAGACTTAGAAACAGCTGGTAACAAGGGACAAACAATGGACTATATAGGTGTTGGTAGTTGTCCTTATTATTAACTTTGATATGACCAAGAATCAATTAAAGCATTGATAGCTCTTTCGGTTAATTAAATATTTGTCATGTATCCATCATGGGGTCAATGTGTCGGGATAGTTTAGTTATCAACCATTAAGTTCTTGAATGAAAATTAGTCTAACATTTTTTGAGGTGGGGAGCAGTTTGAGGCAGAGGGCTTTGGCTGCCTGATCTCTGGTTATTCAAACTGGCTGCAGGGATAAGGAATGGCTGCCAAACTGAGCTTCTTTTGAAGGCTGGCAAGCCTAACCCTTAGAGATGAGTAGCATTTCCCTTCTGTGTTCCTTGAGCTAGCTGCTCTGAATGTTTGTTTTCTTGCTCCGACAAAACTGATTCAGTTAAATACAACTTCTCACCAGGTTGTCATTAAGTTTTTTGAAAGCCTCTTAAGCCATTAATTTCAGCTATGTTATCAGATTGTGTCCCATTTATATATGAGGTTTTGCCAACATGGCTTTGGAGGTGGAAGTTATGTTGTTGGGTTAGGGTTTTTAATTTGGCGCGATGCTGTGTGGATGTGATATATTTAGGGAATGCAAGAGGCAAAAACTATTTTGCCAAGTACTAAAGTTTGTGTTGGTCAGAATACCTTGAGCCAATCAAGGTACTTGGCGTACTTGATAGGTGTACCTGAGAAAAGGTTTTAGGGTCCACTGAGTCACAACTCTTGAGCGACTTTAAGCTTCTCAGATCATCTGCTGTACTCTATACGATTGGGGATTTGGTTCACTTAAAGGGTGCGATATGCTTCTGGAGTGAGAACAGTTTCATGGTATACTAATGGAGAAGAAAACTTGTTTATTCACTGGTTAATGCAGGACAACTGTGGTGGCTTCCTTATAACAACTAAACATAAGTAGCTGTCTTGAGTTAATCATATTTTTAGGAGAACTTTTAAAGGGTCTTACCATTTCTCCAGTACACAGCAGGGTAACGCCTCAAATTTCCTATGTTTTTTTTGTGTTTGCTCACAATACCATCCAAAGAACCCACAATGCACTTTCTCTTGGTGCATTTGGTTCACTTGAGGAACTAATTTTTAGGCAGAATTCTGGGTATGCCTCTTTAATCCGAATAAGAATTTGTTTGCACATTCACGTTAGCCTACCCTAAACAAAGCATCTTCCAGACTGTGGAAACAATGGCAAACTTGTCTGTATTTTAAGCACTGTGCAGGGCTCTGTGTTTTTGCTTCTTTTTATCTACACTGTTTTGTTTTTATTGTGATATGGGTTCCCCTGGGTCTGAAATAAAGAATAAATAAGACTTTCTGAACAAACAGACTAGGATTTAAATGAAAAAGGCTGGTGGATAGAACCCAAAAAGATAATTTCTCACTGGATAGAGGGTGTGACGGGGACAGTGAGGTTCTGAAAGAAACATAACTTAAATACATGAACAATTATTTTAAAAGGGAACAACTGATCAGCAAGAGACATATCTATCTATCTATCTATCTATCTATCTATCTATCTATCTATCTATCTATCTATCTATCTATCTATCTATCTA
>JBAMHX010000016.1:4242939-4254756 GCA_037177515.1 Pseudomugil tenellus | reverse complement strand
AGAACCCGGTGAGAACCCACGCTAACATGGGGAGAACATGCAAACTCCACACAGATAGGCCACCGCCCGAGCTGGGGCTCGAACCGGCGACCTGCTTGCTGTGAGGCTGCAGTGCTATACCAGACTATACCATTTGACTAAAATAGAAAAACCTTTTTCCAATCTTATCATTGTCCTATTTGCTGGGTCTTTATGAGCTGTAGCTTCAGCTTATGAAATCAACTTCATAAACTAAGCTAAACCAAATGGACAGGTATATCTAATAAAGTGACAGATGAGTGTAATTATTATGTTGTACATTTATTTACCTAAACAACTTTCAGTAAAGAGAAATCCATTACATTGACGACTTTTGAACAGTCTCCTTTGATATCAGGAAAAAAATGTTGGCAAAGGGCAAGGGAATATCAGCATCAAGAATAGAAGAGTTTTAAGGAACACAGATCAGACTGATTCAGTCTCAAAAGGTGTCAGAAATGAACACAGGTGAATAAGTAGTGTCAACAGAATATAGGAAGAACGGTCACTTCTATTTCCTAAGCTGTCAAACTCAAAGTGTAGCAGGAAAACCCCAACATTAGGCAATAAAGGGAGACACAAAAGAAAAAGATCTTCTTTATTTAACTCAAGTAAATGCTTCAATGCTAACACCAGAGTCTCTTTCTGTAATAAACATAATATTTTATAAACTGTTAGCCTCATTGAATAACTTGCAAAGTAACATTAGGGTAAATTGAGTTTTCAGTCTAACTGTATTATTTTAAAACTGCTTACTGACTTCACATCAATGCTTATAAAATATTGAATTATGACTTATAAATTATGATTTTGCTATTGAGGTTGTGAAATGTACATAATTTATAATTTGCTGCAGGTAAATTGATTTGAAAAATAGGTATTTTGAGACTAGTTTCAATAGCCTCGCAAGTACAATGCAAAACAACTGAACACATCACATAAAACATCCAAAAATAAAACCAAAAAACCTTTTAAATCAACTTTTAAGGTGAACTACAGTTTCTTGTCATTTGTCACTAGCTTTGTAATTGTGAATTATTTGAACAAACTAATTCTAATCACATCAGCTAAGTCTAACATCTGTAAAACATGAAAAACATGGTTGTTCCTATTTGTTGTTATTGTTACTCACACCGAAGAACAAAAATATAAAGCTACATTCGTGCCAGAAAACAAACGAACAAGAAGGAAACGTAGTATAAAGGATATTCATGGTTGAACATGACAACTGATTGTTTTCCTATGGTTTCATTTAGTGATCAATTGCTTCCAATGCCATGGAGGGAATTCCTCAATAAGGACGCACATCTGATGCGACATGGTTGAAATGAACAATGAAAAGCTGGTGAACAAAGTGTGGAAATGTAACTTGTGCAGTGTTATAAAGGCATAAATGGGATAATGGATAGCAGAGTGCGTGAAATAGCAGATTGATACTGTAGCATGAATGTGCACTCAGTTTGGCACACTTGGCAAATGCTTTTCTGCTTTTAAATCTGAGTTGTTCCAAAGATAATCCCTCAAAAGTCATGCTAATTTTTATTTATTTTAGGGCTGTCAAAGTGAATGTGCTAGTGTAAAATAATTTGTGAAACTGATAACATGTGATGTCAAAAATAGGAATTTGGTCATTTATGGGCTTCTTGATGAACAAAGCAGTAAAGCATATCTACTAAAACCCTCTTATCTTTCTCTTGTTTATGTCTATTGTGCCACTGAAAAACCAAAAGGTCCCTACAATTATGTCATTTATTCTGACTGTAACAAGTGTGGGATGGAATAATAATCTGCAAAACCAGTTTAACCTTTCAAAGTTTGAGATTAAAAATAATAAAACGATTTACAAAAATTGTCTTTAATTGTAAACAAATAAGAGGTATTTTTGTGTTGCTGAAGCATTTCTACGTCAACGTACCTCTCAGTTCAGGTTTAACATCTAGCTTTTGGCAGCTAGCTTTGAATAATCCACAGCTGTAACCAGAACACAAATTTTAATAGTTTGACAGTCTAAAATTTGGGTTTCTGTTCCCTGAAAATTGAAGTCAATGTGTGCCACTCTGTCCCTCACATTAGGGTTAAGGTTAGTTGGAGAACAATATGCAATGAATGTTTGTGAATGATCAAGACTGCTGTGTCATGAAATGTTATCAAATAATTGATCAGTGTAATGGTCATTAACTTTTAGTATGCTAGAGCAAGCGACAGTTTGTAGTGTTTAAAACCTAGTGCTTCTCACTTGTAATTGGAGGTGGGTTGCCCAAGTTCAGTCCTTGACATCTACCATCCTGAAACTTTTAGATGCAACCATTGTCTAACAAAGCTGAATCAAATGAAAGGATTATTACCTGGCCTCTGAAGAGCTGGAGACACGCAGAAGAGAAAATTCCATTTTTTGATTCAGGCGTGATGGAGAAGGGATGCATCTTAAAGTTGCATGATGGTATATCTCGAGGACCGAACTTGGACACCATTGCTTTCACCCTTCTTCCTTCCCAATTTACACCCACCTGATGTGACCAATTGTATTAATCGCATGGTGGAGCTTTATAGTTGGGCAGGTGTCTCCTCCTCAGCATGCTTCCTTGATCCATTCTGCTGCATGTTAGCAGTGAGTGTTGCTGCTGCTTCTGTGCAGTGACTGATCATCTGTAGTATTATTGCTTGCTTGTGAACAACTGGAGATTTTGGTCTCTGGTTTATACTTGTTCTACTTTTCTGCACCATGGCAGTTTGCCGGCTGTGGTTTGAATTGAATGGCAAATTAAATGAGCTGATCCACCTGATACCAGCAATGTCGTATCTGACTATGGGCCTTCATCTCCATTTCTAAGGGGGCAGCTCAACACTCCGCAAGTAGGATACCTGTAGTCATAGAAACTTAAGTGAATAAATGAGTGATCTACATGTTGGTGAGCCGTGGGTCATACTGTGCTTTTGCTTCAGTCTCCATGAGAACTGTGTTGTCGTCGTTATAAATTGTTAGATTCAGTCAGCTTCATCCCATTGGTACAATCCATTATAACTGTTTCTAATCCAGTCTGGGTCATTGGCATTTCACCTACAATCAGCTTTATGACCTCAGGCTCATGCTGGTGGCCCCATGGATGCAGCCTGCCCTGATTTGCTGCTGCTTTTTTATTTTAAATGAATACACATTTGTTGTTCAGGTGCATTGATTGAACCTTTGGCCCTTTTAAACTTACCTAGGTGAAATTCCTCTGTAAGTAGCTGGTAAATGGTTCGCAATCATTCGGTCTCATTTTCACATAATTATTATCCAGTGACATTTTTTTATGCACATAACTCGGGCAGTCAACGCTCTTCAGATTCCCGGGGCTGAGAAGCAGGACTTCCACAATGTTGTGTTCCTGCCTGAAGCATCATGTGACTATTGTGAATTGTGTTACAACACCATGCCAGCAACTGGATATCAACACACACACTGGCTGGTCAACACACACTGGATGACTTGTAGGCACTGTGTTGTGTGTGTAAAGAAAGGAAGACACTTCACCCTCTGTGTGCATTATTGGTGGATGAGCGTTCATGAAAGTTTAGGTGGTGCTCGAACAAGCCGTTGGCACAAGTTCCACATTTCTGCCTGTGCCCCCAGGCGGCTGTGGCTACACATGCACCTTATTATCACTAACTATGAGTGAAGATGAATGAACAATGGATTCAATGTGAAGTGCTAAGTAAATCTAATCCATGATAGAAAAGAACCAAGCAAGAAATAGGACAAGAGTTAACATTAAACTTACAGGAAAAAATTCAGAAGAGAGAGAATCCATTTGTGCTGAATTAGCCTCATTTTAGAGGCGGTAAAATGCAAAAAAAAAAAACAAACTGCCAAACTTTAGCATATTTTTTTTCCTACCACTTTACCAACAAGATTGCAATGGCTCCATGTTTAATCTTCCCATAATATCTGTTGACAAAGTTGTTGGCATCTGTGATTTGATCATCTGTATTTTCTTTTTATCTTGGGAAACATTTGTGAATTTTCTCCAGGAAAGAGAAAAAAACACTTACTTGGCAGCTAGCCATTATCAAAAGGCCTGGTTTCACCATCCCCGACAGCACAATCCTTCTGTATGGTGGTATTTTGCATTTCTTTTGCTTTATTGAAACATACATGGAGGATTTTGGGGTTGTGTGTGAAAAGAAACAGAAAAAGTCTGCTTTATCAATCAACACGAGGGTGCTCACAAGGAGGCAGGGTGGGTGGTGTGGCATCTGTCTCAGGCACGTCACTGCTGCAACTCAGCCCCTCTGCTCCTGTGGACCGCTCATTATCCACCCACCACCTCTTTCAGAGAGAGGCACAATTAAAACTTTATCGCTGAATAATCGCTTTACTGGGTGCTGCAGTTTAATGACAAGAGGTGTTAAGTAGCAATGAACCCTCAGGGGTAGAATTACTTCAGCAGCCTGGACACTAATCACAGTCCTTGTTTCTGAAACTCTGTAGATTAGAACAACCCTGCTTAGTCAGACAGGCCTCTGCAGAGCATATACACCAAATTAAAACACAATAAACCTTTCAACACACAACTAAATCAAAACATGATCAGTTTACAATGTGGGATTGTTGGCTAATTACATGTTTCAAACATTAACTTATAACAGTACTCTATGTACGGAAGCATGTGGAATGTAAAACCTGTGGAAGGACTGTATTTTAGGATGTTTCAGGGGCTTTTTTTCTTTTGGCTCCAGAGCTGCAGCCGATATTTAGACTCATTCAATTTCTAGGTTAACTTAAGAATTGCTTACTGCAGGCAAGGCAGGGTAGAGAAAGAAAGACATCAAGGTAAAGCACTTAAGAGCCAACTTATGTCACATCCTTTTAGAATTTCTCTGGAGATCTACTCTGAGGCTTTTTACATAGAAACCACTCCTGGCAAGAGAGAAGTCAAAAGGTCTGACATAGGTTCTATGACAATCAGTCTTAATTCAAAATTTGTATATAAAATTACAGGTCTGCTACAGGGGCAAGTACTTTCAGGCAATTTCTATTTCATTCTTGGACTTTGTAATGATTGATGGGGGAATACTTTAGCATATTTTTTTTCCTCCTGAATGTTCTGGACAGTGTAGCGGATTAAAAAGAAAATAGACACCAATTCTTTCAGGAGAACAGCTCCACTTCCTATTGCCTTTGTAAGGTCAGGAAGACATTGTAACAAAGATAGAAAAATGCAATGTGCAACCATTTAACAAGAAAAGCATATGTCCCTGTTATTTTCAGATGTTTTCTTAAGTTGTATGAACTGGCACATTGTATCTCTCCCAACACAATAAAAAAAAACACTCAATGGTAATGTTGGTGAGAGAATGAATGATATGGCACTCTGCATCCTTCTACAAAATTTCCTGTCACACTCTGATTCTGCAAATGCAATGTTCTTATGGCTTATCACTGCCAAAGAACATGCACATTACCACATCAAGTGAGGGCATTCAGCCAGGGCATGCAGGTGGCATGTAGAGGGGGCAGGGAAATCTGCTGGATGCAAGTTGTTGTTTGCAGCAGGAGAAAACAGGCTGCATAGCAAGGCACATCATACTGTAATAACTGTCCTTCCTGTATGTGAATCATGACAAGATACACTTTTGAGAAGCTATATACTACTAAACACATTTTCATAAAGTTAAAAAAAACAAAAGTTACTTTGTGATAGACTTATTTCTCTCCCAAATGGATGTGAACTATAACATAGGGGAATGCGTTCTGAAAGAAATTAAAACATTGATTTACGAAAACATCTGTAAGTTCATCTGAGATTTAAGCAAAGAGAGAGATGCATTGTATTAAGAAAGCAGCTGTTGAAAAACCACTGAGCAAAAAGCAGGTGTTTGAAGCTTCTGGTGTTTTTTTTGAAATCCAAAGAATCTCTTTTGGATACTCTGAAGGCTTGTAGTTGTGCATAAAGCTGTACTTCAACCGCTTTGAACAAATGCTCACAAAGAAAAATGTGTATCTAATCTCATTGGGCTTAGAAATACATGACTAATTATGAAAACTGAAACTCCAAAAAGCAAGTTTGGGAGAGAATTCCGGTCTTCTGAAAATTTTATATATATAAATATATATATATATACACTTCTGAACCCCACTTGGGTCTGGCAAAACCTTTTTATAAGCATTAAAGGACATCGAAACCCTCCAAGGGGAGTTAAACTCTGTGTGCTTGACATACTGACAAACACACACTCATCTTTTCACAGACTTTACAGAAGTTCAAATTGCAAAGATGTGTATGCATTATGAATCTCAATATACCAGCTCTGTACGCCGATTTTTCCGAAGTGCTGGTGTCATTATGCAAGTCACAACTTGAGGTCTCTGAAGTTAATACTTTCTCCTCTCCTCCATCTATCAAAGAGAATCCTAAGCAGACAGAAATTCAGCCGTGTCTGGTCAGATATTAACACACGGCTCCTGTTGTGACACTGTGACTGTGGTAAATTTCATTTTCACACCATAAAGTAAATATTACCTTTGCAATGTCAGGATGGATGCAAAGAAAGTGCTATTTTGACTTCAGGTTTCAAGTATTTAAAAAAATTATATATAGACAGATATAGCTTTGTCAAATTTGGGTTTAAAAGATAACGTTTAAACGTTCATGTTTAAGTTTGGTTAAAATACTATAATACTATGAAAGTAGATACAATCAGATGATGCAAGGCGTAAAACAAAAATTAAGAATTGAAGGGAAGCATCATTACTCAATTGGCTTTACTAATCATGTTTCAAGCGTTGTTACCATCAAATTATAGTAGTAACATTACTATATTGTAACATTATTTTAGGTTTGCTGGAGAAAAATCACATTTGGAAATTAAAATGGCCCCTTCTCTGACAGAAAATTTATTTAAATACAGTTTTTTGTGGGGTTTTTTTTTTTTTAGTCACAGGCAAAGAAAATACTCTAGCAATTTATTTTGTTATTTTGAATTTGAGAAATTCTAAATGTTTGTATTCATCAATATTACATCCGAACTGTTTGTGTTCATTATGCCATTAAGACACTTAACAAACATGCAATGGTTAACGTTTCGAGGCCTTTGCTCACTTCCAAGACTTTGCGCACTTCCAAGACTTTGCGCTCTGTAAACAGCGATATCTTTGGAACGGTTTTAAATGATTACTTACTCTTCTTTGTTAAAAAGATTAGATTTTCGTCCTCCATATCAACGGGCTTCTTTATGCTTCCTGCGTCATGGAAGAGCTTACAGGTTATTGGCAAATTCAGATTCTCACATTGTCACAGATTCCACATCCAATTGTATGACTTTGACAAGACACACGATTACTCAGAGTAAATGAGATAAGATAATTCACCCCCAGACCTGGTTTATTGTTTCTGGGATTGAAAACGTGCTCTAAATCCACATCAAGGTACTTAATTTAATCTGGATAGTGCGTAATTGCGCACATTGCTGTTATGTATGTTACTAGGTAATATTTTTTATTATAGACATTTTATTTTACTTAAAAATAATAAAACATGCCGACAAGGAAATGAAAAAGCATTAGGAGAATGTGTGGCGCATAGTTCTCTCAGCCGTCATGCCGCATTTTTGGCTAAAAGTAAACAACACTGTTACGGCGCAGAGAGGTGGTGGACCCAAACGCAGGTGAGGACGACAAGCAGGAGGCAGCCAGGATGCAGATTTATTGATGGAAAACAGCACTCATGATACCCAAGAAACTAACTGATTTAATGATCCAGCAAGAGGGGAAAGAAAACCAAGGGTATAAATATACTGAAAACAGAACAAGACACATGTGAAAACAATGACCAAAATCAAACCAGGTGAACAAATGAACAAGATATAAAGCAAAAACAAACACAGGGCAAAACAGGAAAAACTACTAAATAAAACAGGAAACCAATGTAACCTAACCCAAAACCCTAACAAACACGGCACTTGGAGAAGCCAACTTCCAGGAGCGCTCTGTCTCACAGCGACTGGATTTTTCAACTTAGGGCATATTTTATTCCTTTTCCCAAAATATCCCATTTGCACGAAGGTTATTTTTAGCACAGGAAGCTCAAAAGTGGATTATCGCCAAAGATGTTTATTCCCAATATGGAGAGGAACGGATGAAAAGGTAAATGACATGGAGCTAACTGGGCTGGAAAATGGCAAATATTTATATGTATAATAATAAATTAAATGTTTGATTTAGTATTTTTTATTTTAAGATATTAACACTAAGTTACTAGTTTTTTTCAGTGTCCAAAAGAAGGAAGCTACTCATTTTGAAATACAAACCTTGTCTTATGGCAGACAGAAATAATAGCCGATTATAATGAAGTGAATTGCTATTTTAGCTATTGATGTGATGTTTTATACAATATTTTTATAGTTAGAGTCCGAAATTTTAACCACATTATCCCAAAAACCTTGTAAAATATTTTAAAGGAGTTGATTATTTTTATAGTTTTTTTTTTCAATGAAAATATCTCAATTTATACATGTCTCTCAATTTATGGATCCATGGCATTTTTTATATTAACTTCACACATTTATAACATGTTTTTTTTATTAAAGTTTAGGTTGTTCTGAAAGGATATGAATTCCATAATGGTAACTTACAAGATGTCCCTTTTATGAGCTATAATACACAAATATTTCCTGGCGAGGATGACTCAAATGCACCCCTGGGCCTCGAAGGGTTAAGCTACAGCAGTTTATCTTAAGCTAATTGGACAGTACATAAGGCTAGATGTAAAAAACGTTTTATAGATAAATGAGAATTAAAAATTTTTATTAAAAAAACAAAAAAAAAAAAACAGGCATCTTGTCTTAAGACATGAGCTGTCAATTGGGGTGGTACGAGAAGACTTTGTCAGACTGGTAAGAAGATGTGGTGCAGGGGACATTTTCTGAATATTTTTTCTGCTCTTTTAAGACTTGTTATGGTAAGTCTCCATGGCAACGAGACTTATTTACCACTGAGATCAAATTCATGATTATCAGTGAAACAACACCTCAAATCCCAATGGAGTTGAAAAAGAAAGAGAAGAGGATGCAGGGCAGGAGTGTGCCAGAAAGATAAATGATGGAAATTTAGACCATTTCTTCCAACAGTTGCGATGGGTTACGTTAGATTGCTAGTTAGCAAAACTGACGAGCTCCAGAACATAACCCAGACTGTAATGCGTCTGTACACGGCTTCAAGACGGTCCGTTCAGACTGCAATAAATAACTCAGTGGAAAACTAAAAGGAGGGGAAGTTGCAGTACTGGTTAACCAGAGTTGGTGCCTTTGGGGGCATGTTACTGTTAAAGAGAAGATCTGCTCAAGAGACATGGAACTGCTACCTGTAATGAGCCTACATGCTAGCCCCACGAGTCTACAGCTGTCCTGTCACACCTCCACTCTGTCATCCTGCAGCTCAGTCAAGGACCTGAATATAACCTCATCTCCCTCCACATCAGGACTTCCTGAAACCCCCTCTGCCGCCACCTTTACTCTGTCTGTCTCCTGTAATCAAGTCATGAAACAACTGATGAAACTGAACTAGAACCAGGCTTCAGGTCGAGAGGGTGTCAGACCCAGAGTTCTCAAGACCTGCTCAAGACAACTATGTCTGATTCTCCACCACCTGTTCAACACCAGTCTGAGTCAGAAAAGAATTCCGGTGATGTGGAAAACATCCTTCCTTGTTTTGGTGCATAAAAAAACACAACCAGCTAAACTGAATAACTACATAACTAGAATTTGCCTCTGGGATTAATGAAGTATTTTTCATTTATTTTCATAATAAGTGTGTACTTAAAAAAGAGCCCAAAATTTAGTTCCCTTGTGAAATAAATCTAAATCCAGCAAATATTATCCAAATACAGTCAGACCTGATGGTAAGGGTGTTCACCAGGGGACAAGGCCACTTACAAGTTAAACCCACCTATCCTGGAGCTTGTATTTTGTATTTAAATTCATGCTATTTCAGCAGTTACAGGGTTCAGTTTTTTTATTAACTAATGGAACCTATGTTGAGATTTGAGGCACAAAAGCAATCATGCAAAACGAGGAAAATTACAGCCAGAAAATAAACTAATTCCATTTAGTCTCGCTATGCCATTTGTCAGTCTGTCTTTAACTTTTGTCCATTATGTTATCAGTGTGTGTACCAGGAGTTGAAAAAAAGTCACTTTTATTTTCAATGGTTCTCTAGATTTTACTGTCTTGTCTTGAGGAAACATTGACATATGTTGCACTTAAAACTTCAGCTTATATGAACCACTTGTGAGAAGGGAAAAATGTATCATATCCCCAAACATATGGTGTCATTTCTTTTCCTGTTTAAGTGAATTCACAGTACATTGTAGTTGGAGGCAGTCCTAACATTTCTACTTGAGTGGAGTCTGACACACTATCCCCTCCCTTTAACCCTACCCACCACCACCACCACCCAGATTTCCTGGCAGGTTGACAGTTCAGGAAAAAAAAAAAGAAGAAAAAAGCATAGTAGCAACTTTGACAGTGAAGCAAGAAGAGAACACATCCACTTATATGAATTCAAGGAGAGACTGAGTTCATCACAACACAATCCAGCCTGCCTTCTACGTCCCATAGTATCATCACAATATGTCTCTTCTGTCTTGGAAAATATGAAACCATATGACAGAACTTGTCATGTTTGCTAACTCTTAATGAAAAGAGGCAGGGCGAAAAAAGATGAGAAGAAATTCACTGGGAGGAAATGTATTATTTTACCTGCGGGATGCCACATTATCAACAATGTTAGCTTCGCTTTTCAGCCATGCTTTTCAGAAGCATCTGTGCAGGGGAAGTCAAATAATCGCTCTCTCTTTGCAGTGCCCTGCCCTACTCCACATGGGATCAGAACCAGACACTCCCTGATTACTGCTGCTAGGTCTCGTGAGGTCCACTTCTTTCAGCTGTCCACTTCAATTACACACTGTTGTGAAGAAATGTAAGAAAACGTGTTGTGCCAGTAGTCACAGATTAAACATACCTAGGTCAGTGATTCTGCCTAGATAACACATTGGGTGGCTTCATTATTGTACATGGCAGCCATGATTTGATCATTTTTCTCTCAAGACTTAGAATAAAAGAAGTTTCAGAATATGCTGTTTAATTTAGAATAGGACTGTATGAAATGCACAAATGCATTTTCTATCAATCGGCATTACAATTAACATGCAATGTCACATATATTTAAACCTGATCTGATCTTGTGAAGCACGGGCACTTAATTATTGTGACAGACTAAATGAACAGCCTTTTTTACTTTCTCCTTTTTGACTGAGAATTTTATCTATTAGCTTAGCTAGGATATCTAAATGAAATATAAGGGTAGGGTCAATCTCTTTCACTTCTCATCTGCCCTTATTATCTGGTGTTAGCTTTCCATCTTGTTACGCTTTGTCACCTCCGCTTTGTCACTTTCATTTTCCCATGCTGTCAAACACATTTTGCTCTTGAATTCTGTCATCCCAACCAGTCCAGTTGTCTTCTTGCTTGATACTTTTGGACCCAATCAGTTTGAAACTTGATATAACCTTTTAAATTGGCCCTGTAGGCTGACTTTGTTTCCTTCATCTCCTTCCTATATACCAGAGAAGCCTCATCTGGAGTGTTAGAGGTTCATTTATACCTTTGCTTTTTCCACCACCAGTGTGTTGATCTGGCTTACTCATTGTGGTCCTACGATAGGCGTTTTTCCATGTTTCCCCACTCCTGATAAAGATTAATAAGGTAGTTAGTCAGGTGCAGCTGTGTTGGCTTATTATTAATCTTAAAATATATATATAT
>JBAMHX010000016.1:4185597-4205840 GCA_037177515.1 Pseudomugil tenellus | reverse complement strand
GATTTTGGTGTATTTAACATTGAGGCTTTGGTTTTCGTTCTTCTCTACTATGCAGTACGTCCTGGTTTGTTAAAAAAAAAAAAAAAAAAAAAAAAAAAGACCTGGCTGCATCATGCTCCTCTGTCCCAGTGAGGAGCAGTCAGACATTGCTCCTCCTCACTCTCTTGGGTGTTGACGTTTTACTTTCCCTCAAATGCACAGGTAAATGGGGTAAATGATGACAAACATCGGCCAACATTACACACACCACCAACCGATAAGAAGAATGGAGCAAAATGTAGGATGTGACACCTTTGTGATTAGTTGCATAAATTGTGTTCCACATAGGTCATTCTGGGGCCATCTTTTAAATGTAAGCCTTGGAAAGTTGCGGAAAGAGAGTCTTTATGAATAAGGAGATTAACGTCATTATTGGTGCGTTTTATTCTATTCACACTGTACAGGCTTCTGCTTGGTTATATTTTTTAGAAAACACAATATTTTATTATTAAGCTCATACACAACTGTATCTTCTTTTAAATCCAGAAAATCCTGATTCAGTCAAATAAACTACCGTTTGTCTTCTTGAGGCCAAACACTGGTTTACAAACAATTGTTTTCAGTTGAGTAGGAACAAAACAGTGGTTCAAATTCTCATTTGGGTTTTCTGTTTTGTAGTATCCACCAACATGCCAGTAATGTTAAAGTTCTGTCTTATTTGATAAATGCATCAGTGCTGTAGTAAAATCCTGTTTCCTCCAGTTTAGGAGAGTAGCCAAAATTAAACCGATCCTTTCCTTATAAAACTTCAAATTGGTTTCATCAGCATTCATATCCTCAAGGCTTGATTTCAGTAACTCTATTGATGTGTTTCTCAGGCTGCTCTGTCTTGTCTGCAGCTAGACTCATAACTGGAACAAAGAAAAGAGAGAGGATCACCCCTGCCGTTGTGTCGCTGCAGCTGGCTTTCAGTAAAAAAAAAAAAAAAAAAATCACATTGAGATTAAGATTCTTTTATGTTTTTAAAGCTGTAAAGGGTGCAGCTCCCCATCAGGCTGTTGAACTCTTCTACCTGTGTAACATCAGTAGATAGATCTACAAATCAACTGATCCTGACTACAGAGACAGCTAGTTCACAGCGTGGCAGTGACAATGTGCTATCGCACTTCCAACTTGTCACAGGTTGCCAGAACCTGCCAAAGCTGTCGCAACAGAACGCCGCATAATGACACAGCCTACATTGTAATAACCTGTGTGTGTATGTAAAATATGTTCATTTAATGTTTTTAAATAAAAGGTAAATGACATTATGCTAAAGGTTACTGCTAGCTACTGCAGGGAAGTTAGCACTGCAGATGTTGTGTTTATGCTCTGCACTAAATGCTTTCCTATAATAATGTGAACTTTAGATAACATAAAGACCTCATTTAGCTCCCCAGATGGAGACTGATAAAATAGTTGATATATATTCCATGAACCCTGGTGTTGTCTGTTTTCATATTATCACCTCAATAAAATGTGATCGACCAAATATTGACAGAACAGATGAGACAAGTGCTCTTTGTATACTATCATTTGCCTTAATGCATCGTGTAAATTCTGTGTATTTATTATTGACCAAGAAATAATGGTTTGTGAGATTAAAAGTTTTTACTAGCTATTTTGGGGATATTAGTACTGATAATACCATGTGTTTATACCCTGCAAATTACATGAAATAATTTTCCATAAAGATGTGAATTTTGGATGACATGAAAACATGATTGCGCCACATGTAGGCAATTTTTCCTAAAAGCTAAAATAAGTTCCATGTCTCACCTTGTACAGGAACCCACATGCACTAACAAGCATATCCAGCTGGCTGTTACATGCAAAGAACCCAAAGGAAAAAGAAATGAGCTCTGCTGGTAATGAAACAACTGTGTTTAGCCAATATGTATTCATTTTTTAAAACACCATATTTAATTAAAAATTGTCTTTATGAATGTGGGACACAGGTCTTGTACACAAGTAATGTAGCTTTGTGTTCAGGATTAAACAAAAGCCAATCCACCAGAAAGGGGATGGAAATGAGAAGAGATGAAAGGTGATATGCCTGGGCTATGAGCTCCAAGTTGTCAGCATCACTCATAAATTCGATCTAAGGAGCTCTTCGTTCCACAGCTGTGTTTTAGAAGATTTTTTTTTTCTGTCTCTAAAGGGCAGAAGTGACACCGAACGGATGAGAAAGAAACCATTTAACTGTCCTGCAAAAGACAGAGGATTAAAATTTGACAGAAAAGCTGAGTTAAATGACAGATAAAGAGAAGAACAAGAGTTTCATTTGTCCCGTCAAGCAGATATTTTAAAAGAGAATCCCATCCTGACTGAGACAGTTTTTTTTCTTTTCTATAAAAGGTGTTTCTTTTATTATTTTTGGAAAATCTCTCTGGATATATTCCTTTGAAATAGTATGAAACCAACTGTCTAGGATTGTCAGACTAAGACACAGTTATAGGTTTGTGAAGTTATGTTTTTCTGTTTGTTTGTCTATTAACAAATTCAGCCAGTAAAACACTATGATTCATGATTCTTTCGGAATGAGTCTTGGTCTAACTTATATTCCATTAAATTTTGGGATCATTTGAATTCGGGATTTTTTAAGATTCTCTCTCTCTGAAAAAGGCCAATTTCAGTATATATGCCATGGAAACTGGTCTTGGTGCTTGGAAAAAATATACAAGAGAGATCCCCAACAGGTTTTATAAATATCAAAGGAAAGTTTTGGATTCCAGCAAAATTCTGGATAATACGTTTTTACCAATCAACAGTGAAATTCAGATTCAGGGCTTTGCAGAAATCTGGGGTTGAGTCTAAATAGCCCCCCTTTACCCCACCCCTGTTGATGTGCAATTGTGCACATCCATATTTTGTGCTTGTGTATTTTTGCCAGCCAGATTCAGGTGCTTTTTAGGAAGCAGCTTCCAAAAGGAAGGAAGCAGCAGATGCGAGATATCATTTTGCACCTTAGGGCCTAATGTTTTATTTGGTCTTCTCTGAGCTTCTAAATATTTTTGTATTTTGTAGTTTTGATCAAGTTTTTTTTTTTTTTTTTTTTTTTTACCATTTTTCTACAGAATTGTGCTCTTTTTTTCAACTGCACTTTGCTGGTGAGAAAACAAAGACCAATAGAAAGTTGAATAGCTGAGCATTGACCCTTTCCTTACAGTTAGATTTTACATGAAAATGTTGTGAACAACCATGAAAAAAATGTATGTTGGTAAAAGCTCAGATACAAGCATGAAGATGTGTAAATGTAGACAATGTTCCATTTCTCCTCCCACCTCAATGATGTTCCAAGTTTTCCAGTAGGTACATTTACGTTTGTGTAGAAACACATGGTGGATCTCTGCATAGGAACTGATGGTTTGTGTATATAAGCCTATCAGAAAGTTTTGAATTCAGAATCTTGAGGGAAACGTGTGATCTTTACAGCTCTAACAGCAAACAAAATGTGTTAAATGGCAAACCAGACCTTTAAAATTGAATTTTATTGTGCACAACTTTCCATCTGGAAAATGTTGTCTACCTTCATTACATGTGAAATTAGGTAACAAGACTAAATTTACAATTTCCTATACTGAAATCATGAATATTAAAATGTGAGTATATTCATTTGCCTTCATAAAAATGCAATTATATCCAATCTGCTTGTGCTGCTTGTCCAACAAACGGGGATAAAACTGACATAATTAGACCCCAGAGGACCAGTGCTGCTGCTGTTGGGATTGCAACCACATTTTCTTAGCCTTTCCACCCCATCCACACCTGCTGCATTGTTATAATTGCCTATACAACACATAGTTTGTGTTTTTGTCTTTGTGTGGAGTTCAGCAGATCAGGCCTCCAGAATGAGCGATGCTGATGATGGCAGTCATGGTGATTAGCTTGAATTTCAGGCCGTGCCTGAGAACAGATGGACCAAAATCACCAGCTCAACGTTGTGCAGCAGAACAAATGTGGGCTTTTGGCAGCAGTTCCATTGTTGTTGCTCAATTTTCACGTTCTGCACGTTCACCCAGGTTCACCAAGAAAGAAAAGATGTTCTTCCACCAGAGGAGACATAATTTTTCCTTGGCTAATGACAAGCGCAATCCCCACACTCCCTCATCTTCAACCCCAACTCTTTGTTGAGAAATAATCAAAATGATTAATGTTTGAAAAGGAGCTGCAGAGCCTCTGCTTGCCTGATAACCTGCTCTGGATTCAGCTCAGACCCAATTGTCTTATAATAATTCTACACAGAATATTCACTGAAATTACTCTAAAAGCAAAACCACCAAATTATGTGGAAAAAAAGAGTCATTTAATTGCATCACACAACTAATGAAGTAGCGCCTCTGTACTCCTGAGATAACTTCAATTTTTTGTCTGCAGCAACAAGATAAACACTGGTATTCAAAATGCCCAACTCTTCATGTTTGTATGTTTTAAAGTTAAACACTGTTTCTGTTCTTTATGGTTATTTTGCAAGAAGTTTGAAAATAAACAAGTTTATGATTTTTCTCAGATTTTTCATACATAAAAAAGTATATTCATTTAGATGAACACACTAAGAAAATATTTTAAAATAAGCTTTTGGTAATTACATAATTTTCATTATCATGGTGATAGGCTTGATTAAAGACTGGAAAGGAGAGATATGCTAATGCTAGCTAGCTGGCAGTTTAGAAAGTTAAATTTTTGTTGCAGAATATCAGCAATCAATAAAAGAAAAAGCAAATGAGTCATGTAATCACTTTAGCAAAATAAAATCACTGAAAAAAAAACCATATAAGATCAGTCACCAGATTTTGCAGGTCTTGTGTCTGTTGTGAGCCTCGATGTTTTAGTCTGACTCTGCATTATGACAGGGGCATAATTTGCTTCCAATTTAGCATATTTCTGACTTTCTTTCTGGTTAAAAAATGAGCCTAGCCTGTGTTGCTAACAAATTGGATGAGCAGCAATGGCATGATGGAGGGGACTGAAGAAGACTGATAAGAAAAAGAGGGGAAAAGAAAAAGAGAATAAAGAAAAAAATAATATAAAGAAGGGAGGACATTCAGAACAGAGAAGAATGAGTTTAATTTATGTTGTGTACCACTTTCAATTTAGTGAAATTAGAATAAACATAGAAATGAAAACCTTTTTTCATCCTAGCCTTAGTGTTCAAAATTATTTGAACATGTTTTGTTTTGTTTGGAAATCATGGAAATCACTTTACATAAAAATGTAAAATATCATTATGTAACTTTCTTTCCAGATATGTTTCTGACTTACTACGATGGCACAGTGATATTTATTATGTACATTACTGATGTTGTCGCTGAACATCAGCTTCCTGATGTGGAGAAACCGTGCTTAACATATAGTTTCCCCCCCAGGTTGGAAAACCTGCCAAAGTTCAGTAATGCTTAAAGAAAATGTGGCTGCGGTAATGTTAAAGGGATGTTACTTAACATGTTGACTTTCATGGCAGTTGAGTACTGATGTACCCAAGCCAACTTTATTTATAAAGCACTTTTTGACAACAGATGCTGAACAAAGTGCTGACACATAAAATCACTAAAATATTAGAAACATTAAGCAATAAAACAATGAAAAATAAATAAAAACAATATAAACAACAAAACAATAAGAACAATACCAGCGATAAAAGCAAACTCAAACTGGGTGAAATGCCATAAAATAAAGGTGGATCTTAAGAAGAGATTTAAAACTGTAGTTCATCAGGTACATGTTACAGAACACCAACAGTGTCCTGCATGCAGACTTGCACATTAAAGTGAAAAACAAATTGATCGTTGTGACCGACATTCAGATGTAGGTCAACCCAACATGTTACAGGTCAAACTATTTCTGTGGTAATGTGAAAATACTACTAACTTATTAACGGTTCAGTCAGCTCATTTTAAAACCGGCTTTCCCAGAATGCAGCTTTTCACATAACTTGTGCTATTTCGTTTTTTCACAGCAAACAAAGTGTTTCGCATTGGATGAAATGAATAAAAGATTCTGCCACAGAATATTCTTTGAAGACTTAAAGATAAAAGATAAAACTTAACACACTGAGATGATTTTTAATAAATAAAAGGTCTAAAATACTAATAATAAATTAGTTGATCATGTAACAGCATAGTACCTGTGACCCATGTTATATTTTGAACACACACTTTTAGTCCAGTAATAACAACCACAAGCAGGATACAACTTGTTCAGATCTTTGGTATGAGAGCTAAAGATAAGCTCTGCTAGTTTCATTCTTTAACCTTTATTGTACCAGCTGACTTCCACACAGATCACAAAATCTCTTTTTCATGGGAGCAAGAAAAAGAGATTGCCAAGACGGCAACAGTCTAATTTCCGTTTCAAGCATTAAACTTTAACACAACAATTAAATATATAGTGAAACATAAAATATAAAACCAAGAGGGGGAAAGAAAATAAGGAAACCATTGTTGGCTGGACAAGCAGTTACTGAGTCTCCATCCTAACTCTTAGATATTTTTAAAAGAGAGATCACCTGCTGCAGATTTATATCACTTACAGGTTGCTTCAACCAACTTCTTTTTCTTATCGCTATGTTCAGTTGAACAACGGTGGAAATAAAAGCATCTTGACTTGGGAAAGAATCATTTACCATAAAGAGTGCAAATGTTTTTGTTTTGTTTTTCTTCTTCATTCTTCCACTGAAAATGAATCAAAACATGATTTTTTTTCCTCCACTGCTCTGCATGACTTTTTTTGTTAATAAATTAAATTGTTTTGAAAATCTAAAACTTTACAGACACTTAAAATGTAAATATTTGGTTCTTACGTGATGTAAGATATTTTGCACATTTTAAAAGAGTATTGCTTCCTCAGGATAACTTAGATCCAAACAATGGAAAAGGAGGCAAGCAAAATTTCTGAAACAAAACCTCATTTACCATTTTGAAACAGAACAGCACCATCTCTGCTGATTAAGAGCTCCTGATTACAGTAGTTTAATTGTTCCTAAACCAATTTCATATTCTAATTTACTCAAGCATATAACACATTTACCTTCCCAGGCAATCAGCTGTTTAACTGTCCCTTTGCTGATCAACTAAAAAGGAATAGAAAGTATACATTCCTGACAAAACATACATGTTTCGCTGTCACAGCAATAAAATGCTAAATTTACCCCTTAAATCCTGGAGCAGTTGTTTCATCACAGGTCAAAGTTGACACATTATTGGAGCAACTTTTTGTGTTTTATATAAAAAAAAAACCTTCACGCACCCCAGAGCAATCATGGTAATCAAGAAGTGTTTAGTTGTTAGATTTGTGACAAAATGGTTTGCTTCATACTTTAGCTTCTATCAGCTGTGAAACCTTTGCAATTTAAAAAAGTCACTGTTAATGTGAAAACCTGGATAGGCTACTTTACACTGACCAACTATTTTATATCCGAGTTGTTGCAGGTTTTATGCTGTGTTTTGGTGTAAGAAACAAAAATCTGAAATTTAATTGACTTACAACATTTAATTCATCCACAGTTTAATCATCCACAGTTAAATTACTTTTCAGATGAGCTGAAACCTGTGCCAGATTATGCAATCCACTTTATTTATGTAGAGCATTTTAAAAACACATTGTTATCACTGTGTTGTACATTCTCAGATTTAATTGTATTATAATATGAAAAGACAACAATGCAGGATGGATTTCCTCACTTCTTAAAGACAATAAGGTTCTAAGAACTTACAAGGGCAAGAATGCACAATAAATAAAAAGATAAAAACAATTAAAAAAATGAAGATAAACCAAAATCAATTAAAGGATATAATTCAGTAAAAGATATTACTATAACCATAAAAAAACAATAATTTTAAAACATAAAACACTTTAAGAAACTAAAATGAAGATGAGTTACAATACAATTACTTTAAAAGACTGAGAGATAATTTAAAATATATTGAAAATACCTTACAAACAGAAATACAAATTCTGTATTGAAATCTGTAGTTTTACATAATGTAAAAGAAATGCTGAATATTTTATTTCTATAATAGACATTAAAAGTGTGATACTGTGTTAACATTAGTCTTATTTAGATGGTTTATTAGAATAATAAAAAAAAAAAAACTTTGGTTAGAAATTAACTGTTGTATTAATGTATTAAATACATTTTATGAATGTTTACAATACAAATCAATGCCGGTGGCTCTTTAAATATTAAATGAAGGTAATGTTTTAGATACTTGTTAATATTCCACTTCCCAGTAATAAAAGTTACAGTAATGTTTAATAGAAGTGCAGCTTTGCGCTTTCAGTAAATCTGAAATACAGGAAATATTGAATTAATGCCATCCTACTTTACCTCCATTAATTTATGCTCTGATGCTCATTAGACAGCTATATGTAGGGATATAAAGAAGATAGATACATGTATTTGTCAGTGATTATATTGTGTTTTTTATTTAAACATATTTATTCTCTTTTAACATAAACCAGGGTGCGTGCACGCCCCCAGGGCATTAGCACTTGTTTGTACTTGTACAGACAGTTGAATCAATAGAAATTGAACTGTTTCCTCTACTCTTTATACAAGCGATCATTACTACTACCCATGACTCAACTTTCATCAACTACATCTCACAAATACCCATATGGTTTTAATTTGCAAACATTAAGCATATTACATGCACTCTGCACATGCACATGCAACATGAAAACTTTACACCAGATATGCATGAAAATTGCAGGGTTCCATGGAAACACGACATGGGGAAAGATCAGAATCATAAAAAAAAAAAAGCAATGTTTTGTCGTTCCCCCCCCCCAGAAAAAAAAATTACAAATGCCATTTTTGTCTTCTTGCTTATGTAGTGTCATCGGGGGCTGATTTATGGCAATATTTTGACACTGGGTGAATCAAAGTTAAAATGAGCTTAAGATTTTGCTGTTGTTACGTATTTGCCCTACTTAGCAAATGAACATCCGCATCACTGCTGTCGTCATCATAAAGTCTCCAATGAAGAATGAAGTCTAGCAGGAAAACAACTGTGATGCATGCAGCTGCACATCTCATGCATGAATGGAGTACATGCATGATGAAAAGGCTCTGTGTTGATTTTGCCCTTTGGCTGTGCATGAGATTATGGGATTACCTTGCATCTTGACATCAATGTATCCCTCACTTCATTGCAGAGAGGAGGAAGTAGGTGGCACTGCAGATACATCAGACACATGGGGTTTTGACTGTGCAGACTTTAAAAAAATGTTTGGCCTGACACAGGAAAAGAAACTCACTATAGATCAGTTTTCCTGACTGATAGACTGCAAGGCTGGTGGTGAAGGGAATAACAAGACTACTGACAAGCCAGGTCTCCAGCCATGGAATGCTTCATTAAGTGTGTATTTATGAATAATTCATCCTTTTATTTTAGCCTGCTTTTGGTTTGTCTTTGATGGAAACGAACACAGCTGCAGACAAATTAGTGTCTGACAGTATTTTGTCAGAACTTGTTAAAATTGCCCTGCTTAAGAAGCTCTCTCCTTAGTAAGAATTGCTTTAGTTCACTTTAGCTGTAGCTTATTTTAGCTTTAGTCTATGCTTCCTCTATACTGATAATAAGTCTGCAAGCTGTTTCTTAAGTGTGATGTTAAAAACCAGTGGAATGAGATAAATTAGACTGATTTACAGTCAAGATGGAAGAGAAGTGAATTAAAGAAGGAAGATATAAATCAGGTTGTTGCATGCACAGCTTTGCTTTTAGATCTATTCGCATGTCTTTAATACTCAGGTCAACTGCGGCCAAACTCTCAGTTTACACATTAAAAAGGAGTTCAGTACATTTGGATTTAAAGGCGACTTTATCAAATACTCTCATCGGGGCCCAATAAAAAGAAAATTTCCTTGTTTGGCAATATAGGTTTGTTTATTGTCGGCATTAATTAATTTGCTGCTTTAAGCTGTCAAATGTTACAGATTAGGATTTTTTTTTTTTATTGGCATAAATTCTTTTTGGAAAAACTGGTGGAAATGACCAAACATACAAATAAGTTTTAGTATTTTAACCTTTTCAATCAGTGTTTCCTAAAATAGGACGCACTACTCGGTATGTTTTAAAGATACCCGTACTTTAAACACACCTGAATTAAATGAATGATTTTTTAATCAACTTCATGATAAAGTTCTTAAATCATCAGCAGCATCATATCTAAGCCATCAGCAGTGGCTCCAAGGACCTGGATCAAGAAACACTACCTTGTTTGATAACTTGATGTTACGGTTGCAACCCAACATCAGCAGCACAGCAGCAGTGTCATCAAAACTCCGTACAAGAAAGTGAAATCTAAGCAAATTAAAAATCTTCTTTTAGATGAAAATGCAACCAAACATTACAAACAATAAATTTATACTGCAAATAAAGCAGAACCACTCTGACATTTACAGAAAGTCACGTGATACTTTGTCAGCAAGAATTATTAAGGTATACAGGGATTATGACGGACTCTTGACCCATTCATTAAGTGCTTGATGCACATTAAGGGAGTGGCAGCTCTGAGTCTCAAGGTGTATCAATATGTCAAAAATTTCCAAAAATAAACCACAGAAGATGGGACTTGCCAAAAAACTTGTCATGTCCTCTGGCTGGCATGTGCTGCGTTCAAAGCATCATTGTGTGATAGCTGCACATTAGCAATTACATATGCAGAGTCTGCTTATGGGTAAATCCTGCACAAAAGTACCATTGATTGGAGTTTATAGCTTAAACATTTTTATTAGCAAACTGCTAGACAACAGAAGAGATTGGAATCCAACATGAAAACTATAAGGTTTAATAAGAACAAACTTGTTTAAGAAAGAAGAGATCATTCAATCCTGCATATCATACATAAATCTGTTATGGAAAAAAGAATCTGGGCCAATCGATGAGGCACCAGAGCCGGAGACTTGTAGAACTAAATAAATAAAATTATCTCGAAGGTTCTGTATCTGTGCTGGGAAACTCTGAAGCCCTTGGAGCTGCTTTTTCAGAGAAGAGAAGGCAGAAATCTGTAAGAAATTGTTCATACCAGCATCCCTCATCCAACAAACCAAGACATTGAGTGGCAATTGATTTTTGTTCAACAGAAAAATTTATATTAATTTTAAAGCAACTCAAAATTGTCCCCTCCTAAACCCGAGGCTGGAGGCAGCTTCTGGGCAGCCGCCACTAGCCTGGAAAACGGCTTGTTCACAAATGCTGTTTGACTGATGAACTGCTCCACAATGCCAAGAAATAACATCCACAGCTGTCACTCATTTACATGTTGCTGTATCTTCAGCGCAGCTACTTATGTGATGGCTTTTCTTTTGTTTTTTCTATTGCATCTTATTCATTACATACTTCTGAATGAGTCCTTATCATTCAACTGGGTGGAGAAAAATTCTTCCTTACCGAGTTTGTGTTCACGCTTCACTACTGAAATGAATCAGACCTTTTAAATAATGATTTCCACTGGCCACCAAAGTAGGCTGCAGTAGTAACTGCTAAACAAGAACACGAGACACACTGAAGAAAACACGTTCTATATTGGTTACAGAACAATTTCTGTTTTTGGAACATCAGAGCAAAACATGGAGCTGCATCCAATCCTAGTAGTTGGAGGTTGATCGTATTTAAGTCTCAACTTTTACTGAATGATTTCCGCATTTGACCACAAGCTATTTGTCCTTGCCAGATCCTCTTGTCTTCCCATATGAGCATATATGTTTTAGTTGTGCACACCTTCAATGTCATGCGCTGAACCTACAATGCACTTTAAATTGTGGTTTTCCTTCTGTTATTTTTCCGTCTTGAAATAAATCAGCATTGGCTTTTTGTTTGAGGTGGGCTGTGTCTGTTTGTTTGATCTGAATCAGTTTATTTATGCCTTTATTACACCTCTAACAACGCTGGTAGCCCAAGCAAACAAGCTTGGATTTGAATTAAAGTCTGTGTGCAAAGATGCAAGAAGTTACGAATTTGGAGATCAGCTCATTTTCGGACTATTTGCAGTAAGAGATCTTTTAATTCGAACTTGGCATATCTATCCAAATATCAATAGTTTCTATACGAAGGACAGTTTCAGTATTGTTCAATATCACCATGATGAGATCAGTGTTTTTCTTGCTGAGAGCTTTTGTGGGCAAAAAGCCAGAATATGTGAATGGGATACAACAAAGACTAGGTTTTGCTTTTGTTTAGCCTATTTGCACTATTGACTGTATTTGTTTCATATGATGAAAGGGAAACAAATTAAAACATTTTTAGCAGTTATTTTTATTGTTTACACAAAAAGCTTCAATTTCAATTTCTCATCTCTAACTTTCAGTTTGTTACTAATAATATTCACTTGAGAAAAATATTGTTTTATTATACTGTAGATTTTATTACCTTTATCGAATGTCATTATCTGTATTGGTATTGATATTAAGAATTTACTCACCCAGCAGTTATTTTAACAGGGATTTAAATAAGTAATTGCTGCAAAATTAAGCAGATTATTTCATTCATTTCCTTTACTTGGTTTCATCCTGTTCAGAGTCAATGAGATGTTGGAGACAATCCATCATAGGGTCATTATGGAATAAAATTAGGAAAGGAGCACAATACATTTGTTAGTATGAATAGTTTATCTTATTTTAAGTAAATCTTTAGGAAGCAAAGTGAGAAGCATACTGCTTCATTACTATATAATTTCCAAGTCCAACAACATAACAACAATGAACAAGTTTTAGCTGTTTGATGTTCTTGTAGGTTTCATAACAGCACAAATTGCTAAGAAAAAAAAGAGTTATATCCTATCTCATGTTTATCCATGAAAAAGTAAAATAAGATTCAGGGAATGAAGTCTCCAGTGTTTTGCGCTGGCCTAGATAGGATTGCAATCAAAGGGAGGTAGAGCAGGGAGCCCAACCCCTTTGCTGCAAACAGAATGAGTAAATGTTTCTCCCTTAGCTCGCCTCTCTGACTCAAGACAGTAAAGTGGTGCTGTGCCAGCTCTGGGGATCCTAAGCCTGGCGTTCGCTTTATTGATGTCAGGTCTAATGAAAAGAGAGAGTGAAGAGCATGACAAAGATGTGTGCAATGAGATGAAAATGAAGGAAATGGAAGAAAAGGAGAAATGTCTCTGCACTACCTCAACTTATTTCATTAGCATCCTCAACCACCACAAAAATACTGTGGTTTAGAATATAATAGTTTGTCTGCAAACAGAGAACAACACACAGAGTGAACTCATCCCTTCATCCCCTTGCCTCGGTATTTGAATTTGCACTCTGTATTTTTCACCCAGAAAAAAAGCCACAGAGATTTGAGCACAGATGCAACCAACAGAAACAGGTGCTTGATTCTTTGCCCCATATGTCGATCAGTAAGAAGACTTTGGAGCAGAAGGCTTTGCAGAGGGTTTCAGCTCCTGTCACTGTGTAGAGCATCTGCAGTCGGCCCGAAAGCACATCAATAAATGAAAGACTGATGAAGAGGTAAGCCGGTGGATATGGTGGACTTTCTCAGGCAGGGCAGTTTTGGTGTTAACACTACTGTATATTTTAAAGGTAAGTGAGAGTGAAACAGCAGTGGGTGCTGGTGATAGTCCACTTCAGCAGCCATAAATATATAAATATGGCCTGTTCCAATAAGGTTAAGTCCAAATGTACACCATAGTGGACTGACAGATATTCCCTTGTAAACCACAATTTTAGTGTTATGAATGGACTGTTGGAGACAGATAGGAAGTTAACAGGATTTATTTGACAGGAAGGGATGATGGAAAACCTGAGATGAATGGTGAGGAGTCCAGGAGTACAAAAGGGATCGGAATCGGGAAGTCGAGCTGAGGAGACTTCAGGAAGATGGTAGGGATGTTATGCTCGAGCCTGTCTGCTTGAGCACCTGTCGAGCATGTGACATGGAATTCTTGTGAGCATGGTTTCAATCTGTAGATTCAGCATGACAAAAGTCACATGACTACACTAACCGAGGCCTCGTTACTTCATCTATGCATGTCTAGCACTTCGCGGGAAGTTTGAGGGGCTGGGCTTGTTATCATCACAATGATTTAAAAATGGTCTGAGATGCTCAGAGCCATGTGGATTTATGAGAGGAGGAGATTCTGTGAGCCATTAATACAATTACAAAATAGTAAGTTCAAAAGCATCACATTAATATAATGTGAGATTAAACTGCATTTAGTTAACAGACACATTTACTGTCACATGACTGACAGTTGTAGCTTACGAGGTGATTGTTTGGGTTTCCATGACAACGCTGAAAGTTAGTGTTGAGCGTTTTGGGTTTTACTATCTTTCTTTAATTTTTCGGGATGTTTATAATTGAATCCTTAGACTGTACCTCATTTACGTAAGTCTCTCTGTATGCGCTTTGAGGTTTCTATCACGGCCGTGATAGAAACTCTATCTGACAGCGCAGTGTGCTAGCGCAGCAGTTCCAGCTACCCTGGATATTAATCAAGTGACACTGACTTTTTTTAGGTCATTCAATTGACTGCACCCCTGATCTACACTGTTACACAACAGCCCAATTTTATAATCTCTATGACAAGAGACAAGAAGACAAAATAAATAGTTTAATGAACAGACCTCATGTCAGTGCTTTCCACCTGATGCATTACACACCCTCAGCCAACAGGTCGGGGTGTTTGACCAGATCAAATGTTTCGACACAACCTGTCGATCTCATGCATATGGTCAAACTTAACTTGATGTTTCATGAGGCCTTGCTTCTCCCATCCCTAGAAGACGGGTGAGTCAGAGCCAGTGTCAGGTGCAAACGGGAACAAGCAGGATAATGTAGTAATCATCATGGTCAATGTCAATGTGGGGGAGTATTTGACAAACAAGTTCATCAGCATCAGGGTGCTCATTTATAAAGCTTGCTTACGCACAAAAAGCAGCGTAAGTGGATTTCTACGGAAAGTTTCTGATTTATAAAAACTAACGTGGCGGGAAAATATGTGTACCAATGTAAACTCTGAAACTTGCTTACGAACATTTTGGAGACGGGAAACTGGCGGTGCTGCTGGTGAGGTGATGAACTTCACCTTTATGCATGCATGCCATCATGACATCATATCCAAAAAAATGTGCATTCAGTTAACGTTCTAGTCATTTCCGACTCAAACTTGCTTCTGACAAATTTAGTGGCACGGTGGCCTGGGTCAACCCATGATTCATTCATCCTGGCACACAGCAGTGTAGGGAATAGACTGCAGGCAGGTGCTTCGCGGGATGGGTGGCTTCTTGGTAAGTATCAACATACACTGTGGAAATCTCAACAAAGTCTCTGTTCTGAATTAATCTCCATAACCTGCAGGTAACAGTGGCTATACCCTGAGACACTGGCTCCTCACGCCTTTTGCGAACCCGCAAAGCGCAGAGGAGGCGCGCTTCAATTCTGTCCACGTTCGTGCGCACTCTTTTGTGGAGTGAGCCATCGGCCTCCTTAAAAACCGGTGGCGGTGTCTTGATGCTCCACCTTGATGATCACCAACAAGTGATCATCAAGTTGAACCCTTACAATCCTGCATCAGACAAGAATGGGACAGCATATCTTTACCAAAACTCCGGCGAGTGGTCACTTCACTTCCCAGTCGTCGTAATTCAAATGGCTGAGAAAGTCAGCTTTGTTTGGGATATTGCAAACTCTGATTGGATCAAAGAAGCAGTCTCAGTCCTGCAAGTGATCTGTCACAGGTGGACCAAATGCAAGAAGTGGGCTGTGTCTCAATCCTTGCACTGCGAGCTTCAAAGTGCGAATTTGAAGTGCGGGTTTGAATTGCGCTGACATCATGTTGGCGTGTCAAGTACTGTCCCAAATTGAAGTGTACGTAGGATCTACACTTCAAAAATACACTTCAATTGGGGCCGAATTAGCTTAAAAAGAAGTATTCATGCTATGTATCCTTGGCGGTCTCCACTCACCCAGAAGACATTGCGTGCCAGATACAAAAGAATTAGCAGACAAGTGCTGGAGAGGATGTTCTTTTATGCATATAAGCACATATTTGTTCCAGCAGACAAGCTGGGACGACAGCAGCACTTTGTACTGTGACCATAAATGAATTTTATTACATGAACCGTACCTGGATCATTTTTCCCTGACGTTGATTTTAATTTAGACACACATGTACATAAGAAATAAACTAAATTTAAAGTACTGCGGTGATTTTCTGTACTATATATATATATATATTAATGTAGATATATGAGTGAGTGTGTTTTGTAAAATATTGGGATCATTAATTGATAAGACATATGCAGTTGCTAGGCAATGGAGGTCTGGACCTTATTTGTGATGTTCTTACCCCGGCTGTCAAGAAATATATTTAAGAAAATTGTAATATTAGACTTTGCGTTAATACCTGATTTTGAAACAGCAAAGCTGCCGGTGAAACTATCTGAATTTCATAAGTACTGAACTTTTGGAAGTTAATATTTTCCGACAATTTCACACAAGTATAGGTTAGTCTGCCTGTGTTTTCATTTTTATTTTATTTTTTAATAAATGTATTGTCTAACATGACATTCTAAATGTTGGTATCTTTGTTTTGCTGTTTTTGTACCCAAGGCATTTTTATTTTTGTTGTATATCTGTAAGTGGTGATTTCTGCTTGAATATATAAGTACTGCATTGTTCAATAAAGTTTTGGGAGGAAAAAAAGTACCTCGGCTGTCTCATTTCAACCGAGGGTGCACTATGTAGTACGCAGACGACGTAGGACACTTTGTGGCTTCCGCAGCCTGCGTACTTTGAATTGAGACACAGCCATTAACTACTAAACAAAGTGCATTGTGAGTTTATAGCACAGCAACCAAAACATGTGTGGCAGACATTTAGGTAAAATACTTCTTTATCATGCAAACAACAAACTTACTTTTATCCATTTTATGCACTTTATTTATACTGCATCCGCTTAGGAGAATGAACCATGACTTTGGTGCAAACTAAAGGATTTGTCATGCTCAGCCATCTTATCCACACTTTAAAGTTTGCCCATGTGTTGGCACAGGAAACGTTTAACAATAAAAAATACATTTTAATATTGTTAAAGATTTCTGTTCACATACAAGTTTTTCCAGTTGATGGATGAAGTTCATTTAGACGGGAGAAATAATGATACTGAGATACTGAATGAGTGTGCAATTATAACTTTCATATTTGGTTTTAATTGTCTTGTTTTCCGAATAGTGCTCCAAAAAAAAAACAAAAACACAAAACTCAAACCTTTTCTGTAACACTTAATTGTTGCCTAAAGGCGTCATTATAAAGACAATAATACTTGACAATGATTGCTGTTAGTACAAACACAGCAGAGACATTAGTTCCTCCTGTAGTGTTCAATTCCATTTCTTCATCTGAGATGCAGGTGCCTTGAAATAGCATGATCTATGGACCCTACGGTACAATTCCTGCTGGAGTTGATAGAACAGTTTGTTTTGTTTGGTTTTGATGTGATATATAGTGTCTTGCAGGTAAAGATCTCTCAGGGCATCAACAGGCCATTCATCATCAGATGTAAAAAATGAAAAAAGGAAAGTTCTACAAATAAAAGACTCAAATATGAGGAAAACAAGCTGGAGAAAAATACAGATAACCTGTTGTTTGAAGATATGCTAACATGGCTGACTCTTTAATCTGCAGCAAAAAATAGTGAAAAAAAAGCATGAAATGATTGCTGCTTCTGTGGTGGAGGGTGTAATTGTATTTTCCTTAGCTGAAGGAAATGGGAATAAAAATGAGTTTGGTCTAAAGCTACAAAAAATTGCTATTATCTGTCACCATTTACACACAAATCTGACACCAATAACTCTATTTTCTTCATTTCACATGTCTCCCTGAAGCTGTAGTTATGAGGAATCTTTTCACAATGATGGCTCATTTTGCTACATTAAACTTGATGTCTCAAATGGAACATTGTTGGGAACTCTAGTTAACATCAAGCATCTCTTGGAGGAAAGGGAAGCTGCCGCTGGCAGAAAGTGCTGCCGATTGATTAGACTCAACCTGTTAGAAGTGCCGTAGGTATGGATGCAGCAGGCAGACACCTTGTTATAATTGTGATGAAGCAGCTGTCCTTGGCAGAGCTGATTTGGATTACCTCCCCTTTTTCTAACCATGACAGCCTAAATGAAGAAGCATTGAAGATCTATTCTCAGTTTGCACTTTGGTTGGAATTTTTAGCAGGTAAGCATTAATTCATTACCCCAAATATCAGACGGCTACCCTCTTTAAGTGTATGTGAAAGAGACAGAAGCTCATTTACCTAAATATCAGTAAATTCCAGTCATTTCAGCTTCTCTGTCTTGTCTGTCTTTCACTCTGATGCACTGCCAAACAGTTTTTTTTATCCAAACATTCATGCATCCTGTCTCTTCTACTTTGTATATGTGTTTTTTTCCAGTTTTTTTTTTCTAAAATCATGCATTAGTGACTCTCCATCTCACCCTGACTCATCCACACTCTCTTGGAAGACTGAGTATTATAAAGTGTGGCAGCGGATCAAGAATTAATGCATTCGCCTTCAGTTAAAGTTGTTAAGTAAAGTATGCTCATTAGGTCTTCTTCTGCCAGCGCCACAGCCAGGAGAAGCAGGAAACATGGCAGCAGGAGATTGGCGGGGTCATTATTTACAATGTTGCCGCACTCTGTACTTCAAAGTAGGCTTGCTTCAGCTGTCACTGCCTCTCTGTACGGCTCGGACCGGGTTTTGACAGCAAGGGCAGGCGTAGTGGCAGCAGCATGGAGAGGAAAGCTGATGCTGTAGAGTTCATTAAAGTGTGAACCTTTGTTCTATTTTTTCTTCTTTGTTTTCGCTCTTTCAATTCCTGTTGCTTTTTTTTTCTCATGTATTTTTACATCCTGTCTGGTCCATCCTGTTCTTGTTTCCTCTGTGAGCTCGTATCGGAAAATGCAGAGTTGCTGGAACATCTAGGTGTTTAAATCCATCTTAGAACATCTTGTTCTTTTCTTCAGATTTCACTCTCTCTATTCCTGTCCTGGCCTCTGTGGCTCTCATCAGCCACTGGTTCATTCACTTTTCTTTACCTCAACCAGTTTTCCCCGACTCCCCAAGCAATATCATCATATACTGAATGTTCCCCCCTCACACTCACACTCACACACACTCCTGTGCTCCTTAATCTCTTTCCTTTAATGACAATGAAACAAGGTAAAGTGCAGGTCCTGACATTGTATGGGTTGAGGATTAATCACAATATCTGATGGGCCACTTTGTTAACTGTATGTGACAGTGCAGAAATGCATGATTGAGCGTATGTGTTGGAGGTTGTGTATGTGTGTGTGTGTGTGTGTGTATGTGTTTATAAGATTTCAAGGTTTTGCTCAGACTGCAGTTATACCCTGTAAACTGGCATGTATTCTGGGATACCACTTGAAGAAGTGTCCAACATTTATAGAAGAAAAGTTAATACTGATCCAGAGCAGGAAAAAAGGTTGCATGAAATAGCACCTAGAGCATAGTGGACCATAAAACTAAAACTATTACGAAACTATTAATATTATTGGAAACTATTGTCTTAAAAAACACTTCCAACTAATCATCTTCTCTGGTATTGATTAAATCTCTGCAAAGATGCATTTAATGTCCTTCTTTGAATTCAAAGAGTTGAATCAAAGGTGTTTTTCTGTTTGTTTTGAATCAATATCCAGAACATAGACTCAAAAACAGCATGGAGGATGACACATCTTTGACAGTGTTGGATGTGATACCAGCTACAGTTCAAAATCAACGCACCAGCACAATTTCTCAGCCTTGACTGGTAAAAGCAAGCAAATTTGAGACGAAGTCAAATGGTTAACACAAGGCAAAATGAAGCCAATAAAACTGAGTAAAAATTAAATGAGTTTCCTCTGCAAGGTGGCCAAACTCTCCCTTAGAAGTAGGGTGAGTAGCTCAGTCATCTGCAAGCGGCTCACAGTAGAGCTGCTGCTCCTCCGCAATAAGAGGAGCCAGTGGAGGTGGCTGGAGCATCTGGTTAGGATGCCTCCTGGACATCTCCCTGGTGAGGTGTTTTGGGCATGTCGTTCTAAAGGAGACCTTGGGAAGACCCAGCCCAGTCTGGAGGGATGGCGCTGGAAATTAATATTCAACACTTATAGCTTAAAATCATATTATCTTGAATGAGACATGGGTTGTGGGCTGAAGTAAGCATCACTATTTCTACATAAACAAACAAGGTGAGCTAACTTTTTATATATATATATATA
>JBAMHX010000016.1:4172278-4182436 GCA_037177515.1 Pseudomugil tenellus | reverse complement strand
TAAAATCGATCCTGAAACACACAGGGAGCCAATGCAGTGATCGTAAAATCGGTGTAATATGGGCCCGCCTTCTGGTCCCTGATATCCCTGGTCAGATATCCCTGAAAAATGTATTTAAGATCAAAACATAACATTTAATTCTATATTTCTTTAACACATATATTTTGTATTTGAAATAATGTTTCCAATATGTGTAACACTACTTCACAATGACTGGGAATCTCACACACTGAAGAATTTCAGTATATCTTTTCATCATATGCCATGAAAGGATGTGTTCATCTGCGGCCTAAAAATAAACTTGAAAATACAAGTTTTTGTGTTTGCTGTAAGCAGAAATGTATTGCAATGAAACATTTGTCTTAAATTCCTGGAGTCCTGTTGTGAAAACAAATGACTTTAGTACCTGGGGTAAATCGTAGTTAAAAAGTGTAAGAGAGAAGCAGGAGACTGATAATCCTAAGAAAAAAAATGCTGTGCAAGCATTAGGATGCCTTTATATGTAAACATTATTATTTGCTCGAGTCAGCCATCCTGATTTGAGTTCCCACTGCAGGGCCGATGAGCCACCATTTAAAAAAAGAACAGTGAGATAAAAAAAGCAAAGCAAACTCATCAGCAAACATGTTTGTTTAAGTAAAAGACACACCTGGGTTCTGTCAGAAGCAGGGAAACTCTGATCTTCTAGTCCCTGACAGCAATGACTCAGCCACTGGTGTCCAATGGCCTGTTTACCTAGATAAAGCAAGAGGCAAGCCAGAAATTTCATTACAATTACAAATCTGAAGTGATCGTTTTGCCTTTTGGAAACATACTTGATGTAAACTTTCAGATTCACACAAAGTTTGCATCTGCTTTCCATGCCAGCAGCAATGTAATTCCTCATAAAGAAAAGGAGTAATGGCTAGAGTGACATCGATGCCATGTCATAGTGTTTCTTGCTAAAATAATTTTTTTTTAAAAATTAACTGACACTTTTACAAACCAGTCATTAGATAACCACTTTGTTTTAAACCAAACTCTGCCATGGTTTGTGTGTTTTAGTTTGCTTCCTGTTGGATTTCTGCCATAGCCTGCTCTTTAGTTTGTGGTCTTGGTTGATGTCTTTGTGTTGTTTTGTTTCCTGTTTGGTTCTCAAGAGTTTATCCCTTTGTGTATTCACTTCAGTTGACTTCCCGTTCATCTGTTTTCTGGTTGCTAATTGTCACACCTGCTTCTCATATGTTACTCTGTCAGTATTCATTGTGTCATGTCATTCCCTTTAGTCTCCTCTAGTTATGCAGTATTTCAGTCCTTCACTTTAGTCAGTTATTCATCTTTTGCTTTTTATTAAGTTTGTCTCGCCAGTTTCTGTATCTCTTTCATTTTATCACCTCACATACATTTGTCTAAGTACCTAATTTGAGTCTGTATTTCTTTTTGTGTCTCATCATTGGTAATGACAAAGCAAAACTGCAAAGATGTAAAACACTGAACACAGTGGCAATTCAAAATAATTTCTTTATGATTGAGAACATTTATCAACATTACTAAACTGTTACTTGCAGGTTACTTTCAATCACTGAAGCAGCAAAAGATATGAAGCTGATGGTGACATTTGTGATAAGATTTGACAGTTGCAGCAGTTTAAAAGTTTATCCTAAACTCTGTAGAAAATTTACTGAGTTGATTTATTGTGGACATAGCCTACCGTTTATTGTAGAGCTTTGCAGCTTGAGTCTAGTAATTAGTAGTATAAAGTAATTTTTATTCAACTCAATTTTATAATGTACAAGCCCCTAATTACCCCAACAGCTGCAGTGCCTTCTCTATCTAAATCTTATCTTATAAATCTTTTATGTAAATCTTAAATATCATATATAAATTCTAAATAAAATATCTAAATGCTAAATGTTAAATCTAAATGCTAAATCATATATTTAAATCCTAAATATTATATGTCAATGTTAAATATGACATCTAAATGTTAAATAATACATCTAAATGCTAAATATTGTTTCTAAATGGTAAATGGTAAATCTTAATGTTATATTGTATATCTAAATGCCAAATGTTATATTTAAATATTATATCTAAATGCTAAATGTTAATTCTAAATGCTCAATCTTGAATCTAAATCTTAGAGCTTATATCTAAATGTTAAATGCTATATTTAAAACATAAATATATCTAAATCTTAAATATTAGATCTAAACGCTACATGTTAAATGTAAATGATAAATATTATATCCAAATGCTACATGTTAAATATAAATGCTAAATATTATGTCTAAATGTTATATGTGTTATGGTTTCTGGGTTTTGTTAGTTTTGTTTTGTAGACTTCCTTGTTTCCTGTTTTATTTTGTAGTTCTTCCTGTTTTGCCCATTGCTTTCTGTTCAGCTTCATGTATTTGTTAATTAGTTTCACCTGGGGTTGATTTTGGTAATTGTGTTCACCTGTCCCTATTGTTTTCTGTCACTTGCTTCATATGTATTTAAGTCACTTGGTGTGTCTGTTTGGTTGTGGGATCATTACCCACATTAGTACGTAAGTTAGTTGGCAGTCTTTGTTCCAGTGTCTGTGTGGTTAATAAATCTGTTAATCGTCACCCTGGCTGCCTCTGGCTTCACCTCCTCACCTGCATTTGGGTCCACCAACTACCCTCATCTTAACAATATGTAAATGTTAAATATGATATCTAAATGCTAAATATCATATGTAAATGCTAAATGTTAAATCTAAATGTTTAAAATATATGCTAATTGACCCTGCTCCTTGAAACGTCAGGCAATAAACAAGCTGAGATGCACACACATGCACACACACAAGCACAACCATTTCCCACATAGGTTTTCCATGTGGACATCTTGATGACATAAATTTTAGTTAGAGTTGATCATGGAAGGTTCTCTCCCCACAGCAGAGATCTAGCAAGGAGTTCTTTTATCTAAAAAGGTACTTCAGATTACATTAGCTACATAACCTCTCTAACAATTAGTGGATGGAGCTACCCAGCATGCCTGTTGATTCTGTCACTGTTGCACTGTTTAATCTCTCCTGACAGTTTGTTCCACTTGTTTGTAGCATAACAGCTAATTTTTGCTTCTCCATGTTTAGTCTGGACATTGGTCTGGACTAGTTGATCTGAGTCTTTGGATCTAAGAGCTCCACTTGGTTTATATTCTCTGAACATATCACTGATGTATTCTGGTCTCCAACCATTCTGGGATTTATAAACAATCAGGAGGGTTTAAAAATCTATCCTATAACTGACTGGAAACCAGTGTAAAGATTATCAAACTGGTGTGATGTGTTCACATATCTTAGTCCCAGTTAAAGCTCTGGTAACAGCATCTGGACGGGCTGCAGATGTTTTATGTTATTTTAGGGAAGTCCTGTTAAAAGACCATTACAGTAATCCAGTCGACTGGAGATGAATGATGGTTGAGTTTCTCCTGGTCTGTCTGGGAAACTAAATTTTTAATTCTGTTGAATTTCTAAGATGGTAAAAAGCTTCTTAGTAACAGCTTTGATGTGGTTGCTGAAAGTCAGATCTGAGTCTTCCAACACTCCAAGGTTAAAGACTTGATTGGTAGTTATAAGATCCTCCAGGTGTTTACAGATGCCTCTGTTATCTTTACTAGTTTATTTTCTTCATTTAAAAAAATGTGTTCTCATCCAGGTATTTATCTGCTTCAAACAATGTCACTCACTACAGATTCTAGACATGCGTAGGTCTATTGGACTGCAGTTGTCTTGTGAAAAAAACACATAAAGTTATGTATCGTTTGCATAACTGGTATAATTAATGTTAAAGTTCTCTAATATTTAACCAAAATGGAGCATATACAAGTTGAACAGAAGATGTCAAGGAACTGACCCCGTAGGTACTCCATAAGTCATAGCTACTCTCTCTGATTCATAGCTGCCGATCGTGACAAAATAAGTTACCTAGTTACAAACCCCATGCCAACATTCTTAGATATATTTGAAGATAATATCACTATCTATTTTCGTTACCAGGCCACCTCTTATTTAAAACCTCGACGAAGCAAATAGGTACAACCGTCTGGAAGTTATTGAATGAACTTACATTCCTCGGTGGCAGGAATCTGGGTTTGTTTATTTAACATGACATTGCTTTTTTCCCAATATTATTCTGGATACTATCAGCTGAGTTACAAGCTGTAATGATAAAATTATAATAAAACATAACCTCCACCTTGATGGGGGTAATAAAAGAAAAAAAGGCACAATTTTGATCTGCTGCAAAGGACTTATTACTGTATCTGTCTATGTGGACTTGCAAGCTTGTTGGATTCTGGATTGTTTTTTTGTAATTTATAATGGTCGCGGGCTAATTTAGATCTGTCTGGGTATTTCATTTTATAACTGTACACACATTCAGTCTGTGTTTGGGATATCTGGCCCTGGAGTCTTATAGCAGCTCTATTCATCTTGTTGCTGCTATACTAGGACACAGATGCCAAGCCGAGATTCATACATAAATGAATCCATGTAATCCACGCAAATGACAAGTTGTGACCTCACGATGCATCTGAGAATGACATCATACCTGCCTGGGCCAAATTCTAATTAGTTGTTGTCTCCTTCTTCAAATAAATTCTCACACCCCGCTCCAGAGACCACACTTGTGCTTGGTCCTGAATCCTGTTTTATTTTGTATTACTGTCTCATTTCAGATCGGTTTCCTTTTTGGTCCTGTTTGCCGTCCTGTGTGATTGCCTGCTCTTTCCTAATGTGTCACACCTGTATCTAATTGTCTGCTCCCCCAAGTCTACATATACCCCACATAGTTCCATTGTGCTCTGCCAGATTGTTGATGCCGTGGACTTTCAGCCACAGGTTTTCATCATACTGGGTGAATGTTTTACTATTACCATTTTACTTTTTACTATTGCACTTGAAATCCAGAACATTTGATCAATAAAAATGGGACAATTCGTATAAAAGTATTTTTTGTAATTCTTTCAACTAGAAGCAGAGTTCTCCATCTCGGTTACCATTTTAGAGGTTATGATGGTTGCGAGTAAACAAAACATGCCAGATTATCTACATTTACATGGACCACTTTTAGATTGATCAGATATCCACTCAAAATAAAACACCACAGCTGATCTGATCGATCAGAAAGGATTTGCAATCAAGAGGAGTGGTTTTAACCTTTTTATGACCAGATCAGCAGGCAAAATAACCATGCTGATCATTTTGTGGTAGATTTTGTTTCAGCTTGAACCACGTGAGAGTTGCGTAATGTAAAGCGTTTCCAGGGAAGACTTGCCACAAAAACAATATTTTTTGTTGGAAGATGAAAGAGATTGCAGATTTTTTTGACAATCAAAAGCTTTAAATAAGAAAAAGAAAAGCTTTTCCAGACAATAGACTCTCTTCATGTCAAAAATGTTTCAATGGTATTAAATATGTCCATTTTGTACCAGCTTCCATGTAAACATGTCAGCTGGAATCTCTGATCAGATTGATTTGAATCAGATACATTAAATCTTTGTCCATGTAAATGTAGCTATCGCAATTTTCTTAGCTATGTTTTTAATTAAAACTGTTGGGATGAATTTAAAAGTGGTTCAGGATAAAATATACATTTTTAAAAAAGGTGACTATTACTGCTACTGTGATCCTTCACAAGCAGTTGCTCTGACAAGTATGGAAAAATAACATTTTTATCTCTGTAATAATACAGGAGGTTAAGGAGGGCCTTGAGGCAGACCAAAATGCTTCCACTAAACTCTGCATGGTGTGAATGTTTTCATTGTGTCTGTATCATAATTTTGGGAAATACACTGGTTTTAGTTTTAGTTTAAATTTAACTTTTGGTCCCAAAACATCCATCTGGGCTAATAGATAAACTGGAAATTGTCCCTTGTGTTGATTGTTTACATTAGCTGGGAAAAGGGTGAACTGGATTACTTGTGTTGTCTTCATAAAACACTTATTTACTGGACTTGAGGGATATTTTGAGGGCATAGGGGAATTTCATTTAAAAAACTTGAGAATTTCCAGCTGCACTTATTAGTGAACCATAGCTTAAATTATTTAACACATTTCAGTCTGCAGTTGGTGGTCTGAGACTGAAATATGTGCATTAATTAATCCTTAGTACCCCATTCCAGAATTTAATGAAAAGGGAAAAAAATAAATAAATAAACAATATAAGAAGCTTATGACTTTTACAGCATTGCTCCTACAAAATAGCAATAACACTACTTCTAATCAGGATGCATTTTCTATTCAACCTCTTGCAAAAAAGGTGATACTCAGCAACTAGTGAGGGGCTCATTACTTCAGCCTGAGTGTTCGTGGGCTGCAGCTTGAATAACGAGGCTATTATGGAGATATCCTCCAAGAAAAGCTGAAGAGGTCTCAGCTCCCAGGGCTGAGTTTAGTCTGCAAAACCTCCACCACCAGCCATAAAACAACAAATGGTATTTATAAATCTAGTTTGCATTACAGCTCAGTACTTTCTGAAATGTATTTGATGACTTTTTAAAGAAGGAAATGCATCAACGTGACCATCACTTGCTGCAGCATGTAATAAAAAATTGATACTCTGTGGTTAGGGAGTTTGTTGAGGCAGTTTTAGTATCAAACAGGCTGAATCAGACAGACGAGTGAATCCTTCACTTCAGCAATGCCAGGACACCATTTGCACTACCACGTCATTATCCTAAATCAAGTGCCTCCAAATGGCAGCTACAAAATCCAGAGATAGGAGTCTCCCCTTGACACTTGTGTTGTGTGCATCTCTCCTCCAACTCTCAAGTCTCGTTGCTTTCATTTTCAAGATGAAGCATCAGTATATTGCAGTTGCAGGCCCAGCGTGAGTCCCCTGGGAGTTGTGCCTCATTATCTAAGAAGCTGCTTACACTCCACTGCTTAGCTCATTACAGATGGTAGAGCAAAAAGAGAACAGAGATAGGCAGCTTGTAGCATTTCAAATACTTATCATCCTCCAAGCTCTAACTTCCAGATTTTCTCATGAAAAAAAAGACAATGTTGATAAATGATAGTTAAGTACATGTGCTTTCTACCCACCTGATTGATTTCCCAGACCGTGGGCATGACAGTGATATATGGAGCTTACATATTTTCCCTTTTGTTGACTTTGTCGGAAGAGTAATAATTCTCCTTGTGTTTATAATTAAGCTTGTAGTGGGCGGAAGTTTGCAGTGCAGTTTACATTGAGAAAAGTGCCACGAATATTAATGCAGCTTCATTTGAAGGCCTACGTTTTGACAACCCTTGGTAGGTCAAAATTTTGATTATTAAATGCTTTTCAGTATACTTATTAAGTTGGTAGAACAATGTTTTGTTACGCATGAAAAATGTTCTGATGTTATGGTGCAAATTTCAATAGTTTGTACATTGTACATAACTTGTAGGTTTGTCTTTCAGTAATCCAGCTTTATTGTCATTTGGTGAGGCTCGTTTGCACAACATCTTTTTTTTCTTTCGGTTTGTAAAAGATTAGTGTCTGCTATAGTCTTTCTACAAAATTAGACATTATGATACGTCTCATTGTGAAAATCTACAGCCATTTAAGTTTTTTTAAAAGTTTTTTTTTTTTTTTTAATTCAATAAACTATGCAGCTTAAATGTTGTTTTAGCTTGGGTACCACTGCTTTCAAAGGCCAAAACCCAAATATGTGCTCTTTGAGATGGAGGATATGTTATCTGTGCATGATGGCTGTTTTTCTTAACTGCTGAGGCTCCGAATTGAGCGTGTATATCCACACAGGTGGTGTTGCTACTGCGATGCTGCAAATGCCACCCAACAGAGAGACAGAAAGAGAGCACCAGAAAATTGCTGCCCTTCATCCAATTTTCCATCAGCTGGCATAAAATAATTGCAGCCTGTTGTGGGTGGTTTTTTTTGCTTTTGACATTCACATAGAGTATCCCACAAATTAAAACTTTAGTAAAAGCTGTTTTGAGAGCCTCACAATTACTACCAGGCTGCTGAGAAGCAAAGATTTTCCATGACAAAAAAAGAAGTATCACACCAAATCTGTGGTGATGGGCCGAGGCTCAGACAGGGAGTTCTGGTGGGCTTTCTAGCTGCACTAACCTGTTAAAATGGGCAGCAAATTAAAAAAGAAGAGCCTCTGTGACTGAAATTTACAGGTGAGTTTAGATATATGTCCATGTGTAATTGTCTGGCAAGATGAGAGGGAACTGCATCAAAGGTTATTTAAACAGCTCTTTTAACATGCCCCCTAATTCTGACTAAGCCCAGTTTCCACTTACAGGTCTGTCTCTGGACAGGATTGTTTATTTTGGTTTAATCTCGGTTGCATTTCCACCATACCTCCCACGCTTATTTGGTAGGTGCCAAATAAGTCAGATATCAAAAGAATCATGTTACGGTGTGATGTCACAATGTCACAATGCTTTTCTTGAATTATAAAGAAGACCAACACTACATTGAAACAAAGGAGGAGAATGGAGGATACAGCACTTCCAGCGTTCTTTCTACCATACATGTGGTTTAAAAATAAAAATCCCCTGTTTATATAAATATGGAGCTGTTGCAGCTTTACTCATATGACCAAGTTGCACTGGAAATTGAAAGTTCTTTCAACTAATGGATAGCAGCGTGTCAAACTCTAACATTTAGGATCAGATCTGTGAAAAGTAGGACAGGCAGGATTTTGTTTTGAAAGGCATAAATGTGTGTACAAACTCCAACGATTGGGCACTTGTTGGGTGGCAGCTGTAACGATCCCACCCTCAACAGACCTCTTTTTAGAATCCTTTGATGAACTGGTCAACAAAGGTTGGAATTTTTATGACCACCTTAAACTCAAGAAAGCTGGATGTGATTGATTTGTTGAGTAAGACCAACAAAACTGATAACCTTTCTTCACCACCTCAAGAGTCTCTCCACAGGACGCCAGGACACAAAAGGAATTACCCCCCTTTCTTCCCCTCACTTCGAGACTTCGAGTCTTCAGGAAACCAGATCAACTCACCAAGGACAGAGAGAGGGGAAGGCCTTGCTCTTCCCCTATCTTTGGGAAATCTCACCTACATGCTACAGATTGACCATAAGTTGGATAAATCTCAAAAGACTGATTTTCGCCTGTTTGTTCTAACCTTTTCTTTCTGTTCCATCTATGTGCATTTTTCTTTTATTTCTCGATTTAAGGACTTTAATTTGTGTTTCATGTTTAAATGTGATATCCCCTGGTGTTAAGCTAATGCACAGGCAATTCTGTTCCATGAGCCACAAGCTGAAATCACCCCCACAGATCCCTAATTGGCTGGCAGCATCCAGACCTGCCCACTCAGCCAAAGCCCACCTACCTTCAAAAGACCAACACGGACTCTGCGCTTCCCTCTTGCTCCCTTTTCCTCATGCTCCCTTCTGCCCTCTTGTTCCCTTCTTGATTCTTGCCTCTGGACTCTTGTCCTCCCTGGATCATGCTCTGAAGCTACCTCATTGCTACCTGCTTCTGCTAATGCTTGTGTGAAAAGCTTTATCCTGCTCCCGGAGAACAAAGGAGTGCCACTCAGTCCAGCCCTAGAATGAGGAATTAAAACTTTGCAACCAAGCTTGTGCCTCCTAACGGAAGTTCGATTTTCCACAACAGCTTAAAACCACCTCACTTTTGGACGCTATTAATCTTTTCACCCTCGGCCTCCAACCTCCAGCCATCGACCCCAGAAGGAACCCCTGAAAGCTGTGAACCACAAAGACAGGCTTCTCCCGGATTCAACGGCGCCAATACGGACCAAGACCGTCTCAGCGCCCCAGAACGGATCCGGACCCAAGCCCAGTCCACTGGTCTTAAGCTGCGGTTCTGAACGAACCCCATTTCCTCAGCGAGGAACTATTGGTCTTTAATGATGGTTGGCTAGTTAGGAAACTATCTCATCCAGGCCTTAGACATGGTTCAATCTTAGACATTATTAAGGAACATTACAGTTTTACTTAATACATGTTAATTACACACAGATATCTTCTTCTCCATAGAACTCATGTTTATCATCAACTCTCACAGCAACACTGTTTTATGTTATGTTTGTATAGTCTGTCTTGTTCGTTATATGTTTTATTACTTCTCATATTTAGCCGTGTATAACCTGTAGATTAGATAATAAATACCCCTTTTACTATCTGGTCGTTGTCTGTCTTG
>JBAMHX010000016.1:4130091-4157711 GCA_037177515.1 Pseudomugil tenellus | reverse complement strand
ATAAGTGCAGTCGAACTGCTGTAGTGTATTTGGGCACAGGTGTTGCCTGCAGTGCTAGGTGCATTATTTTTTTTTCCGCTATGTTAATTATATCTGAGTTTCTGCAAAGAGCTAGAACATATTATCTTAGATGTGCATAGGATAGACTGTTAAATGACAACTATAAGATAATATGGTCCATTTAAAAGTCATTTGTAAGAGTTTTAAATGCTTTAAATCAGTTGCATTTTCTTAGGCTCTCTATATATTTTTATCTTGCACCTTACAAATATCTCAAAATTAAGTATGAAAATTAATCAACTGAAGGCCAAGAAGTATCAGTACCACTAAACTGGTTTTGCAAAGTTGCAAAGTAAAGAGCAAAGTGACAACGGACGTGTAATTCTGCAAAATAGCAATGCATAGCACTGAAAATCATACATCTTCTTCTAACCTTGTCTTTTAGGATGTTCCATCCCAAAATGATGATGATTATAAACAGCTTGTAAACAGGTTTAGCACTGCTAATGTTTGAGTTAACTCTAAGTCACTGTTAAAACCCCGGGACAATGGAGCACTTAGAAAGAAATATGGCACAGAAATGACATTCAGTCCGAGAGAAATACCTGGCACTTTGTGTAAAGATTATTGCTTATTGTGTAAATTGTATATTAATTGTGCAAAACACCAGCTAATGATGTAAAGGAAGGGATATACAGTCGAGCGAGTCCACACACTAACAGTGGTGGCCGTTTCTGAGTCATTAAGTGCTGCTATAATCGTGCCATTACGCTGCTCATTACGGACAGACTGTGGCATCGTCTCCCACAGGGCTGCAGTCACCACTCAATTCCATTAGACACTGTTTCCTGCCTGCGAATCATCCTCGTTCACTAGTCCTAATGACAGACCTCTTGCTGATTCAAAGCCCAACTCCTCTGTCACTGGTGCTCTAACTGGAAGCGGGCCAGCTTCACCCTTTGAGACAGCCTTTCTCTCAAGCCGGCTACAAGGAGATTATGGAAGGAGCACAAATGAACACATTCTCTAGTGAAGGGACTTTAAGCAGTGACAGCTGACAGCAGCCGTCTACACAGGCAAGATTCCCTGTCTCATTGGCTTAAGGCTGAACACAGGCACAGTTTGAAACAAACATAATCTAATGGCAGATAAATGCAAAGCAGACTGGAGGTAAAAAGCTGAAAGTCAAACAAAGACTCATTAGTGTTTCACTCTTGTCAAGACAACTTAATCTCACCTGTAAGAATCCCTGGCAGTGTCTCTTTTCTTACCCAAAGCTGATGTTCCAGTCTGGTCAGCAGTTCATGGTCAGTGGATTCATCACATATCCTCCACTGTGAATAAGAAGAAAGCAAGAGAGAAAACAAGGGAATAAAAAGATTCCAGTCATATGTTCTAGAAACTGCTAAAAAAAAAAAAAAGATGAACTGTAGAAGTTATATCCAAAACGTCGGGAAATTGTTGTCCATTTTGGGAAATGTGCCAAAATACTTTTCTCATCTCCATGAAATGTGTTAAAAATAGAATTCCGCAGCATGTTGCACAAACACCACATATACCAAGTTAGTAAAGTTACGCGGATGTGTTTTATTATTGGGTAGCTCATTAATGTTCATGTACAACACAATCAAATAGCTTTGAATACTAACTACAGCTAAATGGTATTTTCTCACACTTCATTGTCTTTATGTCTTTATAATGAATTATAAATATATGAAATGTGTTTAAAGTAAAACAGCTTTAATCCAAGTGATTAAATTGGTTTCATGAGCACTTCCTTCATAGAGTCAAAAAGTAGATAAACGGAGTGGGTTTGAGGTCAGTGACATAGCAGGCTGAGATTCCTGATAAAAAAAGCAAGAAAAGAAAACGTAAACTAATTTTATTAGTGATTTAACTGGAATTAAAGTTACTTTAATAGAGAGATGACAAATAGTAAAAAGACATTGGTAATAAGATTACCCAAAAGAAGAAGTGTATGGGTGGGGGGGGGGTGATTATGTTAAAGTTTGCTGAGACTGATTAAGTTAAATTAAATTACTCATCTTACTCAATTTACGCAAAGTTGAATTTATATGGCATCTTGTTTATTAATGCGGCAATTAATTTTGCAGATACCTACTGTGGTCACGCTTGTGAATTGCAACGCATTGATGGATGTAGTGAGCGTGAATCTATTTTCCCCCTAAATAAATAAATACATTTGATAAAATAAATTCAAAAGGACACAGCTGCATAAGGACAAAATTTTTTTCCTGCTGTCCTAAGGCAAAGAGTAAAACCAGCCGTATCCAAAATGTATAACTCAGATTATACAGACTTTTTCTACTTTTAGATGCATTGCTTTATGCAAACGCACACCGAAAACTCTGCTAACAGGCTGCCTGTCACGTTTCTCTAATTACACATCAAAGAAAAAGGAACAATTGGAGCATCTTAACTTGACTTTCATATTTTTGGAAATGTCATAGCAACACTTTATAACACTGCACTGTTCATGCCAGTGATATGGTCAAGGTTGGTCCATCCATCCATCCATCCATATTCTAAACTGCTCCATCAAATTCAGGGTTGCGGGTAGCTGGAGCCTATCCGAGGAGCCTTCGGGTAAGAGGCAGGATACACCCGGACAGGTCGTCAGTCCATGACAGGGCAACACAGAGACAAACAAGCAGAAAAACAAGCAGACACACTCACATTCACTCCTAAGTACACTTCAGAATGACCAATCAACCTAACATGCATGTATTTTGGACGGTGGGAGGAAGCCGGAGTACCTGGCGAGAACTCATGTTAATACGGGGAGAACATGCAAACCCCTGGTCAAGGTGATGCTGAATTTATTTATATAGTATGTTTCCAGCAACATGTGCTCTACAAATGCTTTACAGATTAACAAAGAACTAAACTATGTAAAAACAATAAAACAATAAAGCAACACAATACAATGCTGTTGATCATAATAACAATATTTCTACATGAGGAGACTGCTGCTTCTCTCTTTAAAAGAAAGAAAAATAAGGCCTCAAAGCTCAGCCTCTCTTAAAAAAACATGCCATAGAGAATAACGTTTGTTAAAACTTCATGACTTTTTTCCCCATTTGATTCCTTTTCTTTCTCACAGCTACTCAAAGCTTAGACAGCTGTCACTCACTGAAAACTATGAGCATTTCATCTTCCTGCAATCTCCCAGTGGAGTGACAGTTCAGTTTGCCTTTCAAAACCCTGCCTCTGGTTTCGTCTCATCCCCACACCCTGCTGCTCTCTGGCTCTCCTTGCACAAGTTCGATTCCAGTGCAGTGAGATATTTTGATGGGGGGGCATTTGCAGCAACCAGGCTGTTACTGCAGGTTTTCACAAGGACGTATAGGAGCTACATGCAGATGAAAGCATAAGACAAATTAAACACCTCCGGACTGCTTGAGCTTGAAAGTCAACCCCCTTCCCGAGGAGAGTCTGAAAAGAAAAAAGAATGGAAATAGATTTGTGGGTTCCATATGGGAAATTTGCTATATTATAGATTTATTTTAGATTTAAGTATTTTAATATGAAAGTTTGAGACAAGTTGCTTTATAAAACTTGGTGAGTGAGAAACAAACTCTGTCTCGTATTTAAGAAAGCGAGTCAGAGGTGTTGAGAACTTTTTTTTTCCTAAAGCAAGTATGTGTTCAAGCATAATCCGGCTGATGCAGTGTGAGTGTAGACATCCACTGACCGCATGCCAATATGGTTGCAATAGATCCGTTAACAAGGAATCATCTCATCAATATCTGTTCTGAAAGAAAATTGGATCAATCTACTATCACAATTAGTGACCTGAGTTGTTAACAGAAGACTGGATGAATGTTTGCAGAGCTTCATTTATTTCATACTGTCTGTGTCACATAAAGCTCATTAAGTCAACCAGCATATTTCTAATGTCTCATCATTCAAATGGATTTCCTGTTCTCACAAGGCATAAATTGATCCTAGCGTGGCTTTTTTTGGACTGTAATTCTTCTACTTCCAGGATTTTTTTCAGATATATTGCTCTGCTTATCCTTGTTGTATCAAGTGGGTTGTGCAATCTGTTAACTCTTACTCTGATTATTATTTTTTTATCAGAACATAATTCTGAGTAAAAATATTTGAAAATAAGATGATGTTTTGTACCAATCAATTTCTTATTCATGTTTTATTCAGTTTTCGATTGCTTTTTTGAAACTTTGCAGGGGCTTCTTACCATAAATAGATGCGTTAATGCATTGAGTTTCTCATAGTGTACACAGAATCACATAATTATATCTCTGTAATATATCTGATCATGAAAGATGAGTATTTTTCAGATCCAATTATAATTGAATCCTTAAACTTCCCATGAGAAGTTTCTTTGAGGAGCTGCATTAAAAAAATATAAAAGTTGCACAGACAACAGAACAACATAAAACAAACACAAAACAACAACTTGACAAATGTTTTAAAGTTTTAAAAGTGTATCAAGTGCAAACAATATCTTTCCCTTTTTTAAGATACCTAACAGATCATTAATCTCAGCAAGCTAGTCTGGGCAGTTCTTCTCTGTATTGGCTTTAGTGTTTGCAACTTCCTTGGGAAGGTTCTGGGACAAAGCTTTCCCGGTAAGATCGCTTGAAATAAAGGCGGCTGCTTGTATCGATGGTGCATTGCTTGTTATAGTACTTGTCTTGTTGAAAGCAAACTATTTTCTTGCAGAAGACTTTAAAGCTGTTTTCTGCATCCATCTTTCCCATAACTGTGACTAATGTTACAGCAGCTATCTTAAAAGTTAATAGCAATCTCCACATCATGATGCTGCCACCCCCGTGCTTACATTCATGGAACTTGGTTTAAGTATTTTAATCCCTTAAAGCCTCACCTTGGAACAACTGGGCAGAAAAGTCATATTTATGAGATCTGAAATTATTATTTTACCTTTGAACAAAATCTGAAAAAAATCAACAATGCATTTTTTTGTAATTTTACCATTTATCACCATGTGCCAAAATTGTGGTCAAAATTATTGTAGTGTAATCATCTGCTTTTGGAAATTCACCAGCGAGCAAGAGACCAGTGTCACTTGGTGAACAAATGGGTTTTTATTAAAGTTTCTGTCACAAAGTGATACAAAATGTCTCAGAAACTGTATGTATCCAATATGATACACAGGGCTCAGATGAGAGGTTTCACTAGAGCTGAGTTAGAAAAGTCAAAACATGTTGAAACGCCACTGTTTCAGTCTTTGCTTTGATTAAGTTGCAGTTGATGAGAAAAAAATGTGTCCTGTTTAAATAAGTCAGAAACAACAATAACAATGCAATCATTTAGGAGTTAAAAAAATATCTGATAGCCTTCAGATTTTTCTGAAACCGTGTGCTGTATTTCATAGCTCACTTTCCTGTAAACACAAAACAACAAAAAACTTTGTCATGCTTGACAAATTATATTATCCTCAAAGGAAAATTAACTTGTAAGACAAATGGAAAGATGTTAATGTTGAATAAAAATCTTTGGATTTGATTTACTATTGTAATCCTGCTATTTTTAAATTGTTGTTGCTGCAAATAATTGCTCTTTTTACATGTAAATACATCAAGAATTACATGCTCAGTCTTCTCCTGTGTTTCTACTCTGCGTTGTGTTTCATTGAAGGCACTGAGACAGAAGCTTGATCTCGTCTGCACCGACCATTTATTCGCTCTGTACAAACAGTGCTGATCAGGAGCAGTTAGCTTGCAGTCGGGTCATTCATTCACTGTTGAAAATGGGAGAGACTTAATGCTTGAACAGTTAGCAAATTCAGAAGCAGCACTTAAAGCCGCCAACTGCCGTGGCTTAACAGTTCAACCAATATTAACATGTTTCAAAAGCAGCTATAAGAAGTGCTCTATGCATATATGTGCATCATAAACTTCCGTAAACCTAGAAGTATTCCCACAAACGGAGCGCTAAAAATACCCGACTTACCTCGAATGTATCCGTCTCAACACTGGCGACTATCAGACGCAGCTGATGATGCAAATACGCCAGAATTAAGGTGGACACGCCCAAGAGCAAACCCCACAGTACAATACAATAGTGATAATAAAAGTGGCAAGTGGAATAACACCATTTATCCTGTTACACAAACATGAGCAATTCTTCCAGTCACAAAATGCCACTTTTTTCTTTTCTTTTTTTTCGCGTATTAACCTCATTTGTTGTTTTTCTGCATGTCAGTATTCCCTCAGTGTTTGTCTTAACAATATTTTTGCTCATTCAGCTTCATCAAAGCCAGCAAATGTATACTAAATTCCGTCATTTTCCTCTTCTCCTCTCTGATTTCAAAACTTTTCTTCAATCATCTATCTTTTGAAAAGAGCCCCGGAACTCGACCAGTGGCTAAATTGCTTGTTTACCCAATTCAACAAGAGATTTGACTGAATGTTCTGAAGGAACAGCATGGAAGAGTTATGAAAGCAATCACAGACTGCCAAGAAAGATGAGCCCCCAGTGCGAACATACGTCCCTGCAGTTGTTATTCGAGTTACATTTGAAGAAAAAGCATCAAGTAAAATTTATAGTGAGGGGATGGGAGGGGGGGTCTCATGTCTCACTGTAGGGGGTAAGAGACAACTGGCAGCATCATTCGGATCCAGAGGCTGCCAGTCCTGGAGAGATGTTGATGATTGGAAATGGGTCAGAAAGAAAGAAATCTGTCTCCCCCCTAAGAGGCAGAGCTCATTTTAGAATACTTGAGGAAGTGAAATATTCGTTTTGATCCAGAAACTGAAAACTTCAAAACACACACAAGCTGAAGAAAATGGAAAAGAACGTTTGAGCTTTTTAAGTCCCATAGCCGTTGTTGTCATTTATCTAAACATTTCCATGAGTCTGTCAAGAGCCGTCGTGTGTCGCCTTTGTTCTCATGGATTCAAGATGCATGGAGACCTTCATGATGCAGAGGAATGAAATGATTGGATTAGTGGAAATGGCATCAAGTTTAGAATAAATAAGGGGAAAAAAAGCCATTTGTTTTTTATAACGGTCTCCACATGGGCTACAGAGTAAACAAGACATTTCAGGGAAACTGTTTCTGAAGTTTGTCTCAGGAAAATCTTATAAAACAACAGTGTGTGGAGGAGAATGGAAATTAAAGCCTGGAAATTGTATTGCTTTATCAACTCTGGCTAACACACATTTAGAGTTGGCAACCCAGACTGTTATTCAGAATCAGCATTGCTAAAATAAACAACAAAAAAAAGAAAAAGAAAGAGGAAATTGGAATAATGCTTCAAACATTTTATCTGTGGGTGCTGTGCAGTGAACCAGCTCACAAGACTCTCCTCAACTATAGACCAGCAGCAGGAACCCCCAGAAACCTAATCTCCTTTCTGAAGATAAGGCCTGGCAGTGCTGAGGAGTCAGCCATGCACACAGCTGTGTCCAAAGCTATTACCAGGGAGCAAGAGCACTCCCTACCAACCTGCAAAGGCTGTTTTCTTTTAGCAGGAGATGTTACTTTTCACTGCTTGGAGCAACATGTCCTGATCAAATTCACTGTGACAGTGAAAATAGAGAAAAAAGAAACATGAGATATTTGGATATGAGAAAAAGATAAAGCCTTTTTATTCAAAATTAGAGTAGAAAACTGCAGAACAGATGCTTTGTCTCTCAGCTATGGCCAATCTTGCATTTACCATGGAGCTTTACATCTTTGGAGCTATTCCACTTCAAATACGACCAAGAGGAAATATATCTAGCAAGATGTCACTTTAGTCAAACATAAATTAAAATGATAAGCACAAAATGTAAATGTTACTTATCAAACAGAAATAAATATCTTTTCACACCGCAAGTCAAAGCCAAATTCAATGCTTGTCATTTTCTTACATACCCTCACATTCACTTTGGCTAGACAAGATAAATCTTCAACAAGCAACATTATCCACTTATCCCTGATAGTCCAGAAAAGTGGAACAAACTGCAGGAAATGGAGATGAAATCAGGTAGTTATCAGCCATTAACAAAAGCAGAATCAAACAGGAAGGAAACGCATTGAGGACACACACTGTAAGTATTTAGCATAGAACTGACCTGCGGCAAACCAGACGTCGGTGTTGAATTTTTTATGGTTTTAATGGAAAAACATTGAACAATAATACTGACTGATAACTCTGGGGAAGGATACGTTGTACGTATTAGTATTAAGTACAGATGTTTTTTCTGAACCTTAACAAAATGGAACTGGTTGCCTTTTTTAGAAGCAGAAGCCTTTGTAAATACTTGACAAGTTATTTCATACAATGTCTGTACAAATGCAACTGTTCCACAAGACAACTGTAATAAAAAGGGATTTGAGCCAGAAGGCAAATTGTTTGTTTATGCATTAACTTACACTTTCACTCACCTATTTTAATGTGATCTGAGCAGCTGTTTGTTAAAAACCACATTACATGAAAGACACAAGCTTCTGAATGTCCACTATTTTCATCTTTTTGTTTGTGTCACATTTGTTCAAGGCAGGAAGCACATGTGCTTTTACGTAGCTGACTCATCTATTGCTGTCATGCAGGTAAGGTTGGCTAAGGAAATGCAATAGAGACACGGGTTTACCGAACCCAACCACACCACACAGGTTGGTGGAAACAGACTTTTACTTTTTGTGCCAGTTTTTCTTCTATCTTATATTTTATCACTTTTCTCTTAATGTGCCCTCTCAGTGATTTCTTCTAATCATTCTCCCGCTTGCCAAATGTTGTATAAAGAGAGTAACTTCATCAAGGTGAATCAAACATTTTAGAATTATCTAAAAGTTAGATGAATAAGGAAGTGAGGGCTTTGAGTCTTTAGCTAATGAGCCAAGTTGTGTGGTGCCTTGATGCATGCAGCAAAACATTCTGCATAATGATCTTGGTTTTCTTTAATTCCACACGTCTTCTGGCACCACCGCTTGAAGAAATTATTTTCCAGATCAAACTATCTGATTACAGTCAATAAAAGTATTCTCTAACCAAGTGATGCCTTGTATCCATTAATGATCCAACCATGCTATGTTTTATCACATTACCTTTGACAACTTTGAATTTCTTGATATGTGTAAATGGTTTTAGAATTCCTCTTGGTCTACACCAATGCATATTTAACAAAAATATGCATCAAAATTATTATATTCAATTCACATTAAAGACTACTTGATATGAATCAGGAAAATCATACTATATTTACTAAATACATTCAAAACCACCAGAATTCACTAAAGTGTTGTACCCATAGAAATCACACGTTGGAGATTCAGATTAATGTTGTAGTTTAGCAAAAAAAGACACAACAAGTGAGAATAAAAGGCTGTTTCAGTGACATAAACAGCATAATCAAACCCCGAAGAAAACCAATTAGATGGCCTTCTGTGAAGTGTGACTGCTTCACAAAATAATCTGTAGTTATGAAAGCCCACCAATGTGCAGACAAGGTAGTGTTGGAATGAAGCCAGACTATAATTTCCGGTTTGATTAAACAGGCCGCTAAATGATTCATCATAATGAAGGTCTGCAGATTAACTGGTGTAAGAGCAGGCAAACGATGGGGTTCTTACATCTGCCAGCTGATGTTTTGCTGCAAATCGGGACCCCTGACAGGTTTAGGGGAGCACATGTCATATTCCACTGATGAATAGAGGTAGTGGGAATCTATAGAAGGCATAATTACAGCTTTATTGATTCAGATGAAATCTATTTGCAGGCCTGAGTTAAATCTATTTCCCAGACGATAGTGCGTACCTTAACTGTAATTTAAAGCAGAACAACTCATAAGCAACTCTGCCTTCGAAAGTATATTATGTTTAGTTGTCTTGTTCCCTGATTGGATTTGTATTGGAAGGCCCCAGCAGAAAATAGATCATTCTGCTACACCTCTATAAATCCGCCAATGTGTCACATCTGATTCAATACAGCGGCCTACTGGGGGGTCACTGGATTTATTGTTATAATCAGTCCTGCAAAATGCAAAAAAATCAAACATTCATTAGATTACAATCTTTTAGTAAACACAACACAGCACTGACCGAGTTTACATGCATGTTATGCTGATGATAGGAAGTACCTTCTTCATATCACATTAAAAAAAAGTTGTCCATACAGACGAGCCGCAGGTTAGTTTTCATTCTTCTTCCATTAGTATTCACAGTCGCGTTGTATTTCACCAGTTGTGGAGGCATTGCGCTCGGATTTACATACTCTTATAAATATGGCCTTTGCATGGGGCAAAGGCCACCATCAGCTGACATTTTCCTCACATTGCTCTTCCTCCAAGAGAAATAACAACATTACCAGCCAACAGGAGCTTATCATCCTGCAGTGACACTTAAGCAGCAAGCAGTGATGAAGATTTTGAAAGACAAGATGGCAATGAGGGATGAATGCCAATGTGCAAGACTGCAATAAAGCAAAATACAAAAAAACAGGCAGTACAACTGCAAAAATATGTGATAAGACATGGTAAATGGTGTCTGACAGCTTACTTAGACATTTATTTTTGTCTCCAAAAATGAATTCTTTATGAATTTTAATGAATATGTTTTTTGTATCAGTCTACTTTTTTTCATTGCTTATTTTTGGACACTCCTGTATTTTAGCAAATCTGAAAATTTCACATACAGCAGCAAAGAAGTAGTAAACAGTCTTGACAGTGTGGCGTTGGATGTGCTGTCCATGAAAATCTCTTATATGTAAAAGTAATTTAAAAAAATCCACAAACAGAATGAAAAACTATGTACAATATGATTATTCCTTCTAAGACAAGGGCCATATTTAGATTTAAAATAAATAAGATTGAGTTCTGATAAATAACCAAAAGTACAAGACTGGTATCAGATTTTTCTTTCTTAGCAGAGCTCAAAACAATCATTACGGTGCTGTGAAGCAAAATCTTTCACAAACATTCAACAGTTTTCACATTCTATTTCTTAATAATGAAGACAGGTTGGTCAAATAATCTTCTTTGCATTCTGATATAGTGACGATTAGGATGATCAGTTTCTCTTTCTTCCTAAAGTATAAGATCAGCATCATGTTTAGTTTTATGATAATTACTTGACTCATACTTGATAATATTGATGCATTATTAAAGTTTCACATATCTGACTTTATAACACACCTGTAGTTTTTTTCTTTCTGAAACTGTGTTATATTATTGTGTGACATCGTATGTCTCTGCAGTGATAACCAGGTTATCAGTGAAGAGCAGGAGCGGGTTATCGGGTATGCGCATTAACGCGATGTTCAAAGTCCAGCATACGCAACACAGACATTTAGGGGCAAAAATAGTAGATTGTAATCCACTGAATGCCCTTTTGCTACTCCTGAATTCACAGCGTCTGGGATAAAAAGGCCAAAAATGTCAATCTGGCAGAAGGATAAGACAAGTGACCTGCAGGATGTAAGTGACTCATTTTACGGTGATTCGTTTTTCATACATTCTGAAACAGCTGAATAAAATTCTATCATGAAAAAACATAAATAGCGGAACCAGTTTGCAAGTTTGAAAAGGTGCAAAAAGTTGATTTATGACTTTGGATTTGCTCTTGCTCCTCGGCATAGTTGTTCAGATGGTAGATCAGGTTGTCCAGTGGCCGGAAGGTTGGTCGGTCGAAACTCTCCCCCAAATCAATCTGCTGTTCTGTCCTTGGGACATTTCACCATCATTGCCTGCAGCATCAGAAATGGTGGGATATGAAAGATCGGTGGTGGTTGGAGACCCTGTTGGAGGGGACTGGCCCCTGCTGTGGCTACATACAGAACTTAACATTACCAAGTAAGAATGTGGAGTTAATGAATAAAATGTTGACAACCCTAAAGTATTCACTTTAAGAAAAAATATACGCATCTTCAAATTCTAATGTGACTTCTTCGGAAAAGACGTCTCCACTTTGGAAGACCTCTTGGATATTGGTTTTGGTTTTCATCTTATATCTATCTGTTTTTTTTTATGCTCTGTTCGACCTTTAATCTCCAGCAGTAAACCTCTCCTACCAACCTCATGTCCACTGCTCTGAAAAGCAAGATGAGAGCTGTTGGTCTCCCCACCTCTCTGAGACAGACTTAACTGATGTCTGTCATCTGACCTGCTCACTGACTCCTGCTCGAACTGAGGTCCCATTTACCAAGATGAAGTAGAGTAAGGGAGAGTGAGATGATAGTGAGTAAGCAGCCAGGATAGATTCCCATTTGACACCATCAAGTTGATGGGCTCATCAATATGGTAACTTGAAGGGCAGCAGAGTAGATAGATTTGCTTAGATTTTAAGAGGACTGCTGGTTGCTTACATATCTTAACAATATTAGGATACTGAGCAATTCTGATCAAGCTTGAGGTGTTTATTTATTTCTAATTCACCATCCAGGTAGGTTACAGATTAAACTCATGCAGAATCTTTGAAACTGGGCAAGAGTTAGAATGAGTCAAAGCTTTGGTTGCAGTTTATTTGCATTAATAAACTGCGAGTGAAAATTCCTTTTGACTTAAACTATTTGCTGTCAGTTAGGTTATGTTTGTCTATGAGGGACACCTACTCAAAAATTAATATAAAATTAATATACCGTAATATTCCATGAAAAAGGCATGATATTGCAGAATAAAAGCTTGTTAAATCAAGGATCATTTTAAAAGGTGTATGTCTTATTTCAAGAAAAAAAAACCATGAAAATAGAACAAGTAAACATGTAAGTAAACATCAGACTTCTTGTACAATATCTTCTCATACTTACACCTGAGGCTGTCATATGTAAAGTGTGGCATACATCTTTAAAACTATTATTGTAAATCCTACACTAACCACTAACTTTTTCAAAGTTCAATAGTCTTTTTTTAAAGAGCAGGATGGGCAACATGTGTTTAGCTGAAATGTTTTTTTCTTTGAACCCATAAGCAACATCAGCCATCACACCAAGACATTTCATTCCACACTGTTTCTATCTTATTGACAGATGGATTTCAAAGGCTCACGGAGAAAGTGAGGGCAGGATAAAGCTTATCTGTCCTAGTCCTGAGCAGCTTGTAAAACAATGCTGGAACAAGTGCAATCTCTGTGGTGATAGATTACAGTCCCCGTGTTAGCTCAGCATTCACGCTAGCCAAGCAAGACAATGAGATTGCACTCAGGCATATCATGGATGCCTCGCACCCCAAGCATTCACCTTTTAAATCTCTCTGATAATAACCATAGATTGTCTTGTTAGTGGGACAGAAAACACATATAAGTTTGATTTCCAACCTGATTCACTTCTCCATATTTAAACTCTTATTGCTACACACAATTTTGCTGGTATTTAAACGTATAAAAGTCAGCCTGCTGTGTCGTGCAAATTGTAAATTTACATGCATGCTGCTCTATAAAACACTGAACGGTTAACGGTGAGATTATCTACAAAGAGCTACAGTGAATATAACAAAGCCAAAAACTAGATCGCTCCTTTCTACATGAAAGCTACAACTAGTTTTGAATCAATACTGTAATATAGAAAATACTGCATTAAAATCATTCAGTGAGAACATGATTTATGCTTTAAATTCTTTTCATTTCACCTGCTGTATCATCAAGATGATGAGCATTAATGGGAAACCTTTTTTTCTTTCTTTTACATTGGTGCATCGATCTGCAGAAGCAGCAGCTAGAATTTCAAATAAATGGAAACCACCATCCCACCTTCAACAAATGAAACATAATGACCACAGTCAGCACATTAATGCAACACTAGAGAATAAAAGATGCAGGTTCAGTTTGCCGAAAAATCTGACATTTAAAACAAATATGCTACTCAGCTTGAAACTGCACAAAAGACACAAAAGCTAAACAAATGCATCCAGATCAAATTGATCTGACACATTTTCCCACAGCTGAAATGGGTCAATATGCATTGCACATGGTATAAAATTCCATTTCTCTGCATTTTAATGCAAAAACATTCAACATTCATTCAAATGTGTGTATTTAAATTCCTTATAAAGCAGCTTTCACTCAGTAAAAACACTGACTATAAGGCAGATTTCAAGTCGTTGCCCAATTCCAGCTGACATAGGGCGAGAGGCGGGGTACATCCTGGACAGGTCGCCAGCCTATCACAGGGCCAGCATACACAGACAAACAACCACACACACACACACACATACATTCACTCCTAAGGGCAATTTAGAGTCCAACAAAATCATGATGCTGTAAAATTAACACAGCTGTGGAGTGAATACATGGCAGAAATATTCAGAAGAAAGAAAACATGTTTTGACTTTATTCCATATTAATACACAATTAGACCTTTTCTCACGTTACATACAACATCAAGAAACATTATTCACTTTTTATTTGTTTAAATATAATTAAATCTAACTTGGTCTTCGGCTGCATGTTTTTCTCTAAACGCCACTGAAAACGTAACATTAAAAGCGGGAAAAGTTATGACTCATAAACTGTATTTTATTTAGTCTGAACTTGATGAAATGAGAAAATCATAACTAATAAACTAACTAAATAATAAACTAATTCGATCTGACAGTGAAGGTGTCAGGTCATGAGAGTCCTGATGACAATATCTATTTCACCTTTCTTTAATTGTTGAACCGCAGTTAGAAAGTCCTAGAGCTTCCATACCGGTCTTTGCCATTCTGCTCACTTCACAAATCTGAAATACAGAAAAGGTGGGTAAGAGACCAACAAGTGGCATAGCTTTCTCTGTTTGAGTTGAACTCAAACAAAAAATGCAATACGCAACTGTTAAAGTTACATGTAAAACTGGCAAATATATATTCTACTTTGCCCCACCCCCTCACCCCACCCCCCATTAAAAAAAAGAAAAAATTCTCACAAAACTGTGTGTTATCTCTGCATGTGTGTGGCACACAGCAGTGAATACAGATGGTTGTGATGGTGAATACATTACCATGGCTAATGGTGGCTAATCTCATTCACAAGGTAAAATTAACTCGGCTTTATTATAGGTTTGAAACAAATCTGTTCAGATAAACAATCAAGGAAAAATTATGCCAAAGTACTGTACTGGTTTTCCCTGCAATTCATCCAGGCTGTGATGTTCCTTCCAAGCTGTGCCGTATTCGTCTTTGGTTGTCTTCCTGTTATGACAACACATGGATACACAAACGCTCGCTACGTTGACTGTTACTAAGAACATTGATCTCAGACATTTTAACCTTCCAAGAAAAAAAAAATTCTAAATTGTTGAACAAAGTATATTCTATTCTATTTTACAGTAATTATTAGTATTTTACAGACGCTTTTCTACAAAGTGACTTACATCTAACAATAAGAACAACACAAGCAAGAAATAAAACAGTAGAAGACATCATAGATAAGTGCAGTCAGACTGCTGTAAATCTAGTTGGACACAGGTGTTGCATCCAGTACTGGAGGCACAGATTTTTTCCCCTTTTTTCCCAATGTCATAGGTTAATTTTCACTAAGAGCTAGAAAAAATTCTCTAGTCAGTACAACTTGTTATTTAGCGCAGCTAACTGTGGAAATGCTCCTTGCAGAGCTGAGTCTTTAACCTCCTCTTGAAAGTGGGTAAAAACTCACATAGAGCATAGAGCTTCAATCTCTGCAGTTTAAAGGGGGGCATTCTGGAAGAAGTACTGCCAGCTAAAGCTGCAATTCAAATAAATAGCAATTTTCAGTATCACACCTTTTAAACACCTGTTGCATCAACATGTATGAAAAAGACTTGACAACACTGATGAAACCAGGTTATCTAATATTTCACGTTCACTCAGTTGTAGAAGTTTATGATATAAATATATTGCAAACTGCCCTGCCTCATTATGTCAGCGCATATCGGGCAAAAAAAAATGTACCATGTAGTAGCCATATTGTAGCTATAATTAGGTAATGGATTGCAATAAATGCTATCAAACTGCTAATATAGCTCTACGACATGCTACAATCCTCAGAACTATGTTCTGCTATGTGTTGTTGCATATACTTGGTCCTGCATGTTTGGAAGTGAAAACTGAACCGATTTTTCAACTTGTTCAACTAATGAGCTGAACAAGTTGAACAAGTCTTGCTGATCTAACTCTCCGGGGTATCAATGACTAGTAAATGTGTTTAACACATTTACTAGTCATGCCTGACAGGGTAAATGTGTTTTTTGTCTGCATTAGTGCCATTTGTGCCCTAACAACAGCTGTAGTTTCAAGATGTCACACTGTCATGGAACTTCCTGACTGCTTACTCGTCATATGTTTAAAAAAATCATGTGAGGCATTTATAAAACAAATATAAATACAGATGTCAAAATTGAGCAATAAAAAACTGAAAATTTTACATAATATTCTTTTAACAAAAAGACATTCAGATATGGCTTCCACATTTAACAGCTTCCACTCTCAATGCTTAGCTAATAAGCTAGCTTGAAGTTTATATTAAGAAGAGATGATAAAACTCTTATCTTAGATTTTGTTGCAAGCCAAAAAGTGCTGCATTGTCAAAGCCTTTCAACTCTCAATCTTCTTCCCACACTCACCGCAGCAACACATAATCCTAAAATGAAACTTTGAAAGAGTAACGGGTTTGTGTATCTCTGTGCTCATTTAGAGCTTTTGCAGAAAACTGGTTCAGACCATAAGAGGACTAGTGGCTTTGAAAATCGGATTAAAGGGAGAGACAGCTTTTTGAATCCTTATTAGAAGCATACTTTATTAAAAACCTTGTTCTGTCCACTAATAGTGCAGGGCTTTGGGGTTAAGGAACTAGAATCTAGCTCTCAGCTAGATGGTATATAGATTACTACACGGTCATAGGAAAACGTTTTGCACTCTGTGATGTTTTGAAACCAGTGGGATTCATCTCTCCGTGTTGGGAGATGCCTCTTTTGATTATGTTACAGCTGGGGGTTAACAGAAGCATAAAAAAGATTCATATCTCAATAAAATATATTTCATTGCCTTTCTGCATGCTTGTCTTCCTGTACCTCAGAGGAGGAGATACGGATGCTGTACATCAGTACCGCCCAGCCTGATGATTACACCCCACACATGCTTTCGATAAGACAGTCCTACATAAAACATGCAATAACCTTTGGCCTTCAAAACAGAAAATAAGAACATTTTAAAGTAAGTCTTAACTCGTTGTCTGGAATGTCCCACCTGAGATTACAAGAAAAAAAATGAGACCACCACAAGGTCACACAGCTCACCATTTTATGAATAATAATAAAATATGACAGAATAACAGTTTTGACTTATGTAAACCTTAGTCATTCATTGGAGGTGATCGGCTGGGCTGTGCCATGTCTAATCACAGGAATTCATTTGGGGAAAAGCCAGGCAGCATTAAACGATCTGAGCTGCCTGAGAGGATCAGATAAATCCCTGTGTTCAATAAACCAAAGCGCCTTTCCTGAGCGCAATCATTCTTAACGAGCACACGAGTGCTGATCCTAATCCTGAATATTCGCCGTACCAAAAGCACGACACAGCTTGGCACACCAGATTCCAGTCTGTTCTTGAAAATATATTTCATAATGGAATGGAAAATATTTACTATTCGAATAATATGTTTATTTAAAGCATCACAGAGAATAATCTTTACACTATAGGTTGGGTCAAAATGATCATGTTAGTATTTCTTCTTACCCTTTATGTGCTCTTGAAACCACTTAAGATCACACATTCTTTGAATGTAAGGTTATCTGCCTGTATAGACATAGGACAGTTGGACTCTGGGGAGAACAGTTTCTGGATTAAAGAATGTTTGATCTAGCAATAGAGAACTGGTTTTATGATTATGAGTGCAAAAATGAGGTGATATAAAACCCTTTAGGTTTATTCAGTACCTCCAAAGAACAGAAGGCTCTTCAATTGAATTTTTGAGAGATCTAAATGGTTTTTGAATAGCCCAATTTCAACCTACTTGAACTCATGTGCATTTGGGTTTTCGTGCTGATTGAAATCATTGGCATCCAGAACTCAGAAACAATCCAGAATGCAAAATAGTGGAAAAATTGCCTCCTCATATAATATCTTAGTGATGAATTCAATAGGAAAATTAGTGTTTTTTTAAATTTAGAAGTGAGAGAGACAATAAGTCTGTCTGCTTCCCTGTGCCTGACCAGGGAGCTTGTGACTGAAACAAATGAATAATTAACAGCACATGAAAACATACTTGAGTGAACCACATAAAAATGGAGCACATTTTGATTTAATGGCTGTTTTATATATTTAGAAGACTCTTAAGTGCTACGATACAAGGAAAGATGTCATAAATCAGGATGGGGAGTGAAATGTTGGTGGGAAATGTAGGTCACCACGAAAATATTCAGTTGAGCAAATGCTCCAATTCACCACCAAGTTTAACACTGAGCCACTTGGCTAATGTCTTAAACACTAAAAAAGAATATCTGTGCAATCACAAGGTTTGGTAAGATCTTAGGAATCACTAACATGTGAGAATAACATGTTAAAGTAAATTAACAAATGTAAAATTAACAAATGTAAGAATACAGCAAATACTTTCAGGATTAAAATGAGCATCCCTTGAGAATGGCGCAGCTGTTTCTCTAAAACCTCAAATCATACCACAACATGAAAAGATCATCTCTGCAAAAGACATCTCTAAAAAATTAATGCACAAAAAAACTGGAGAGGGTTTAGTGTAAACAGTGAACAGACAGTTCAGGTCAGGTCCTCAAAATGACCATTTTGACAGTTTAATACAGTTTGCCAGTATCTATTCTAAAAATACCCCAGTTGTGAGGCCAATGCAGGTTAAATTAAATACTGCAACAGTAATTTTAGTGCCATCCTTCAAACAAAAAAGGAACAGTTGCATATCTACACATAAGCGTTAACCTGTAGGGAGGTGAAAGCTGATATATAGGAGAAAGAAAAGGCGAGTCAGACTGCTACAGTGGCTGATTGCAAGCACAGGTCATCTCACATCCTTCACCTCGCACGATGAGAGCAAGCACATTTGCCAGATAGTCATAGTTCTCTTATCCACCCATGTTAACAAGTAATTAAACTGTCTGTCAACTTATCAGTTTGTGTTTATAAAACCTGACGGTTGAATGCTGCTGGGGGTTTGACAGAGGCCTCACCACGGTGTCACGTGAGTGCTGTTAGATAAATGAATGTCAAATACAGGTGAAGCCATAGCAATAAAGACACACGGTTATATGAGCTCTGACAGACTGTTGAAGGCTTTCTGTGGAGAAATGCTGAATACTGATATTTTTAGCCTTCATCAGCTTAATTTAATTAGAAGAATAACCAGCCTCCCTTCAGTAAAGCTTTATAGAGCTCTTCAAATATACAGATCTTTTTGTTGCAGATAACATCCATCACATGCATACAATTCCATTTTCTAACATCTTGACCCTGTTTAATAGCCCTTTCTGTGTGTGTCTCAACCCACCTCTTGCGTCATATTTAATCCCTGATGCTAAAATCAGACTATGTGCATTTGTGCTTCCATTCGAAATCTGAGTTAATGATCCCATCAATCATACAGCACATTAAATTGCCCTTGCATTAATCTCCTAGGAGTATTACTATTTTATTGTAGCAGAGGGAGCTTGATGTGTGAGGAGATATCTATTTTGGCATACTTGCATCTAATTACCAGTTCAGTAGGTTCTGTTTTTTTTTTTTTTTAATTAGTTTTTTTTCCTTTGGGTGAAACACAGATTAAGTTTTTGCCAGGCTCTAAATAACCCTGTGATGACACTGGAGATTGTGATTATCTCCATTGTGAGTTGTTGTAATCAACATAGTTGTCTTCATCATCAATGTTCAAAATGAATTAACGGCCATTTGCAAACTGCAGCTTGAAATGATATGAGAAAAATGTGAAAAATAAAGCCAGATGAGAAGAAATGGAAGAGCGAGCAAATGAGTATGTTGGAATGAGTTGAAGCGAGAGAAAGGAGGATGTCTTTTTTTTAATTAAAACCCAGATGCTTATCTTCTGAGAATCCCTCCTCTGACCTCATCGGAGTGACAACATGTCCCCAAGCCAAACAGATGTTTCTCCGGGAGGGTTTTTCCTTTAATCATGTTGGACATATCGGGCAGCCAACAGCTCCTCACATGGACACAGACAACGCTCATGCAGGCCAGCACGCGTCCATCACATGGCCTGAGACAACCCTGTGGTCAAGACGCTGGTGCACTTTATTCCACTGCTTCTTGTCTTTGTTCATCTGGTTTAAAAAGCTTTTTCCAGCCTTTTTGCTTTTTAATCCTCTTGTCGCTGAGCGAGTTGGCTGCAGCGACAATAATAACGGATTTCCAAAGGTTGCACTCAGGTCCTGGGTAAATTAACTAAAGGAGATTAAAATACTTCCCTGTCTGTCACAAAGGGTCATTTGTCACCTTATTCAAGTGACTCCCCCAGTCAGATTTGATTTATCTAACAGCTCTAACATCACTCAAACTCTAATACGCTCTCTCTTTTTTATCCCCCCTCCAGAGAAAAAGTGGCCAGCTTCCTCCAAACCAGATGTGAATCCATGCCATCATAGGTTATTTCTGGGCCTGGATAGTCCATCTTCCTGTCTGTTTTCTAATTTTAATGCACCCTGTGGGAAGCTGGGGTACTTCTGATGATATGCATGTCAGAGAACACTGAATAAGGAGCAAGCACTGGAACTGTAATCAATCCCCTGATGACTTGAAGGGATTATGACAAATAGTGCCAGCAGAAAGAAAGAAGCTGCATAAAAGTCATTACTAGTTTTTAGACCTAATCATTGTGCAGCAGTCTAATCAGGCGCTAGCAATACTGGAAACTGTCAGGGAAGCAATTGCCTGAGCAAGGCAAAGTGCAGTTTACTTTATTATTTCATTTCAAAGCAGTTTCTGTCCTACAATTTTAGAGTCTTTCCACTTTCTGCTTGGGAATATTAAATAATATCTCCAAAGTTATTGATGAAATGTGCACTTAGGACCTCATCCAAGCACTCAATTGCCCCCACGAGGGATGGGTATTTGCCTGGACAAGAACTGTGAGAGAGCATTTAGAGAAAGAGATGAAGAAACCTGACAGATCTGGAATTGAGAATAAATAGAGCTGACGGGAAATGATCAGACAGGTAGGGCGTGATGTTATTAGCATCATCAGTTTATAGTCTTAAGCAAACTATTAGCTGACATATATTAAAATGCATTCTTTTCTGCTTCCTGATGAATTTATCTTCTTTCAGATATATACCTTATTCTAGCTAAAGATTGGCTAGACAGCGATTGAATCTTTTTGGCTTTTTTCAGTGTCAGATTACATGATACTAATCCTGCTAGAGATGCCTCTCAGACTTTCATACTATTTAGACCTTTACCAGAAACATCTGTTGTATCCTTTTTTGATATATGGAGAAGTGACATGATGGAACAGACCACAGGGATTTTAAAGATGTGAACGGTCAACAACCCCTGACAGAAAACATGCATGATGTACTGGTTTTTTTTTCAAGCTCAGTCAGTCATATCTGAGAGATTAAAATAACCATGCATAATTAATTACTTATGTTTTGCCTCCACTGACATCTTGTTTTCCCACTGTTTTATCATTCAGTATGGCCTAGAGGGTTTTGGACCCTGATCCACCACCTTGATGCATTGCTGTGGCTGAGTTCTACAATTGGGATTTATTACACAGAACCAGGTAAAGACAGTCCTCTCAAGACACTTTGATACAGAGCAGTTCAATCCTATTATTGTAGACTAATTATAAAGTGGTTAAAACAAATTCATTGTGTGATCAAAAACTGTCCAATCTATTAAACCATTCTGCATATAATACCCTATCCTGCTACAGGATGCAACAGTGAAAAGGAAAAACTACCCTTTCCAGGAAGAAAAAACCTCTAAAAGACCCAGATTTTGAAACAGTGACCATCTCCCTTTGCCTGATGGCGGTGAAGACAGGAAAGAGCAGTTAACAAGCACCATAACTCAAAGCAAGAGATACCTGCTGAGAAATAAAACCATGTAATAGACCCAAATATCATTCAGCATAAACTGAAAAATGTAAGGTCTTCTTAGATCAGTTTGTCTAAAATTATGGTTTATATACTGCTTCACAGAGTGAACTGACTGAAACTTGTACCAAAAATAAAGATGGTTTTAAAGAGCAGATGACAACTTCAAATAGTAGCACCTTTTTTCCAGTGAGGCTCTATAAATGAAACCCGCATCTTTCTCAAGGCAAGCCCCAGTTAAAGGCCTCTGAACATAAGGCTTAGTCTGAAGTTACATCCAACTCAACTCTCATCAGTTTTGGTTTTATAAAGTTAAAATTGGCATCCTATTTGGGCAGCTCTGGGGTCCCAGAGAAGAGCCTGAGGGCACCAAAAGGCTTCATCATTTTGACAGGAACTGACACCTCGAGCGTTTGTCAGGCCACCAGCCTCCCTGCATCCTCCCTGGGTGAGCAATTATGTGTGAATAGCAGGCTTTGTATTATTCCTTATGGCTCTCATGCTTCTTCCTCTTCACTGAACATCTGAGGAGGAGAAGAGCAGAAGCGGCTGTCACTGACTGCATGGGAATAAAAAAATTAATTAGCCCAAACTTCCAATTACAAGCCAGGGAAAAAGAAGACAGACACTTAGGACATACACGCTGAAATTCCTCTATCCATTTTATATCTGTATTCCTGTTTCAACGTACCTGATTCTAATTAAATGGATCTAACAGCCTATCTAATGACTTGTTAATTTTAGTCAGCTGTGTTGGATTAAAGATACATGGAAAACATGTTGGATTGCAGCCCTCGTAGGACCGAATTAAATAGCCCTAGTACAAAGGGTCTAAGTCTTTCATAAGGAAGACTCTTTCTTTAATTGATCTGAAGGGAGTTTGGCTTGGTGCCATGTAGATTATACCAAAATCATTTACTAATATGTTGTCATTCATGTTGTTAAGGCTCCAAACTGATGCCCTTCTTTCATAGCAGTCATACTGCAGATGGCATACAGCACTGATTTTAATTAGGAATATATAAAGGAAACAAGAAATCTTGGGGGAGTGTCAGGCATCAGACTCATGGGCACTTCAGCTTAGTAATTAATCAGAAATTGCCTCTGACACCTTCTCAGACCTAATGTGTCCATCGTACCGGGATCATTTTCAGATTTCTCCCATCTGCTGCTGATGCACCTGATTCACGTGAAACACGAAGGCTTGTGAAGTTATGCACAGCCAGTGGCATTTCAGTTATTTTCACTGCTTTGGTTGGTAGTCTGCAGTCTTGGACTTGGTTAGGATGAAGACTGTCTAATGCATCATCAAACAGACATTTAGTTTGCTGTTTGTCAAATACATGAAAAGGCTGATGTATTTACCTCACACTTGCAAGTGAAAGCAAGATGAATCCATCCATCCATCCATCCATTTTCTACCTCTTATTCCCAAACAGGGTCACGGGGGGGCTGGGGCCAATCCCAGCAAACAATGGCCAAGTGGCGCGGTACACCCTGGACAGGTCGCCAGCCGATCACAGGGCCACACATATAGACAAACAACCATGTACACACACACTCATGGGCAATTTACAGTCCCCAATCAGCTGCTTGCTGTGAAGCTACAGTGCTAACCACCTCGCCACCGCGCAGCCCGCAAGATGAATCCATTAAATTAAAACATAAAATAACTGTCATAAATGGGAAAAGGAGAGATGGAGGAAAGTTCAAACACTAAGTACTAAAATCCCTTTCCACTATTTTCATTTCTGAAGTAAGACTGCAGTTAAGGAAAAAGCACATCTATATAACTATAAGCCAAAAGAAAAAAAAAAAAACACATGTCAAGAAGCTAAAGTTAACTTGTTTGCAAATATTGCAATGCAGGAATGCATTAAACACAAATTTGCTCAAAAGTGTACTTCTTATGGACAGCTTATGAAGTGATTTTTGTACAGTTTTTTATCTGCTGCAATCCTATTTCATAGGTCTGGGATTTACCTGTTTGGCACTAAGGTTTACTGATGTGGATAATCTGCAAGACAGCCATCAGAGAACCCACAGAATACCAAGTTGTTGTGCTGTACTGTGACAGTAATACTGTTTAGAATTAATAGAAAAGTTATTTTCCACAGTTTCTTTAATCCCGTGCCAACAGAAAATCAGTGCGAACTGAGATTTTAAACTCCTGTGGAGATGACTTAAAACAGTAACTTCAAATAGGAAGCACTGTCTTCCAAATGCAAATTTTTCCACAGCTCTGAGGTTCTGAAAAGCGGAAGTCGTTCCACAGCGGGGGTGCCAAACATACAGCACGAAAAGAATTTGGTAAATATAAAAATGACATAAAAGACATTAAATGCCTTTGTCCATGTGAACTTAGATTTCTTTGTTTAAAACAATATTTACGGTTGTGATTTATTTTATTTCTATATTAACAGTTTTTAGCTGACATCAGTTTTAAGTTTGTAATGTGAGGGACGGTTGCACAGATGTGGAAATGTGAAGCTATATATATTTAAAATACCTTTTGCTTCTTTAGGCATTCCCTAAATGATAATGTTAAATACCATTGTTATTTTTTAGATCAAATTTAATTAATTAATTCGAGAATATAAGATAAAGCATGAATATTTTTTTAAATAAGTTTGAAAAAGGAATATTACATCCTTTATATGGACAGACTGGCAGAATAAAAATCTGTAACTGAAACAAAATATTGTTGAAACATATTCATTACAAGCCCCAGTTATTTTCCTCAAAAATGTTAGGTTGTTCATAAAATATCTTTTGAAAATGACAATAATATGCTTGTACTTCTTATTTATTGATCATTTTGCCTATATGTTTTTCTGGAACAGCCCATTTAAGATGAAATTATGCTGTTTGTGGACCCTTAACCCAAGTTTGAAACCCCAGGTTTACAGGAAAGAAGAACACAAAGTTTGTAGCTGAGAGTAAAAGTTTGTGCAACTTTCTAAAGTTTATATTTCTGTGCAAACGTGACCTGAAACATAATGCACGAGGTTCTACTGGTAGTTTGGTACCTTTGGATGAGACTCTTAATGCCGTCCTGTGACGTATCATGCCTCTAAGCAGCATGAGGAAAATATGGCTCATATGCATTTCTACATTGGGTAATTAGTTATCTACTTAAGGAGCCAGAAAGTCCTATAAAAATAAAAAGGATGGATGGGAGCAGCTACCGGTTGAATGCTGCTTAACCAGCTGCCATGGGTACATGTCTGTTCTAACAAGACTTTGTCATTTCCTGACATGCTTAAGACTGTAACATCACTGCATTAGCATTAGAAAAAAAATTGCCCATCGTCTTGGAAGTAATCTTTAGCTCTCCATTCAGTTGATCTCTGAGCCTACAAGTCGCATGTTTTTGCAACATAATCATAAGCTGCATGTACACATCTTGGAAAGTCTCCATCATGGACCTTTCTAAACAAATAGACATGCATCGTTGTTAAATAAGGAAAATGATGTAATGTCAAGAAATATCATATTTTCTACTACCAGTGCTCAAAAGTTAGACTCCTGTCTGCCTTGCAGAGTGAAAAAGGGAGTTGCTTTTCAATATTACGTCTGAGGCAGGGTTGTGTCATCAAATCCTTAATCTGTCTTTACAGCTGCAACCTTAATTCTGTATTGGTGGAAACAAGTATGCCGTTTTCTTTCACCTACCACAAGTGAAAAAGAGGAAGGCAAGATGAATAGACTCTAAAAGCATATGCGACTGGTCAAATGTTGCCACAACTAAATATGCCCCTCTTGATGTACATTTTCAGAGACGAGGATGGAAATGCTGTCCATTTTCTCCCTATATTTAAGTGCACTCTCATCTGTTACCACACAAAGCAAACTTCAATCTATTTTCAGTCCTCTCTGAAAAGCAGGCACTCAATTGATTGGACAGGAGGAGAAAAGGCTGATTGACTAGCCAGAGTGATGCTTGCTTTATGCTGTCTTTATGTTGTTTTCAGGATGGCCATGGTGTGAGCTGAACTTTGCCCACTTCAAGAGTAAATGCAGGGGTATCTTGGGTTGCAAGCAGCTGGAGTCCATATAACACAGCAGATGGCAAAGCCTCTGACTGAAAATACTTATTTTAACGCCATGTGCATGCAGAGACTCACATCACTCGCTGGGTTTATTTTTACACCATGAGCTGCTGCGATTTGCATGAGGAGCTACAAAGTTGAAATGCTGACATCATGGTCAGTTCTGTCTTGAAGCTGTCAGTTCTCATTTACTTAGTTTACTTAGTGGAGTATTAATGGATTGCACTTCAGTCATGCAATCTCCTGCAATTTTTTAGCAATCTAAATAATGTCTCCAATGGCAGGCAGTCCATTATCTCAATGGACAGAGTCAGTGGAGAGTTATTATTCTTAGAAAAGGTGTGAGACAAACTCAAGAGGGACGGAAATGTAATAAATAAATATGAAAAAAATACTATATTTATCTCTTTTCAGGGAAATTCAAATTACTTACTCTAGTTTAGTTGAAAACATCTCATCCAGCCACTTTTATGAGTAATAGATACTGTAGAATATAAGGATTTGTATTCTTGTTATAATAAACCTAAAGTTTTAAATGTGTTTCTCTATTCTTAGATGTCAGTGGAAAAATCTTTCCTTGTTTTATTATAACCCCAGCTCCAAAGAAGTCAGGATGTTTACTAAGATTTAAAAAAGAATACAAAGCTTTGCAAATCTTTGTATACACTACAAAGACGTGCTACGCTACTTTTCCATTTTGTTGTTGATATTTGGCTTTTACTTTGCATAGTGGAGTTTTAACTTCAGCTTGTTGTAGCGACAAACTTTTTATTACACTTATGGTTCCCAAACTTTTAAAGCCATGACCCCAAAGAGAATTAAACAAAAACAGAACAAGTGAAGTGAAGTGCAGGAAAACACTTATTAGAATATAATAAATCCATTCACAAGGTTGTTTGTTTTAATTTTTCTTTCTCCCACTCACAATTTATTCTGCCAATCTAAGTTACTCAAGTTTCAAGATCGTGTAAAATCTAACACATCTATTGTCTTTAAAGCATAAAGAGAATGTATGTTATATAAACATATACACATCTAATTATATGTCTGTTATATAAACATCTGGTCTGGTCACGGGCTTTAAATGTGCATAAGTGTGCTGCCTCTTCCTTTTTTTTTTTTTTTTTTTTATTGTTGTATATTTTTTTATTGTTGGTGTGTTGGTAATCAGTCAGCATGTTGTCCCTTGCCTTGTCAGTATGTTGATTATTATTGCTGATATTGATGTTATTATAGACGTTGTAAGTGATTGTTGTTTCAGTTTGGTGGTTGCTTCCTGTGGTAACACCACCTGACTGTCATACTTGCGTTGCTCATTGGTAAATGTGTATTTTTTCCTTCTCTATGTTATATGATTTTGTCTGCTCTGTATAAATTTGACCTAACTTGATGCGAGGGATTTTTTGTGGGATTTAATATGCTATCTTCTTCCCACTCCCATTCAGGGAGACTTCTTTTACAGGTTTTTTTTTTATAACGTGTTTTTTTTTTTTTTTTTTGGTTGAATGAGGACTCATTAAATATCTCTTTTATAATTATACACTCACCGGCCACTTTATTAGGTACACCTGCCCAACTGCTCATTAACACTTAATTTCCAATCAGCCAATCA
>JBAMHX010000016.1:4100603-4112417 GCA_037177515.1 Pseudomugil tenellus | reverse complement strand
TAAAACAAAACCAATTTAAAAAAAAAAAAAAAAAAAAAAAAAACCCCACAACAAAGCAAAAAGGTTGTTCTTTTTTTTTTTTTTTTCCCCAACCCTGCAAGCGGAAAAACACCCTTCCCCCCCCCCCCCCCCCACCGGGCACTCCCAGGTGACCCAAACCCCTCCCAATCCACCAACAACTGAAGACCACGGCCCAGACGCTGGACATCCAGGAGACGACAGACCGTGAAGGCAGATGACCATCAATGAGCCATGTGGGAGCAGGGGGCTCGGCTGGAGGGCACAGGGGAGAGGATGATACTGGTTTCAGCTGAGACAAGTGAAAAGTGGGGTGGACCCTCATGGACGAGGGCAACTTGAGACGGACAGCGGTGGTTGATGATCTTGTCAATGACAAAGGGTCCCAGAAAACGGGGAGACAGCTTGCGAGAGTCAGTCCTCAGAGGGATGTTCCGAGATGACAACCAAACTGACTAACCTGGCGAGTAGTGAGGGTTGGGAGCTAACCGGCGATTCCTGTTCGAAATATTCTCCAGAGCCGTCCAGGTAAGCTGCCACACAGTCTTGCAGCACTGGAGATGATGCTGAGTGGACGGGACCGCAAACTCCTGCTCCTGGTGAGGAAACAGGGGGGGCTGGTAGCCCGGAGAGGCCTGAAAAGGCAACAATCCAGTTGGGGAACTAACCAGTGAATAATTGGAGAACTCCACCCAAGACAGATACGAACACCAGGAAGACGGATTAGATGCCGTGATGCACCGCAGAGCCGCCTTAAGATCCTGGTTGGTCCTTACAATCTGGCCATTGGTCTGGGGATGAAAACCAGAGGAGAGATTCACAGATGCCCCAAACCCAGTACAGAAGGCTTGCCATACCTGGGAGATGAACTGCGGACCCCGATCCGAAACAAAGTTCAGAGGTATTCCATGGAGGCACACCACGTGCGTCATGACCAGATCCGTGGTCTCCCTAGCAGATGGTAGTTTCGGGAGAGCCATAAAAAGGGCAGCCTTGGAGAACCAGTCCACGATGGTAAGAATGGCCGTGTCCCCCTCAGAAGGTGGCAGACCCGTCACGAAGTCCAAGGCTACATGGTACCAAGGTACCGGAAGAGGTTGAAGGAATCCAGTGGGGGGCGAATGAGAGCTCTTCCCTCGAGCGCAGACTGTGCATGCTTGCACAAATTCCCTGGTGTCAGCATTCAACGAGGGCCACCAAAAGTGTTGCTTAACCAGGCTGAGAATGCGACTGATCCCAGGGTGACAGGCAAACTTGGAAGCATGGACCCATTGCAGTACCAGGGCGCGAACCGATTCAGGGACAAACGTGCGACTAGGGGGTCCCCCACCTGGATCAGACTCACATTGTTGGGCCTCCTGAATAGCAGACTCAATGTCCCACGTAAGAGCTGCAGCAACTCTAAAGGCCGGCAGGATGTTGTCCAAACTCTGCGATTTTTCATTGAGGCTGAACTGTCTGGACAGTGCATCCTGCTTGACGTACCTCACCTACCGCCCTAGGTCCCAAGCGGTAGGCGGTCGAACCGGTCAAAAAACAGGGACCACCGTGCCTGTCGGGAGTTCAGCCGTCTCGCAGTCTGAATATAGACAAGATTTTTTTGGTCAGTCCAGACCACAAAAGATTGAGAAGCCTCCTCCAACCAATGCCGCCCCTCCTCCAAAGTCAACTCGACCGCCAAGAGCTCCCAATTCCCGATGTCATAGTTGACCTCTGCTGCAGATAAGCGGCGGGAAAAGAAGGCCCAACACCCACATCAGAGGCATCCACTTCCACCACGAACTGGAGCTTGGGGTTGGGCTGCACCAAGACCAGAGCCTGGGCGAACAGATTCTTCAGTCGACTAAAAGCGTGTTCAGCTTCCCGGTTCCAGGAGAAAACACGTGAGGGAGATGTAAGTGCGGTTAAAGGCACTGCAACTTGACTGAAGTTGCGGATGAAACGACGATAGAAATTAGCAAACCCAAGGAAGCGTTGCAGTTGTTTCCTGTCAGTGGGTGCGGGCAAATCCACCACTGCCATTATCCTCCGTGGGTCCGTCTGGCACTCCCCCTCCTTGAGAATGAAGCCAATAAAACTGACCTGGGATATGTGAAAGTCGCACTTTTCCTTCTTTACAAACAACCGGTTCTCCAGTAGTCTCTGCAGCACCAGTCGGACGTGATGCTGGTGATCGGCCAGATTCTTGGAATAGTCAAGGATGTCGTCTAGATAGACAAAAACAAACTGATTAAGGAAATCACGTAAGACATCTTTGATCATGGCCTGGAAAACAGCGGGGGCATTCGTCAGTCCAAATAGCATCACCAGATACTCGAAATGGCCAAGGGGAGTGTTAAAAGTGGTCTTCCACTCATCGCCCTCTCGAATCCGTACCAGGCGATATGCGTTCCAAAGATCCAATTTTGTGAAAATGGTGGCACCATGAAGAGGAGTGAAAGCCGAGTCCAACAGAGGTAAGGGATACTTATTCCTGATGGTGATCTTATTGAGACCATGGTAGTCAATACAGAGAGAAAAATCTTTCTTTTTAACGAAGAAAAAAACAGCTCCTGCCAGAGACCTGGAGGCGTGAATTATCCCGGCAGCACACGAGTCCTTAATGTACTTCTCCATGGCCTCCTGTTCAGGTCTGGACAAATTGTACAATCGTCCAGAGGGTAGGGGAACGTCAGGAATAATATCAATGGCACAGTCATAGGGACAATGAGGTGGCAGAGACAGCGCCTTGTCTTTGTTGAAAACCTCCTTAAGATCGTGATAGATGGTGGGGACTCCAGTCAAATCCATGGTCTCTGTACAAGAGTCAGAAAGCTTAGAATTATTGATGAGAGGAGACAAGGCAGACTGAAGACAGCTCTCATGACAGTAGAGACTCCAAGCCAGAATCTTTCCCTGCGTCCAGTCAATATGGGGATTGTGTCTCGCCAACCAAGGTTATCCCATTATGAGGGGCGTATTAGGGGAGGAGATTACTAGAAACTGGACCGTGTCAACATGGTTACCTGATAAGACTAATTTTAGGGGAACGGTACGATGAGTCACCTTTACCAACATACGACCATCCACTGAAAGGGCCTTACGAGGTTCTTCCATGGCCTCTAGAGGAATGCCCGCCTGACCTGCCACATGTTCATCAATGAAATTTCCGTCCGCTCCAGAGTCGATGAGGGCCAGGAGAGGAAACCGCTGCAGATGGCAGAGAGCTGGAAGCAGGACTGATGTTGCATGGCATCTTGGATGAGGCCCGCCAGAACTCCAAAACTTACTGAGGGGCCTGTCTTTTTGGCTGTTGAGGACATGCAGAACGGAAATGACCTGGTGTGCCACAATACAAGCATGCCCCCGCACGAAGTCGACGATTCTGTTCCCCCACAGACAGGCTTGATCCTCCCACCTGCATCGGCTCCTCAGGGTAAGCTGGATGGATGGATAAATGACCGCATATTTGTTACAAAGATTCTGCAAAACATCTGAAGTATTCTGCTTAAAGGGTCTAATGTGCACGGTTTGTAAAGTGTTTTGTTTCACTCTTTTCAAAATGATGTCTCAATAATAATGCAAAAAATTTACTTATTGTTACATATATTGCAAGTACAGAAAGCCTGTCAACTATTGCATAGTCCTTTTTATTCTTTCTCTCACTTAACAAGCAGTAGTCAAGATACCTCCACATTTAAGTCTGGATTTTCATCACCAATGCACAAATATGAGGTCTCTGCTTCTGTGCTTCATACAGAAAGGAGCATCGTGAGAAAAAAATCAAGTCCGAAAGTAAACAGGGAGAGGCGAAATTTGCCATGTTTGTGAAAAGCAAGGGTAGAAGCTCTATAGATTTCACGTCTATAGATCAACAGCAAAATATTAAAAGAGTGAAGAGTCAGCTATATAGAGTCAGGTGTTGGTTCTGGGTTAATCGTTCATGTGTTCACATTTTGTGAGAAATTAATAAAGATTACCTTTGCAACAATTTAAGGACCTTTTATATCTCACATGAGCACAAGTCACATGAGCTTTTAAAGCAATCTATTTGCATCAATAATGTTACATTAAAGGGAAACATTAAGCTGATGGCCACCATACTGTTGGGAACTAATGACATATCACCATTCTCAATAAAACGAAGCTAATTATATCACAAGGAGCTGAAGTGAAGAGGGAACATATTTAATTTGCTTTTGCAGTGAACTCATATGAACTCGTCAAATGTGAATTAGTGTTTGAGTTTGATTAAATAGTCAGTAAGTAAGCATTACGAATAAGAGAGATTACACGCACATTTCCCAATCTAATTACCAAGAATGGAGAACAATTATTTCACTTCTGACTAACAAGACTGTTAATGTTAGCATAAAGATTCACCTCAAGAGGCTATGTTGAAAGCTGTGGGATTTGTATTTTTATTTTAGTTTTCCATTCTTGCAAGCCCTTGACCTTCAGACTATGAGAAATAGATCTTTTTTCTGTTGCTTTGAGGCATTTTCAAACAGGACATGTGTCAGGAAAGCTTGCACTAGTATCCCGTAATATAGCATGAATGGATTGTTGTGTTTTCAGAATTGTGCATATAAACAGTGTGATTTTCCAAGCAAGTCATTCTCTGCCTGATTACATTCAGTTATGAAAAAACAAAGTGTCAGCCTGAGCTCAGAATCTTGTGGGAGATTTTAGTGCAAAACTCTGTTTGTGAGGTGAAGGGGGAAAAGCTGAGAGAGGGTTGGAAAGAGACATAGAAACCTCAGGAAAGTTAAGAGTAAAATAAAAATGCACACACGAATAAGATACAAATTGAGATGGGAAAAATCCACAGCAAAACTGCACCAGAGGGTGATGAGGGAATCTCAGTAGGTGCTCATTTAGTGGACAAATCACAGGAAGTTGGGAATTAGAGGGGGCATTGGTTGATAACTGATTATTAATGACTGCCAGCACAGCCATAAACGCAGTACAGGAGACATACTAAACATAGGCTAGATCTGGACTCCTGATCTCGCTGCTGTCAGTCAAAACCTCCACGAGACTAGAAAATAGATAACATAGGAGGAGAAAATAGAAAACGAATTTCTTCTGACATCAACATCAATAAATGGCAGTGTTTGTTTGTTTATGTGTGTGTGTGTGTGTGTGTGTGTGTGCGTGTGAGTCTTTGGTATTTTACAGGTTGGATGATTTGAAAGTCAATTATGATAAATAGAAATTAAAGTGTGGCAAAAATAAATAAATATCAAAATGTTAAATAGTTTTATCTAACAATGAAAAATGACTTTAAAATAACAGATTTTTTATGAAAAGAATAAATGAAGAATATTAGATTTCAATATGTAATAATCGTAGCACATTAGCCAGCTGCAATAATTGTGAGCTTTATCATCTAAATGTGATATTTGTGAAGCTCGCAGTTTGGCTTTTTACTCTGCATGTGAATATTTATTATCTACGAGTAGTATTATGAGCTACAGCCTGTACTTCAAACACACAGAAACATTTTCATATTTGTACCCCAAGTTTGTTAAACATAATAAATGATGTATCTTATTATTCTAAATGTTTCTGTTCTAACTGGTTTGAATCATGCAACTGAAAATGTTATTATTCTAAACTGAAAATGGGAAACTTTCCAAAACCACTTGTAGGAGCCATATGTGTCAGGACGTCGATCGCTCGAAAAGCAGCACATGCCACATCATTACAAGGACGCCTGGCAAGCTTACCTGTGGCTACTGTTTATGGATTGAATAATGCGATGTTTGGATGGAGTTTCAATGGAAATGAGGATGTTACTTTGTTGACTAGAATTATTCTATTTATTACGCTCTGTGGATATGTTTCAACTAAATGTTTTATGAACTAAAAGAAAAATGGAAACAATGAGTCAAACGAGTGGTGTTGCTTCGTGTCCTGAAAAGGAGTCTGAAATAAGACGGGAAAGAAAACTTACTGAACGGGCTTTGTTGTATAAGATTGAAAAACTTCAAAATGAACATAAAGGTTTAGTAAATAAAATAAAAGGATTGATACCACAAATAAAAGGACTCATGAAACAAAATCAAAATGTGTTTCAAATAAAGGAATTTCTGGGAACTTTAAACATACTGTGTGAAAAGGTCACAACCATTCATAATGAAGTGCTGCCATTATTTCCACAGGATGAAGTTGTGAAACAAAACAAATGGTTTTCAAGCATAATGAAATATACAGAAACATTTCAAAGTGACATGGAGCAATGGATTTAGAAAACTGAGCATTCTAATAACTCACAGGAACATATTGAAACAGAAATGAATGAAGTTGCATGTTTTGTGGAAACACAGGGGACAAAGGAATGTTCTACAACCAGTAATCCTGATGATGATATTAAACAGAGTGACAGTGTCTCACATGTTGGAACCCATAAAACTTCATCACATCGCTCTACTAATTCTACTTCCTTTGCACGTTTAAAGACTGAAGCTGAACTAGCTGCTTTAACCATGAGGCAAAAACTATTGGACGAAAGACATAGTTTGGAAGAAGAGGAGGAACGGTTGCGTAAAAGGAAGGAAACGCTGCAACTAGAAACAGAAATAGCAGAAAAAATGGCAAAATTGGAAATTTCCAGAACAACAAGTGGAAAAAGGACATCAAAGATTACAGATAGCATGAATTCTTATGTGGAGAAGAAAAAATCTCATCAACCCTTCTACGCTAATACTGGAGAATTTATTCCATCACCACTTGTGAGACATGACATAACAACAAAAGGCAACGATGAAGAGTGTTCATTCAGACATACAACAATGATGGGAAATAAACAACTTTCAAACAACAAAACTCAACAGTATTCAATCAAGTTGGACCCAGGCAATGCACAGTTTGATCGCAGACAACAAACGGTAAACATGAACACAAATGCAACTGAGGAGGAAAACCAGAATGAGATTCTGGGAATAATGAGGAAGCAGAATGAAATAACAACTGTGTTGTCTCAGCATCAGTGTCTCGCATCTCTTCCAATGAGGGACATACCACAGTTTGATGGTGATCCGTTAAAATATTTCACCTTCATTAAAGCGTTTGAGAATGGATATAGGAGGGCAAAAACCTTATTGAAAGATCATTTTGGAAATGAACAGAAGATCACTGCTGCATATTTGGATAAAGCTCTTTTCTGGCCTGCAATGAAAACTGAGGAAGTGAGAGCACTGCAGGCTTACAGCTTGTTGCTCAAAGGCTGCTGCAATGCAATGGAGGATGTACAATATTTATAAGATATGGACATGCCTTTCAATATGCTAAATATTATAATGAAGCTGCCTTATAAGCTCAGACATAGATGGAGAACTCAAGCTTGTGAATTGCAAGAACGACACCAACGAAGGGCCAGATTCAGTGACATTGCAGATTTTATTGAAACCCAGGTAAAAATCTTAACTGATCTAGTCTTCGGCAACATACAGGACTCTCCATCAATGAAGAATAAAGAAGCAAACAAACCAAGGTTGCAGCATCGGTCTGAAGGAACCATATTTGCCACTGCTGTAGATTGTACTGAACAACAACCTCAATCTGTGATAAGGGAGAAAGAAATAAAACCAACAGGAAGGAATGCATGCATCTGTTGTGGAGGAGGACACACTCTGCCTGTGTATACAGTTGGGAAGAATGACACATGAGAGGAAGATAGGTTTCCTAAAGGAAAATGGCATTTGCTTTAGCGTACATGAGTAAGCACTGCCGTAAAAGAATTTCCTGCTCTTAGTGTAGTCTCAAACACCCAACTGTACTCCACCGAGAACCTGCAAACAATTCTGAGCAGACTGAGGGGAGTACAGGAGTCTATGTGGACGACATGTTAGTGTCGAGTGGCTTGAGACCATGACTGCAAGCTGCCAATTGTTCCGGTACAAGTAAGATCAAAGAAGGGAGGCAAAATCATCACCACTTATGCTTTTCTTGACCAAGGGAGCACAGCAGTGTTTTGTACCGAGAGTCTTATGCACAGGCTCAAATTGACAGGAAGGAAAGGACACATCCTTCTTCGGACCATGGGCTAGGAGAAGGTGGTGAGCGGCAGCATGGTGTCTGGACTAGAAGTTGCGTCTCTGGATGGAGATGAATTTCTTGAGCTGCCAAAAGCTTATACACAGGAGTCTATGCCAGTGTATAAAGGAAATATTCCCACTGCAAGGGATATCAAAAACTGTCCTTACCCAAAGGACGTTTACTTATCTGATATTAATGCAGCAATTAAACTCCTGATAGGCATTAATGTGCCAAAGGCTCTGGAACCATTGGAGGTGGTGTGTAGCCAAAATAACGGACTATTTGCCATGAGGACTATGCTGGGATGGACAGTAAACGGACCACTGGGAGGAGACGGTGAAGAAGTGATTAATAGTAATCAGTCCAAATAGAGTCTCAGTTGTGAACTTGGATGAACTTTGGCAGAAACAATTAAAAAATTACTTCCCAGCGTGGAGGAGCAACCTGCCTTGTCGCAGATCAACGATTTCTGGAGTTGGTCACAAACCCAGTTAAACATGGTGATGGTCATTATCAGATCCAACAACCAAAAAAGCAAACAAACATCAACATACCACACCACAGAGTATATCATCCCTCAAAAAAGAAAATCCGAGTTGTGTTTGACTGTGGAGCAGGTTTTCAGGAAATATCCTTAAATGCTCAGCTCTTGCAAGGCCCTGGTCTTACTCGTTCTCTGATTGGAGTGATGACTCATCTTAGAAAGGAGAAGATGGAGATTCACCAGCAGGCAGAGAAACAAAACACTGACCTCCTGAAGGAGATGATGTTGCTGGAGGCAGAGCTGGAGGACCAGGTAAACAGGGTGAATGAGCTGGAGCATGCTCAGACAACAGAAAGTGACAACCAGAGACAGCAGGTTCAAGCTCTGGAAAAGCTGCTGGAGAATAACAACAAGTTTTGTGATGAGAAAGCTGTGAAAGAGATCTGTAATTTGAAAGAGGAGGTGGAGAGCAAGAGTTAGAGCAGCTACACATACAGCTAGAGATCCACGGAAGGGAAATAAGCAATCAGCAGGAATACCTGGAGACAAGGGACAACATGCTCCAGGTGATGAAGGACAAGGAGGTAGCACAACATAATGAACAGATCACTAAGCTTCAACACAGCTCTGATTACAAGAAATGCTTAAAAAGGAATAAAGAAAAAGACCTGGACCGGCTGAATGCAGTAATTAAGAAACGTCAACAATAACTTGCCAATATTGACATAAAGCAGGCTGCAGAGGAAGATGAGGACGTGCCAAAGGACATCATCTGTGGAGGCATCCTCTGACGAGCAGCCGGTCAAGTCTGAACTGCTTTGGGAGTTGCAGCTGGTCAAAGAGGAGCTGGACGCTACCAAGGAACAACTCAATGGCTACAAGGAGAGCAGCAGCAGACTGAACGGAACCTCGGAGAGAACAACTGTAACGACGGACTCTACGATCAACTTCAGAGGATGTTATCAAGTAGCGGTGAAGAGACCCTGTGAGAGCTCGGCTCTTTTGACTCTGGACTTTGACCAGTTTGACTGTGAACTTTTGGATTACGTATGACTCATGACCCAGGAAGAAAGGATTTTCCATCTGGATCATTATGTACATTTATTTGCATAGCTTTCTTGTCGTTTTGTTTGTTTTTCTTTGTATTATGTCTCCTACTTGTTACTTGCGCTGCATGGTTTGAGTAATAATTGTACAATAATTAAGGGGCTGGTGTGTAGGAGCCATATGTGTGTCACTGTTGGTGCTGCCTGGTCGCCTGACATGCCAATGTGTAGGATTGGGGTCACGTGGGCATAGGCGGTGACTTCCGTGTAAGCTTTATAATGGCATGCGTTCACCTGCACACCGGTGTGAGAGGGGAGCGGGGTCACCATACCTTTTGTTGACCGCCAGTTTAGTGGAGGCAAAATGTAGTTGGTTAGTACATGTACGTATTTTTCATCTATCGCGTATGTGTAAACCACCTGGAAAGCCGCTCTCAATAAATAGCCAACCACAAAACGAAGCAATGAGAGCGTGCTTATTGTTTGCACCCAGAGCAGCGTGTTAAAAAGATAAGACCTGTCCTCTCAAGCGACAACAGGACATTGGAGTCGCTACACCACTAATCACCACTGAATTTATTTGTAAAGCAGTTTGTTCATTAGAATTCAGAAAAAAAAACTTCCTTTATTTGTAGAAAGGGTAGAGACACTTTACAATGAAGTACTTGGAAGATATTTCAATGAAAATTTTACCACCTGATCGTGAACAATGCGCCAACTGTACGTGAACATGTCGTGAAGTCGTCGAAACATTGCAGGAGGATGCATGCCAGTGCGCGCCATATATAGGCATCTTCTCTGCAATGACTGTGTTGTTATAGAGTGGTGTGTGTCTTTTTAAGAGGATTATCGTGTCTGTGTGTGTATCATTAACTTTGTATAAATATGTGTATAAATATGTGTATTGTGTGTGTGCGTAAGTGTACAGAGCAGTGTGTGTGTGTATGTGACTGGGACGGAGAGATAGAGAAGAGGGCTGACAAGCGTACGGATCATGTTAGAGACAGTAGCTGTATTGTAAGAGGAAAAAGTTAGTAATAAACCACCTTCTGCAACAATTACACTCCGCTCACTGTTAAGTGCTGCCGTCCAGAGAGTGACCAGAGAAAGGGGTTAGCCTGGTTAGCCACGAGCGAACTGGTCCCCGCTCCTCCCTGGAGTCTCCCCTGTGCTCCTGACTATGGTTGGGAGGGTGTCTCTGGGATTCAGCATGTTCTCTCTTCACTCTTTCTTATGGGATGCCCAAGTCGGAACAACATCGTCCAAATTGCACAAACTCTTCGTGGCAATGCAGGAAGTATGTAAACTCATCGTGCCAGTTCGTGTCAATGTGGACACTGATGGGGATGCATTAGTGAACTATTCGTGAACACGTCTTGAACTGTGCGTGAATAGTGTGGGAGCCTCCCGGTTCGTGCCCCAAAATGCCATGACTTGCAACGAAAAAATCGTGGCCAAAAGTCGTGCAAGTGTCAGCCTACCCTAAAGCTAATCCCTACAAGGCAGACCCTTTTAGGAGCTTCCATGGTGGACCAAATGTATTTGAACTTGTTAGTGATGATCTGACACATTGTGCATTGGCCACAAACAGGTTAGTGTTACCCTACTGATGATGTGTTGTTGCAATAGTAATTCTTTTAAGCCCACATGATATGGATAAGGACTGTTAAAGACTGCATATGTGTAGTAAAGCATTTCATTAGAGGGACATCAGCTTGTAAAAAAAAGCAACAACAATCTTCAGCCTTTGCACAAAACCGTTCAGCCTAATAGTTTGCAGTTATTTATGATCCAGTAATCACAGACCACAGTTAGAGGGTTAGGGCGGACTGAAGAGTGGCCCTGGTAGAGGAAATTGTGCACAGTTGGTGCATAGGTTGACACAGGTGGAGGTCTTGGGTGGCAGAGCTCCAGAAGCACATTGTTACCCTCTGGTATGCTTCCACCTGGAAGCATCTGTCTAGCTCACGTCCTACTCTACACAGGAAGACCATTCGAGCGAAAATGGAGTCAGTGATCCACAATACATTTATCATGGACCAGTTTCTATGTCACTGCAGGCATACAACACTCTGTGTGCAATTTCTTCCAATTGCATTCATGTTTCTGTACTTTTCAGGTTTTGCAACTTTTACAATGTTTCTCGAGTGTTACAAGTCCTGCCTCAGCATAGATAGATAGATAGATAGATAGATAGATAGATAGATAGATAGATAGATAGATAGATAGATAGATAGATAGATA
>JBAMHX010000016.1:4085579-4100503 GCA_037177515.1 Pseudomugil tenellus | reverse complement strand
CGATCTTATATATATATGTTTACATTAGCTATATTGTTTGATTTTTTGATTACACTGATTAACCTGCACCTATGATTTAACTGTCTGGATAACGAGCAATGTGGTGTTAAAAAAGTGTGTTTTTGTAATTAGGAAGTTGTAACAGCTTATCTTGAGAAACGTGCCTCTTTCTGTAAAGACCTTACTCCAATCAGATTCATATGAGATTGATTTTGTTTATTTAAATTAAAATAAGTGTCTTTTCACGGAAGTCTGTTTCAGCCGTGTTATAAATTTAGAAATGGTGGTGCCCCAAGGTTAGTTAACGGTTTAAACACTGTCGAACTAAGTCATTTAACCTTCATATCAACAGGCACTATATTAGGATTAATATTATTAATCTTATAACCTAAAACACAATAGATATTAATAAATGCAGCAATAATTTCTTTACACCAGCCAGCCTGGATGGTACATTTGAGGGCACATAGTTGCTCATCTTTTTTTGTGGCTGCCCTAATGTCATGAAGCCCGTCTGTACTTAGTGGTGCTGTGCTGATGACAGTGTGTCTTGGGTTTCCATGGCTTCATCGTCCACAGATTACCTGGATAAAGTATCAGCCACTGAGATTTCTCTCCCAGGTTTGTGGGTGAGGGTTATGCTGTATTTTTGAAGAGGAAGCATGTGCTAAGAGTTTTGGGAAGATGGTCTCTAATGGCTTGTGATTTTATTCTACAATTACGTGTCAAACATAAATGTATCCATGGAACTGTTTGCAGCCGTACAAAACAGCATATAGCTCCTGTTGCTGAGTAGTTTTGAGGCAAATTCGACTAGTCTGCCTTCCTGCATTATTGTTGCTCTCAGGCCGCTTTTTGATGGGTAACTTCTTTGTCAGGGTCAAAGTAGGCCAGTACTGTACCTGGTTTAGCAGGGATGGTCTCTTTTATCTGCTGGAATGCCCTGTTGTGTGTTTTTTTCTATTTGCATCTTCTTGATGCAGCAGATCTCTGAGTGGTGCACTTAATTCTGGTACATTGGGGGAAAACCCGGCAAGGTAATTCACCATGCCAAGAAATGTTTCCAGGTCTGACTCATTCTCGGGTGGCTGCGTGTCCCTTATACCCTTCACGTTTAGGGGGTCTGGTTTCAGTCTATCAGCTGTGAGTTTGTGTCAGAAAAAACTCATTTCAGTAACACAGATGTGGCATTTAGGTTTAGGCCTCTTTCCTTGGTACGGCTTAGCATTGCCCTGAGGTTGCGGTTGTGATCTTCCTTTGTTTTCCCAAAGATGTTGATGTCACTCACGATACCAGCCACTCCCTCCAAACCCTACTAAGTCTCATCTATCCTATGCTGGAACTCATCTTGTGCAGATACGAGGCGGAAAGGTGGTCGGAGGAAGTGGTATCTACCAAAAATGGTGTTGAGGGTAGTGAGCAGTGATGAGTCTTCGCTGAGCTTGATGGCCCAATAGCCAGACCTTGTATCGAGTATGCTGAAGTACCGTGCTATAGTTTGCTTGCTTATTACATCATCAAGTGTGGGGAGGGAGTAATGTGGCCTCATTATAGATTTGTTTAAGGGGCGTGGATCTAGACATATGTGGAGTCTTGGGTTTCTCACATATTACTAGTGCATTCACCCATTCAGTGGGCTCTGTTACTTTTTGGATGATCTTTGTCTCTCTACATAAAACTGTTCTGTTGTTTATATTTGTTTTCCAGGCTGCAATATCCTTTTATCTTTAGTGCATTTCCCCCATAGCTATATAATCTTCGCTTGTCATTGTGCAGTCCTCCACCTGGCAAAAACTTTTTGAGGCCTTTTCGGGTATAACACTTTTCCGTGCTACGGTATCTAACTTGAATGCCAACTTTGTGCTGCTTGGTCCAACATTTATGCTTGCAAACGGACAGTCTTCCTCATCCTTTTCTACTACCGAGACAAAGTCCTCAAACAACTCAGCTTCAGAGAGGCTACTTTCTTCAATAGTGTGCACATCCCTGTGACCTGCTTTATGTGAGGTGCTGGGTTTAATCTGCATGCCTTAGCAAAAGGGTTGAATTTCCTACATTTCAGACATTGCTTTCCTTTAGCTCGACACTCCATCCTTTTGCTGTGGTGTCTTGCACAGGCACTACAAGGTTTACTGGATGGTCTGGGATCTCCATTTGATGCGTTAGCATGCTCATCACAGTTTGGTTTCCTTGTCTTGCGTTCACTTCATGACTGTTGTTAACCATAGCCTTGTGCTAGCTCATGGGAGCGTGCTATGTCAGCTGCTTTCTCGAAAGTTAGCTCTGGGCCTTGGCTAAGCAATTTCTCCTTTACTTTTGATGAATTGTTGCCAAACATAACATGGTCTCTGATCATCTCGTCACCATTGTCTTTTACTCACCAAGTCCTTGCATCTTCTCGTGGAATTTGTACCTGGTGAATATGGCATTTGCTTTTGGCATGAGGTATGTTGAGAATCTGTTGTAGTATGTTCTTAACAATTTTTATTGTGGCATTGGAACTCTGAAAGCTTCCATTTCCTCCTCTGTTTGCTTGTATCAGGGCAGGTCTCCCAACATCAGCTAGCACCTTTATTATGTGGCTGCAACTGCTGTCTGGGCTAGAGGGTAACAACAATAAACCTTTTACATACACTTCCAGTTCTGGTGTTTCCTGCTTCAAAATAAGAGTTCTAAGATGGTTAAACAAAACATTACAACATTCATGCTAAACAACCCGATCTGAATCCAAGTCTGTTGTTGGAATAAACTACTGTGTTTAACACTTACTTGTCTCGGAAGTCCTGCCTGAGCTCAGGCTAAAAATAATGGTTAGACTGTAAGCATACATTCTAGCTCATGAAACTGTAGACATTCATAGAAAAAAATACCTTAGAAACAAGTTCTGTTCAATAGATGTTTCGTTTTCTTCCAATTTAAACACATGGCTATTTAGTAATCTGAAACCCAATGCATCTGCCAGAGATGCAATAAGATATCCACAGCTGCGAGAGGACAATGTGGAGACTTTAACCTTATTTTCTCCAGAATGCTATGATGAAATCCTACAGTCTGCTGTGCCAATCGTTCCAAAACCCTCAGATGAGCCTTTAATATTGACAAAGGGGAGTTTAATCTCCTCTCTAGGTGCAAAGCATTCACACTGTCCTGTGTTTCACCCCTTCATCACTAAGTGAACTCAATTCTTTTTGCATTTGCAGAAAAGCTCTTAACAGATCTCACATTAGCAGTCAAAGTAAAATATGGGAAAAAAATCTGGAAGTTATTACATCTTTAACTCTCTGCTACAACTCATGTTTCCTGTAGGCATGAATTACAATTTTTTTATTAGAGAGAGCTCAAAGAGAGCTGATAAGAATACACCAGACTTTTTAGTTGAACTTTTAAAATGGATTTAGGCAAAAGGTTTTATCTCTGTTTTTTTTCTTATGAAAGCAGGGTCATGGAGAGAAATGCTGAAAACTGGAGCTGCAAGAGTAATGCATATTATAGTGTTCAGTGACTAATCTTGAACACTTCCATTAGTTGTGTTTCAACGTCTATATATCTTTATTTTTTCAGCAAAACATTTTAACTAATTGTATGTCCTCTAGATGATTAAAAAGTGTTTCTAGGGCCCTGCACATCTTTTTGCCCTCTTATTTGTTCATTTTTTTGTCAAGTACTAAAATTGATCCCTTTTACATCTTGGCAGCAGTACCTTTTCAACATATACAGACTTATAATATATCTACATTATTGAGTTTCCATAAGCTTTAACGAGAAAAGACTGGAATTTTAAATGATGACCAGAAAAGCACTCAGAGAGCGCAGACGTCCACCAAGCCACAGAGTCCCCCAATGCTGGTTTCCTGTAAAGTGGGAGGGCATCATCTCATTGGCAAAGTCCGTGTCCAATCAGACAGTCTTGCGCTGTCACATGCTGTTGTCATGACAGCTTTGTGACACCATGTGCATCAAACATTTTAATGGGACTATATATGTCTCTCCTCACATTTTTTAGAAAATGACTAGAAAGACATGTGGGCATTTTATGACATTTTATGATGATGATACATCTGTCATTTTATAATGGTGATACATCTGTCAGAGCTCAGTCACACATGATTTTTGCCAGAGTGAAAAACGGCAGACAGAACGGCCTGTAGGAGGTGTCCGCTGCAATAACATGAGTGGCTCTGTGTTAAAGATTTTCTCAAAACATTTCTGGATCCAGATGGTGAACCAGATGACCTCCAAAATCCAATCAAGTCTTCATCTCCCCATTCTTGATATATCCTGAAAATTTCTTGAGCATCCGTCCTTTTACATTTTTGAGTTATGTTGTATATAAACACATATTCTCCTTGGTGGAGGTAAAAACACAATAAACTGAAAATGTTTTTGTGAAAAAAAACACCATGCAAAATTTACCAATATAAAACAGATAGACCATCCTTCAAACCACCTAAACCTTTAAAATAAATGTCATTTTAACTTTATGTAGATGCAGACACAAACCTGACATAACAGTAACACTACTAACCACCACACTAACAATCAGGACTTTCACTATCCCTAAAAAAAGAAAAACCAGAAGCGATAAAACATTCTTTGTGGTATCAAGTCTCTGTCTGGTCCTATCAGTCTTTAGGATCATCTAAGTTTAGACTGAAAACACACTTCTGCTCTTGCTCAAAACCTCTTGAGTTTTTTGCAAGTTGTGTGTGTGTGTGTGTGTGCGTGTGTATAAGCCCTTTAAGTGACCTCTGCATGTCATTTAACTTCAATGAAGTAGTCGGATGGCACGATGCATTTGGATAATGGACAAAAGAAATTCACATTGCAGACGTCATGCTGAAAGAATCAAACACTTCCAGCAGCTTGGATGATTCTGCCAATGAGACGAGACCTAGCAAGATAGAACCTGCTGCAACCACTGGTGCATGTGGGCCTCCTTTTCGCTTGTGTAATATTGGACTCTGAGCCATCCTTTCAGTATAGAGTCATATTTATATTTTTAGGGAAAGCTTTAGGATTAGCTACAACCTTGTGTTTTTATTTGGCTTGATTAAATGAACACCAAGTGATTTAGACATCATTGAACTCTGCAATGGACTAGTTCCCTGTCCATCAACTTATTACTGCGACAGGCTCCAGCTTCCCTTGGACCCTGAATTGGATGGATGGTATCTATGAACTGTAAATGATTACAATGAACAATTTAATATTAAATCTATTAATATGTCAATAAAAAAAATCAGGATTAAAGTATGTAAGATTTTCAATAGGAGATCGTCCCACGTTTTACTGGCGTTCATAACAAGTTGTTTCTACAAATTGTTTTTTGGTGTATTGAATGCAACACAAAGGTCAGTGGAAATCTTACTGGTTCTGCAATTTGGAAATACAATCGTTTAAATTGAGAGCTATGAGATCTGTCTGAAAAGTAATGTTTGAATCAATAAACAGTATAAGAGTCACTTTGAGTCTTCAATGGAGGGTACAAGTTCCAGCTTTAGGTTTAAAGTGCTCTACACTCTGCATTGCTTTGTTTCAGAGTCTGAGAAGCAACAAACAAGATATTCATATCTTCATGCATCTTTCCAACAATACTGTTGAATTACTTATTTGAAAGAAACTCCAGTTATGATAGGGCTCATAATTTGTGTAATTACTTCTTATGTGATCAAAATAAAAAAAAAACATTGTTGTTGAAACTATTTAACACTTTGTTGCCAATACTGATGAAGAAAGATGATAATATCACTTTTTTACAGTCAGCTCTGTTTTTGTTTTTGGCAGCCCTTCGGTCATGTAAAGATCGGCTGGAGTTTTGGAAACAGTTTTAGAATGAAAAGAATTTACTTTACAGGCTTATCTTAATACTTTCTTGGATTTAAGTCTTGTACATCTGTTGTCTAGCTTGACCAAAAATCTTTACTAATATTAGTAATATTTGTTTAAATTACTCTCTTTTACCTATATAAGTATTTAGGAATCTAATAAAAATACTGTAGTAAACTTTGATAGATTTTTAAAATATTCTGGTTTAATTTTTTATCAGGAATATATTTCTGATGTATTTAAATTACGAATATTGTTGCTTTTTTGATGCTTGTATTTATTCAGTGTTTGGTAATAATGGTGAAATTTCTGGTTTCCGAGAACACCATGTAAACTGTTTTGTAGGTGAATATATCTTTCCATTGTTGGGGGACCATCGCTATTCTTTTCCCTCTCATTGAGACCAACAGCTTGTCAGAATTGGTACTGAAGAGCATTTTACCCACCATTGCCCAAAACAGACAGCCCTCCAGCTGTCTTCTTGAGAGTCTAACTCACCCTTCGATGACAGAGAGCTGCATATGGTGGACTTGATGGAGACAGATGCATCTGTGAAGCTTCTATGACTCACACAGCTAAATGAGCTGGCATTAAATGGAATAAATGCATTCATGCTGGGGACATGAGACTTAATATTCCAGTAGGGTACTATGAAAGCTTCAGAAGTAAGTGAAAAATGTGTATTTGCACTTAAGAGTGATATGTTTGGGTTTTTTTTATGACGGCAAAGACATGATGCTTTTTAACCACAATGTTCAGGACAGCCTGTGATGGAGTGGCATACCGTCTAGGTTGTACCCTGCTTCTCGCCTGATGACTATTGGGATAAGCTCCAGCAACCAACAGCCCCGAATTGGATGAAGCGGTTAAGAAAATGGATGAATGGATGTTCAGGGCAGAAGGTGATATGAGAGATCATACTGTGTCACTTAACATAAAATTCACTTTTGAGGAGTTTGTTTGAATTATTTGTTTCTACAAATACTTTACTTTGCTTTTATTTATTGTTTAACATCATCAATTAATATTAATATGAGATATTAACAATAATAGTTGATCAATATTTTCCTCGTGAGCACCACCTCTTATTTTCTAGCTTAATGTGAAAAAAAGGGAACCTATGATGTCATATATGGAGTTATTTACTCCATCAATAATTAATGAATATGTCTTAGATGCTCTTTCGTAAGGTCTCATTTGAATTGACCTGAAAAAAAAAACGTCAAACAAACAAAACAAAATATAAACCAAGTGTGTGTCCATTTGTGTCCAGAAATTCTTTGGCAAAGAAATATTAATGGCTGAAGAATTAAAATAAACTGTTATGTTAGTCAATTAATATCTAAAGAAAATGAAAACATCTTGGCTTGAGAGAAGAATTTTGACCCACCAAACCATTGTTATTGAGAGTTCATTGATTCTTAGATGAACGGTGGTTCCCTGTTCAGAACTGCACAACTTTACAACCAGGACTGCATTTGGCTGATCTGTGATCCATCCCAGGAAATCCTCTTTTCTGTCCATTTCTCATTTTTGTTCCTCTCATTCTCCGAGACCACATTTCGTTTAGATAGTTCCATGGCTTGGATAAGATCCTCAGTGTTTTTATGTCATTAAAATCCCAATGATATACAATGAAATAGTTCCAAAAAGTGTGTTTCTGGTACTTTGGGGATAAAATCCATTACATTTAAGTATAAGGTTTTCCCATTTTCCCCAATAAGCTTAGATTTGAACCCATGACATTGGTATGACAGGATGTTGGTTGAGGTGAGGACCCAAATGCAGGCAGGGAGGCAGGCAGGATGCAAGAATAAGATGATTAAAACAATCTAACTGGACTTGCCTTGACTTGCTTTGGCTTAGCTTTACACAAGAAAACAAGAACATTAGAGCATGTGAAAACAAGTCTAGAGGAATGAGTCTAGAGGCCTCTAGAGGCCTCTGAGAACTAAAGCCAAGTAGTATATATACACATAAAAAAAAGCAAAACATAGGTGGAAAGATTAAGTTAAATGAAACCAGATGGATTAACGGACATGAGACAGGAAGCTAAAAGAGGCAAAACTAATAAATACACGGTAAACAAAAATAAAAGACAACACAAAACTCCAAACTATGACAGACATCTCGCAACAAATCATGATAATACAGTCAATATACCATTAAGGATACTCAAAATGCTAAAATAGTGATTTTGTTTTCTATTATGTGTATGCAATAGCATTTTAAGTTGTGTGCTGTAAAAGCACCGAAAAAGAAAAATGGTCCACTGCTATAAAGACCTAGTTTAACCATAAGTTAAATTCATATATATGCTCATTTAGGTCCATTTGGAGCAAAAGCCATTTTCTAAATAAGTCAATGTCTGATTTGTCATTTAGGTGTGTTGGCTTCAATAAAACCGTCAAAGTTAATAACACTGAAGATGGAAGGTTTTCATGCAATATCAACAAAATGCTCCTAAATGGACAAACTACTTTAAGTAATGTCCCTGTTTGTCCTACTGGTTATATGTCAATCATTGCAGTAATGATAGCAGCTAAAGTCCTTGAGTGGCTTCGTCCTGAAAGCATTGTGAGTTTCCCTGCTGCATCCCATCTTTCACATCAAGGTTATTAGTCGACTTATGCTGAGTTTGACTTTAAGCTCTGCACAAATTTCCTAATTAAGTCTAATGTGCATCAGGTGTGTTGTAGCAGGGAAACTTACAACACTTGTAGGACGAAGGCACTAGGTGTAGCCTACCCCTAGATTATAGCAACAGAGTAGAAGACTTGCTGCATGAGGCATGTTGTGTCTTGCAGCCATGAATCATGCCTAATGGACAACCAAGAGTATCACAGACTTTTACAGTCCATTCAAAGTCATTTTATCAGGTTTTTTGCCTTTAAATTGAAAACTGTAGCTTAATTAAGAGCCACTTTCATAGTGAATGTGTTTCTTTTATGCAACTATTGTTCACAGTCTGCCGAGCTCACATGGAGATAAAATGCTACTGTAAAATATTGTCCTGTTGTCCTAGAGACTGACAGATGTCACTCTAATGGATGTACTTCAATGATTCTCTCTTGAAATCTTTCACAAAGTGTATGCCACACCTGGTCTGCAAGGGCGACATTGTCCTTATAATACTGCTGGTTGGAATCCAAAAGAAGTGAAGTAGTGTGGACACTCAGACCTTATAAAGCCGTGGCTCCTGCTCGATCCTGTTTTTTTTTTTTACTGATCTCTGTATCCTGATTTATTCAACTGAGGTGACCACACACGGTCTTTGTACTTGAGAGGAAGACTGACAGCTTCAGCTCAGACTTGAGTGCTTCTATTCAACAAGATTGTCAGTCTCCAGCTCTCCAAGAGACAAAATCCTCTTAAAAAGCACCACCTGTCAGAACAGTCAATCCGCCTCTCAGGAGTGTGAGAGTGGAAGGTGAGAGGAAATCCCTGCGACTATCACTTTAGGTCACGTCAGTGACAGGGAGTTACGCTGGCTTGTTACATAGCATTTCACCATGCAGAGGACATACCAAAGAGACACTTGAACTGTGCATCAATTCAGTGAGTTATATCTCTCTGCATATTCATTCAAAGCAAAGTGTTGCATTTTAATAACTAAAAACAAAATACAGAGTTAAATGCATTGTTAAAGCAATGTCTCAATGATTTGTTTCTTTTATTTTTTACTGTAGCCATAATTTAGACTCATACACATGCTGAGGGTGATTGTACCTGCAAGTAATTGTGTTTTGTTTTAGCTTCATAGTTTTCTGCTCTACCAGACTTTTTGAAGAAATGAATATAATTGGCCATGCAACACATTACATATTCTATCAATGGGAAATTCCATGAAATTTGAAGTGGTGGTATAAAAGCATGAAAAGATATCATGCTCTATTTATTTTTGACTTTTGACTGGCATGCCAGAGCTTGTGAGATGGAAAGATTGTATATCAGTGGTACAGCAACACTACAGAGTCCTGCCAACCACTGAAATCCTCAATAGACAGCCAAACTTTTCCCTTCTGGGAGAAGAAGTAAAGGTACTGGAGGACTACAAAGACTTTATAGGTCACCTAGACCACTAGAAATTTAGTTCTGAACAAGAATGGAAAGAACTCTGCATCGTTCATTGCCCATGGACACTTCAGCTTGTAGTCAGGTGAAGACTGGAATCGATCTCCCAACCTTTTAGTTGAAAGATGACCTGAGCTACAGCCCATGAGGCGAGTTATTTGTTAGGACGGCATCATCAGAGTTAATGATTCAAAGAAACTAAACAAAGCAATAAAAGCGGCTGCTTCTGCGCTTGGGCTGCTCTGGCTGTAAATTAATTACATACTTTATTCTTATAATTAGTCTCATTCTGATAATGTAAACTGTAATAATGTAATATTCTTGTAGGAGACCGTTTTTCCTGTCAAGGACGAGGACACTGGTTTCTTTAGATTGAAAAGAATATAAATTTAATATTGAAGATAAAAGAAGTTGAACATAAGTTAAACATTGAAGAATGAAGAGACAAAAACATACAGACATGGTACGAGGTCATAACGCCTATAGAATATTCCCCAAACAGACACAGACGTCTGGAGCTATTCTGCCCTGGTCAGATAGGGGAGCTTTGTTTAAAGACTTTGGTCACATGGTCATTATCTGTTTTCTAAACATTTCCCTGATGGAAAGTAGCCGGCCTTGCTTCGGCTACAACAACCAAGGTCTTAGCAGATGGTTTACTAAAGGTCAGAATGACATCAGTTTAGAGCTTTATGGTCAGACCTTTCAGCTAGACATTAATTAAGAGCAAGGTAATCAAGCTAATACATGAAATTCCTCTACAATTCTCATTGTAGAGGAATTTCAGTTTTCTTTGTGTATTTTTTGGTTATAAATTAAATTGACTTTAAAGGTCCTCTATAATATATTGTTTCACATATTTCATTTGGGTGTTGGAGGTTCAACAACATTATTTTCAAAGTTTATTGCCCCAAATTCAGCCTTCAGTCAATCCAAAGGTTGCTGTAATGGGCTCAGCAGAAAACAGGCTTTTCCTATGTCTAAACCTTTAAATGTTTATGAGGGGTGCCTGTCCTCACCCATTCAACATCCTTCTTGGGAAATCTCCTGTGGCGTAGTGATTATATCCCAGAGTGGAGTTTCAGAGATAACGGGATAACTTGAACTATATTCAATTTAGCTTTCATAAAATAAATTAAAAAAAAAATAAAATGCCACTGAATAAACTGGTATTACTATCCAACTCAAAACAGTTTTGGGCTTTAGCTTTCTGATGGCGTGTATTAAAACGCGTGCAAACCCGCTGCACACACTAAAAAAAAGTACAAACTGATCTACTAACAGTGAGTAAAAGGGTTTGCGTCCTCCTTGAGTTAGTCCGTTTCTCGAGATTCTTTGAATAAGACAAAACAAGGTTTTTTTGAGGTGGCTGGATTCCCCGGTGCTATAGGAGCAATTGACTGCACTCATGTGCAGCTTGTGCCTCCCACAAATTCTGAGCATTTATACAGAAACCGAAAACACACATTCGTTGAATGTGTAGTGCGTTCCTTTGAGCTGCTGTCAGATTTATTTGCTGTAGCTCTTTGGACATTTTATTGGCTTTTTCCACCAACACCTCTAATTCCATTGGCTCAAACTTGTATTCTCACTTGCGGTTTTGTAAAGTTGTCATCATGAAAACCATGATACACGCTAAATCCTCATTTAAATCTTCATCCAACACCTTGCACCCGCTGTCATTTACGTGAGCAATCTTAGTAAATCACGTACTAATCACGGCCCCGTCTCACACGCTAAATTCTAGATGCCACACGCTATATTGTACACGCAAAATAAGATCTTAGTAAATTTGGCCCTAAATACCATTACCAGCATCCCAAGGGACAGCTCTTTGCTTGTCCATAGCTTTCTGTCCATTGTCCCTTAACATGTACATTCTCTTTAGATGTAAATTCTCTTCAGCAGGTCTTGTTATACACAGGAGTAAAACCAAAAGACATGAACTCATGAATTCTCTGTGCAATTAAGCGTTAAAGACCTACCTCATGGAAAAACGGTAACAGTCACATTTCTCCAGAATTAAATCTTTATTTTTCCTTTTACCTAAATGTGAAAAAAGACATATTTACCTTTATTACCATGTCATATGTTACAATTTTTAGAGTGTAATTTTCTCCTTTCTCGTGTCCATTAGGAAACAGTAGACAAAAATCTGATTGCATTCCCCAGGATTTTAAGCAAGTTGTTACCATAAAGTGATGCCAAATGTCTCAGAAATTGAATGTATGTGTCAGATTGGAGGGACTGTCCCTCCCAATCATTTCCTTCTATGCCACCCCTTCAGTTCCCATGGTCATGGGCCTGGCCACTAAACACGCCTCTATGCTCCGCCTCCAGGCTGGTCCACAGGGAGGCCCTGTGACCTTTGTCTGGACAACGGCAACACTAAACCCAAGCCGTTTTCCATAACAGGGCTCCTTTTAGCCACATTCTGTCCAGTCCCTAACCCTGTCTCACATGACTGTCAGGTACTATGTTGGATTCAGGTACTGAATAAGTCACCCAGTACTTTTAAAGAATTTTTAAAAGCGATTCCTGTTGTTATTTGTAATATTCTTCAGTTTGTTGTTTAGTAAAACATAAACTTTAACCTGAAATCCTAAAAATAGTTTCAACTTAAGACTGCCATCACCATATATGACCGAAGGGATGTTTTTTTGTTATTTGTGTTGTTGTTTTTATTGGAATTTCTTTAGCCGGGATTCTATTAATATAATGATACAAATTGATTGCTTTTTTATGGAATCTTGGGAAATATAGCCAAACAGTTTAGATCTCTTGGTGTTGGAATAGAGGAATCTTACCAGATGAAAAAAAATCCATCTACTTCAAGCTAAAAACAGAACTGATTTTTGAATTCTATAGAAATGTTTATACATGTGTGGGACAGTATTAACAACACACATTGCATCACATTTTCCACAATGTAATCAACTGTCATGCAAACAACATTGGCCACTGTTGCAAAAACTACTTCTAATATATACAAGGACACATGCATCATTTGAAATGAACCAATGTACCCAAAACAGAAACATCCCCTAAACAGCTTTCAGTCACAGGGCATCTAGGCTGCTGTTGACTCTGAGCCTGTTTACACTGGCACCTAACATTCAACCTTGTGTATCCAATCCCAAGCGGACAAAGCTTTAATTTGAAAAGTAAACACTCTAAATTCACTGATGCATTCAGATCCATTACATTCACCACACATTAAGATGGATTTGCAACATAAGATTTTATAACATCTGCTAACATAACTGAGATGAAAGAAAAAGATGAAAATATGTTTATATGTAGAAGTGAATCCGCACATGCAGAATGTGTCTTTCACCAAAAGTCTCCTGTTTCTCATAAGTGTTCATTTCTGCAGTGGCAATGCAAAAAACACAGCTGTGAGTGCAAGTTTTCAGTCTGCACTCTGGGCTCTGAAGTCACCTTATACTAATCTCTTCAAAACAACACAGGCTTAAAATGTTAATATAATATGGTGTCCAATCAGGGTGATTACTTTTGACACAAATAATAATAATGACATTACAACAATAACAGACACTAATATTTCAGGCTTTTTCCCCTGTTGCACATGGCATCTAAGATAATTTCTATGGGAGCTGAAGCAGCACATTATCCTCTGAGGTCTGTTTTACACAATGAGCAACAATTAACAGAGAATCATGGATGAGGAAAGATTTGTTGTTGCAGATCCATAAAGATTGCAAAATCTTTTTATATACATCAACCAGGGCCACAGCCAGATGAACTGTTCAGATCTGATAGGCCTCTTGGAATGCTGCCTTTCAGTAGATAACTCTACATTAAAATAATTCCGGTGGAGATTCTTCCACTTTGCAAACAACAGCGTGAAACAAATTAATTCAAATTAATGATTTATCATTCATATTTTATTAGTTTTATTATCAGCGTTGCTCTGAAAGATTCATGCATCCTTTGTTTGGAAAAGCCTCTTTCCAGATCTATTTAACTCCAAACTCTATCCACTGCTTGTTCTCACTTGTCCTGAGGTCATTCCCTAACTGACGGTAAAGGAGTGGATCCAGTATAAGTGGTTGGCTGACTAAGCTATTTGATCAGTTTATTTAGCTTTCTTGCATTTTATTTGTAATTAATATGACTGGCTCAAATGTATTATTAATTTTGCCACACATTGTCACATTTTTATTAATCTTTTTATATAGTTTGGCAGCTCAAGCAGTAACATGGGTTTGGATAGTATGGCAAAGAGTGGAAACAGGTGTAAAATGAAATAAACTCTCACAATAACATTTTGGATTAAAGACTGGTAAGGAATTTTATAATCAAGATTATGATCAAGTCTTTCCCTCTGCACTAATTGACATTGAATTACATAGGAAATACTCCACAAGATTCATCTGAAGTAATGCCAAGTGTATGCAAATAACCATGACTTCTATGAACCAACTAGTGGGGAGAATAAGAAGAGGTCTCACCTTGAGATGATATCAATCTGAGGATATTAGGGTAGAGTCACTGTCATCTGTTCAGCTGAGCTGGTTGGAGTCAGAGATGAGTCACAGAGCCCCACTTCACTGATCAACACCTCCGCCTCAGCCCCCTGGCACTGCTGAACACACAATCACACATCCCTGTCTCAATCTGTCAGAAACAAATGGGGTGAGGTACTGTTGGGAAAATGTGCAGTGCCAGCAAAGGCGACCTCGGCTTGTACCCACTGTCATCATCTCGATGACAGAGAGGGAAAAGTAAAATCCTCCATCACATTGACATGCATTTATCCATGAGCCCATTTTCATAAGCATCTTTGGTGTCATGTTGCATACAGATTTAATAGGAATGGATATATTCTGGAATGACATCAATACCGGAGCTAAAGTATTTTTTTTCTTTATATGATAATTTTAATAGTGTAGTTTAACATTGTCAGCAGTATGCTTATTCTTTTTGTTTTTAGAGCTATAGCTTATTTTTTCCAGAGCAAAATAAAAGGACATTCCTTTCAACCATTGCGAGATAGTACA
>JBAMHX010000016.1:4069687-4085479 GCA_037177515.1 Pseudomugil tenellus | reverse complement strand
GCACACATATCGCCTTCTTCTCTGTTTTCAGGTAAACCTACCAGACGGAGATTTGAGCGACGTGATCGATTTTCCAAGTCATCCACTTTTCGCGTTAGCTCCTGCAGTCGAGATGCTGTGGATGTTAATTGACTGTTCACTGCGGACAGTTCGTCTTCAGCAGCGCTAAGTCTCTGCTCGGCGGCAGTCACGCGGCTTGACAGTATTTTCAGATCCCCTTGGACTGCATTGACTGCACTCAGAATACTGTCAAATCTTGAGGTGAACTCTTCTTTCATTGTAATAAGCTCTCCACCCAGAGAACGAACAGCAGCCAAGATCCCACGCGAACCCTCGTCTGCAGCTTCATTGCCATTCCCAGCATTAGCAGTTTTGCTGCTAGTTAGCTCCCCAGGTAGCTCTGCACAGCCAGAGGACTCAGTCGTTGTTTTAGCAGATTTATTAGCTTTCTGGTTTAATTTTGCGGGCATTGTGGTAGTTTTTCTGGTAAAGTTACACTGTATAGACTTTAACTCGAGTTACAGAGGCTATTTAGTTGTTATTTTCCAAAGTTCACAATGGAGCTCTTGTCGCCCTTCTAACTAAGGTTGCGCCATAACCGGAAGTCAGTATGCTTATTCTGTTTATTTTTAGTCTTGGGTAACAACTGCAAAAACCTAAATCTCATTGACTAAGAAAGTATCATGGTGATCCAAAGGAAAGACACATTAAAAAAGTTTTTTTTGTGTTTTGTTTTTTATTAGTGAAGAAAACTGGTTCTTGTGCTTATGGTAAATGTAAAGTTAGTAAAGAGATGTCGAAAGTAATTTTACATTTCAATTTCTTTTTCCACTTTGCCTTTTTGTCTATGTGTGTGTTCCGTATGAGGGAGTTCCCTCAAATGCTCAGTTTTGCTACTTTAGGAGTCCTAACAGATTCCACAGAGATGATTTGCCAGATATTTGTAATAAATCTTATTATTGTTCATTAAGCTGTTGACCAGATTCTTTTTTAACTCCAAACCATCTTTTCTACATGACCTTCTTATGGTTCTAAACAATATTGTAGGAACATTTTCTGAAATTACAACAAAATTTGTAAGTATAGTGTTGCTGAAGTAGCCTAAACTCTGCTCATTTTTACTTCAGAGAGACTCTACCTCACAATGGTGCTCTTTAGTACCCAGTTGTGTTACTCATATCTCATCTAACCATTGGCACAATATATTATTTTTCTTTTTTTTCTGTGGGTCAACATGTGCTAATGGTTTTCATAACACATCTCACTGTTAGGGTTTTGGGTTAGGTTTTTGGTTTCCTGTTTTATTTTATAGTTTTTCCTGTTTTTGCCCACTGCTTTGCTTTCAGCTTCATGTTCTGGTTATTAGTTCAACTGGGTTGATTTTGGTCATTGTTTTCACCTGTGTCTTGTTCTGTTTTCAGTGTATTTATTTCCTTGGTTTTCTTGCCCCCTCACTGGTTCATTAGACTCCTTCTTGAGTTCATTTCAAATTTTTGGTTCTTCGTAAAAAAAAAAAAAAAAAAAAAAATCCTTTTATTCTGCATCCGGCTGCCTTCCTGCTTTCTCCTTTCCTGCGTTTGGGTACACCACCTTGCATCGTGACACTCACCACCAATATTTGATATATTTTCTCTTTTCTTCTGTAAATAAAATACTGATTTATAAAATATGCAAATTTATCAATCTCTGCCACAGGTTGAGCAGTTGTTCTGATTTGAGAGGCAGTCGTTTAAATAAAACACAAAAAAATGTGTACAAACAAGTTAACTGTCGCTATTAAACATTAAGGCTTTTTGTGTTTCAAATAAAGAAACTATTAAAATAATTTAAAGGGTGAACTTAAATTACTCTAAATAATGTTGAGAAATATTCAATTTTCTGTATAGTCCAAACCTCCTCTAGTCTAACAAACTGCAGTAATTACAAACTCTTTCGTCTCAGCACGTTTTACAGACACAGATTAGTATTTAAAGGTTTTACCATGACTGATTGCATTTATTTTCAACTGTGACATTAGGAATCAGACTTCACAAGTTCACTATGTGTTGTCCTCAAGCTCTTTAAGAGCCTGCACTTAGACTGATAAAAATAAATCATTTTCTGTCATTACAGCTGCTCCACGGCACACTTCTGCTGTAGCATTTGAATAAATGAAAAAAAAGATGGTTAAAAGAATACAATAGTTGAAGCCAAAAGAAATGTTTTTATTTTTGTAAAAAAATGGAAATGGACCCAAGGACTAAAAAGGCCAGTTTTCACCAGGAATATTACACTTATTCATCACATGGATTAGCGTCAACACAGCACACCTTATATCACCCTAATAAAACTACATAAAAAAAGATGAAAGCAACTTCTGAGAACTCCAATTAAAACATGTGTGTGTTTGAAAATATGCGTCGGCCTTTCATCACATCTGAGTCATTAAAACACCGTAAGTGCTTGCTTCTTGACAGCTTCCTTTCAACTTTGAACCAATTATACAGCTTTTTTGTCACTTGCTTCTTCCATGTCCAAATTTGTTTGAAATCAATAAATGTAAACTGGATGGCATCTCTCCATAGAATCAAAGTAGGTGACGTATTGCATCATTTTAATGTAAAATTTACTTTAAAGTTCTGCTCCTGGAAAGGCTCAGTAAACCTCTTTGATGCTTTGATTTCACTGCAAGGCCGCTTTTTTATCAGTGACCTGATAAAACCAGATTCATTTCAGCCTGGAGACTTGAAACATTTGAAGCACTACCCCCACATTTGTCAGCTTGGCTTTCATCAGCTGTATCAAATTTCAAAACCCTGCAGTCGAGGTCTTTGGAAAGATTCAATAATGTTTAATATCAGCTGCTAAGTCAGCCAGACCCGCTGAAAACCGAGCTGAAGAGCTCTATTGCTGCTCAAAGTGAAACAGTTTAGCATTTGTTCATTGACTCTGCCCATCATCGCCTGTTGATAAGAATTACTTCTCGATTTCTTTTCCCCCTCAGTTGGTTTCATTTCCTTTCTGATGTGTTTTTTGTGGGGATAAGAGTCTATGAATATGCTTAGTATCCAAGAAGAAATGGGAGCAGAAAGCATGGAGACAATCCAGTTAAGCATGAGTGCTTACTTTCACGACTGCGTGGTGTGTGTGTCTTAAAAACAATGACATTGTTGGCACCTTAACCCTTTAAAACTGGGGAGTTGGCATAGTTATAGTCAGTTATTTGAATTTCCCTGAAAAGGGATAAAGTATTTTTCATTTCATTTATTACTTCCACAAGAGTCAGATGCATAGCATGAAGTGGGATGTAACCGCCAGTTTTCAAACACTGTCATAAAAACCCACCGAATAAAGTGTTAAAAAAATAAGGCTGCATGAATAGATAAGGATTTCTAATTAGATGTTAACCACATCCAATTTTGTTGAACATTATTAGTGTGAAGCTCAGAAAAAATTATGAAATACCATGGAGCACTTTAACAGTGTCTTACATGATGTTGGCATGTTCTCAGCTGAAATTACAGCTGCTACCATGGAAATAATATCAGTATGAACAACCATGCTCTTTGTGGTTGAAATACTAGTTTTGGTGGGGAGTTTGATTCTATTTATCAGCTCCATTATAAATTCAGAAAAACTCAGCATGAAACTATCGTTCCTACTCCCCATTCTTATGATTCTCTCTTCTATTTCCTGTCTCCTTGGCTACAGTGAAGACAGGTGCTCCAAAATTTAAAGGACTGCTTGAGTGAAGCTGAAAAAACGGCTCTGAAAGATCCAAAGTGACCACAGCTCAAGTTGACAGACACCTTAAAATTCACTGTGCTGACAGAGAGGAAAACAGTTCTTCAAAGATCATCTCATGTTTACAGCTGGCTTACGGTTTAAAGTTTCAAGAAGAACCACAGCATCTTGTTTTGCAGAAGGGTTAGATTTTCTTTCCATTTTTAAATATGAAAACTTTCTTTTTTTTTTACAAAGCTTAGGGAGATTTTTGTCTAAATAATGGCATACAAGTTTCATCAGTTGTCTTGCCACCATACGGAAACATGGTGCTTGGATCACGGATGCCTCACTGAGTTGTGATGATTTTGATAAGTCAAAGCGGCTGCAGGATATCTAAATTAGATAAAGGATAGGATATCTGGGAAAATGCTCCTCAACACTATGGTCTGCCTTGGATAGATGTGAAGAATGGAAAATTGTGGGTAGCTGCGAATAAAAGAGACTGAAGTGATGACAGACTACTTTGGATAAAAAAAAATCCACTTAAAAACCAACTGTGTGTGAAATTATTCAGTGTGTTTAGTATGATGGTTTACTTCAGTGGTCTCTCATCTTTGATAATAAGGACATCTAAAAAGAAAATTCTAGTTTGGTCTAATATTTTTTCCTCAGGAAAGCTTCACTAACACTGAATGTGGATAAATGCCACAAAATAGGTTTATTTTCACCCACATCAACACAAAACATCTAGAAAAAACAAACACATGGCCATCCTTTACATGTGACATGCCCATTCAAGCTATTTTTTTCATATTTCACACCTTTTTCACTTCTCATTCAAACTAATTTTAAGCTTCTGATGCACCATTTTATGATAAATTGCACCAGTTTAGACATAAAAAAATAATGTTTATTCTCAGTGAAGTTTTATTTGGTTAAATAAAGGAGCCATGAAAGGAATTTACCCACTCACAGTTAAAACCGTGATACTGACAACTCCTTAGAACAGACTGCTTGATCGTGTACTTTAACTGAAAGCCACTATTGTTAAAAAAACCCCTCAGATTTGACTAACCTTGAGAGTTTTGTTTGCTTTCCTTTTTCTTAAAATACACAGATGCCCATTCAATGCCAACTCCTCACGAAACAAAATGTGTTTCTCTCTCTCTTCTTTTACGTTCTGCTTCAGGTTGATACCATAGAAAGCTTAAGTCTATTCTGAGCACTTCCATTCATTCATCAACAAAGATTTGCAGAGGTGTACATTCCCGGTCCAGAAAGTAGAAATCCTATCCTGCAGCTGTTCAGACCCGTCATGAAACCAGCTAAATTCAGTGAGCACAGGTTCTCTGCCAGGTAAACAAGCCCATTAATGAAAACACCTGTTCTAAATGTAATGGTTGAACCAAGGACATGGCAGCACTTCTACTTTATAGCACCTGGATTGTACACCTCTGAAGATTAGGCATCACACAAAACAATGCTTTAAGAAAGATATGTAGGTGGCTCTTCCTGACCTCATCGAGCCTCTGCTGGGCTTTATGTGAGATTATGATTGCGGACACAAAAGCTGCTATTAAAGATTATTCTATAGGAAATGTTTGTGCGGGGAGGGGAAAATAGATCCCAAACACAAAAAGAAAATTGCATTGCTTTAGCATAATCATTTAGCATGTTGGACCTGACTTTAATCCTTCATGGGGGATAGACAGAAAAGCACTCCATTTGCCAGCCGAACACTTAGTAAGATTAAAAAGCCTCCCCTAACAGCCTTGTTGTGAGCCAGCTCTGCCAGTATTAATGTCTTTGTAGATTAGGCACAGCAAGGGTGCACGTTAGGGGTCACTGCTGAAAGCAGGTAGTACAAGCAGATTTTTACCCCCACCCACAACTGGCCAACAGCTGGCTTTACAGCTTGCCGCTTGCCCTGCTGATTAGATGAAGTACCTCAGTTTATCCTATAGACTCTCTCAACCCTGACCGGGAACTTCATGGAACATGTCTATGTGCCTCTAAAATGTATTCTGCAAGTCAATGAAGCCTCCACACACACAGACACAACTGCAGATACACCTTTAGGTGACAAGCCTGTCTGTCTGAGGATGAACAAGATGGAGAAGAATAAGAATGACAGGAGAAAGTGAGACAGACTGAGTAGAGAATAAACAGAATGTCTGGGTTCGCTGTTGCCATTCTCCTAGCATTGCCCCTTGGCTTGATGTTTCAGAAATGTTGCATTGAAACCAAACAGGGGTAACTAATTGTACATTTCAGATGCAAAGCCTGCCTACAGGGTAGTTTGGCAGGATTGCATGTAAAAGGATTTATATGTCTGCTCCGCAGAGAGGAGCCAATGCATGTGCATGCCAAACTGCACACCACTTCTGTTAGAGTCAAAACAAAACAAACAAGCTTTTTATTCTTTCTCAGAGACGCAGATAAGGACTAAATTGTGCTACTTTCCTCACAGTAAGTGATCTCCATAATTCATCTCTACGACCTTTTAGACAAGAGGTAAAATCTTAGCATTATTGTTCACAAATCAACCATCCGAAATCACAAATGTGCTGGTGAATCACAAGATGTGTGCTGGCTTGCTTGACAATGCACTCCACTCACAAAACAATTGTGTTCATAAGTAGCCCATGAATTATAATCAACTTTTTTTGTCAACCAGTGGGAAGTGCCTGATTGGCAATCAAGACATGAGTGAGGCAAAGCAAATAAAGTAACACTGGACATAAAAACTACAAATTTAACAGATTTTTAGTTTTATAAGAGGGTTCTTGTCTTTGTACTTAAAATATGGGAATATGGTCTGTTGTTATTAAGCGTACATAGCAGACAAGAAATAATACTCTAATTACTGCTTACTGTCAGGAAGGGGATTAAAATTATATCATGTTGGCCATTCGATACAGAGCTGTTTACTCAGATTTCCAAATGGGTCAGAATACTTAAAGGTTTGGCTGAATAAAATGAGATTGAAAGATATTGACAGGTAAAATTAGTAGCATTTAGAAAGCCTGTCTTTGTGCCAAACTATTACATAGTCAGTTAGCAGTAATGCTCTAAGTTCAGATCAGAGATTCATTTAGTCCCAATTCATGGGAAGAAAGTGAATAAATACATTTCTTAAACTGTTTCTGGAAGGACACTGTAGTTAGACAACATGTCCTTGAGTAGTAACTTTTGGAATTTCATCATAGGTCAAACAAAAGGTGAATCACATTGTAGGAAAAAACTGATCATGTAAAAAAAGCATTTTTTTCTCTTTCAAAGTTGCAAAGTTAACTTTGATCCATCAACTGGTGATATTTATATTCACCACAAGTTCAGATTACATCATAAAAACCATCAGCCAAGAGCCAAAATGGTCATCGAGATCCTGCAATGTTTGAATGTATCCCTTCTTCAACACATCTTAACAAAGTTGCTGGATTCCATCATCTGGATGTCATTCAGCTCTGAAGAGGCCCAGTAATGACTCATTCATTTAATTTAGATGTGCTAGACAAGAGTTGCCTGTAAAAGATGCAGGATAGTAGATCTTGAGTACCAGAGTTAGATACCGCCAGGAATAAAATAAAACATTATCAACCAGAAGATTTGCTGCAGTATCAGTTCCCACTAATTTTCCTTCTTTACTTTTGTAGACAGCCAGGTTTTTACCCACATCTGAACATATACATAAAAAATGTGCAGAATTTAGACAGACTGTTTTTTTATCCCTAGCTCCTTAATGGCTAATGGTCAGTCACCACAATACCACAAAACGCAAATTCCTCCGAGAGAGAAAGAACACAGACTGAGCAAAAGCACTTCTTCTAAGTGTAATATGACAGCCACCAATATGTTTTGGGTTAATTTTCTCATAATATTTTATCATGAGGCTAGAGCTAAACCGTGGAGAATGTTAAAAACATAACTAGACTTATTTACATGTTCCCAACTCAACAGATCCTGATTTTCTAAGATCCAGCAGTGGTTATAGGTTTCTGGCTTTCCGTTTAGAGCTTATTGGGTGAAATTACATCTTATCTGGCAAAAATTAAACAGCATGGCTCACAACTGTTTCCAGTCTCTGCTGGCAAAACAAAACGTGTTTTCATATTAGTATCAATATTACAGGAGTGAAAAGCAATTTTTAAATTTTTCATTCTGTATTTTTTTAAAAGTGGTGTTGGCTTCTTAGGTCATAAGTTTTTTTTTTTATCTTTCATTGTTCATTTTATATTCATGACAAGAGTAAATACAACAAAAAAATATCTCATCCTTGAAGACATAAGTTCACTGTAGCATGTGGGTCTTTATTAAACACTCTAAAACTAACAAAACAAAGCTTAATCCATCATAAAATTGCCATTCAGGTATACATTTTATGCTCATTGCTGTCCAACCAATTGCAGAACTAACTAAAACATTGACGAGAACTTTTTAAAATCCTTTACTTTCCGTGGGGAAAAAAATTATCTGATGCTTTGCAGAATTTTTCCACAAACTCTTTGCTTTTTCTTCTGCTGTTAAATAACAACCAATAGCAGCAAAAGTTTATTCTTAACAAACAATTTCATAAAAATGAATCTGAAACACAGTTCAGATTTGATTGTTTCCTCTAAAACAATCGATGGACATTCACCAGCGAATAGAAACCAGTTCAGTACCCTCACATCTAAAAGTCTTTTTGGCTACATGGACAAATACTATTAATCAGGAGACTTTTTATGTCTGTTGATATCTTTAACCCATTTCTGACAAGTAAATAATGCATTTGACTCTGTCTCATCTACAAGTTCATCCACATTACACACCATAGGAATGCTAAGATCCTGGAGATTTGAATAATGCACATGGTCCAGGCTGCTATCATGACTGTAGATTTAGTTCACATTTAATTCTGACCTGTTGGACTTTATTTTTTTTTTAGCCCTGCTGTACTCCTGTGGTAGATGATACTGCCACAATAATGGCCCAGTTATGTCAGCTAGGGTCCAGTAAAAGTATGTTGGCCCCTAGTATAAGTAATATTCTGGCAAAAGGTTTTTTATCCAGTTTTACGGGAAAATTTAAGGATTTTAATGTTCTGTTGTCTTACCAACTGCTAAATTCATATCTATGCTAAATAACTACATTTTATCCAAAAAGTTCTGCACAAAAAAAGCTGAACTACAGTTGAAGAGGACATATTATGTCCCCACACTACAAACAAACAAGATGTGCTGGCACAAAACCATGCAGAAATGCTGACACTGAGTTGCAGTGAAATATAAAAGACTTGGAACAAAAAGAAATAAAAATGAGAAGGGGAGACTAGCATGTATTTTCTCTTTTCAGAACATCACACAATTTCTTTAATATTGTGGGGAAAAAATCAGTCAATGAGCACCCACAGAATTCAAATTGAAAACCTGAATTTCAAAGGCAATGAAAATGGATTAATGTATGCTCTTTGAAGGCTGGTTACATGGGCAATTTATGCTGAGGTTTACTTTTAGATACAAGGCCGTACCATGAGAGCATCATCATGCAGATCAAATGAGCAAAAACTCCCCGAGCGCATGCAGTGACATCAGATATCATCCAAAGGCTAGAAATATAAAAAGCATATCTGCTGTAGACAAGCTAAAAACAAATTTCAAAGAAGCACAACAGAAGAAGTGATATGCACTATATACAAAAATACTATCTTCTTTTTTTATTGTTGCGTATAGCCACTTTTTGCCACAGGTCTTGACCATAATAGCCTTTCAAGCACTAGGGTGGACACCTATTTTACTGCTCTGATGGTATATATGTACAATTTCCAATTCAGTTAACATCAGAATCTGCCACACACAAATGAATAAAAAGAAACTATGATTAGGAAATAAAGTATGACTGTATAAGTTTGCCAAATTAATATGTGCGTAAAAAAAGCACTTTATTAATAATTAGAAAGCAATGTACTTACATTTAAACATAAATCTGACTCAGTTTGTACTTTTGTGCGTTTTATGATTGATTCTTTTTTATTCCATCTAAAAAAAAAAAAGATGCAGCTGAAAGAAACTGTAAAAACACCTGAAAAGACATGTGTCTGTGCATCTATTACCACCAGGGCCATGAGTCATGATCGTAATTAGGATAATGCCAGCAACTGTTCATTACACGGACTATTTAACATGCAGAAACAAGGATATGGCCTCATGTGCTGGAGGCTTCGATTGGGGTACTGATGATATTATGCTAAAATGTTTTTAATATATCCCCTGCCGATGTCAGCTGCTTATCTGCTTGATTTTGATGACACGGGTTCCTCTGCAGTCACTCATATTAAATTCCTTTTTTAAATAGGCACTTTTGATGTTGTGTATGCATTTTCTTTATTTAGCTTCATTTCAAGAGTCAGTGCTTGGAAGGAGGGCAGTTTTGAGGGTATAGGGGCTTCTTGCAATTAAAGTCCTATACCTGATGACTAGCAGGTCTTGACTGAATAAATGTTAAGAATTTAAAGGTTTTGCTTGCAAAGTGAATTTACAGAATGTTTGAAATGATTTATAGTGGACAGGCTTGTAAACTCCTTATAATAATATAATTAATTGAAACTTACTAATATACTTATAATAACATACAAGACTCTTAAATGACTTCTAGTGTGAGAGGAGTGGCATTTGAAGCATACTTGGGACTTTTAATAAAAAAAAAAGAAGCTTAAATGAGCCATCAACATGAATCCAACAATTTCAACCAGGTTATTTCAAACTCAGATGTCTGTTGGTGCTAAAATGAGAATCACTGGTCAACAAAGTAAGGCAGGCTTATGCCTTTAGGGAAGTAGCTAACTATGTTGGTCAAATGTTGATGAGATAAAGCGTGACGATGTGTGTCAACAGCAGCGGAGAGAAGCAAAGCTCAAAGGTTTGTTGGCAGACAGCTAAATATCATTGCCAGCGATGCTTTATTCTGTTGGTCTTCAGTCTGTTGGAGTTTTCTGTAGGTTTCTGCTGTCAGGCGGTGCTCTTGCCGTGGGTGATGTGCTTAATATGAAGTGATTCTCTATGAAATTTAGGTCTTTTACATGGCAGCAAATCACAACAAAATCTTTCTCAATGTCTTCCCAAAGCTCAGTTCACAAACACTGTCTTAAAGTTTAGTCCACACAACGTACAATTAAAATAATTCACATTCATCACGTAAAGTACTGAAATGAACTACATCTCTTTTCTCAGGTTTTTATTACTTCATCATAGATTTGTTGTTTGATAGAGCTTTCGGATTTTACTGTGAAGGACACAAACACACTACAGGTTAGGTGACTTCTTCAGAACTTAGATGTCAGTCAGGGCAAACATATATGCAACAAGCACTATGTATAAGAAAAAAAAAACAAATTACTACATTTCTAGCCTCACCTACTCTGACGGGCTGTAGGTAGTGACCTAAAAGACCGTGGAAGCAGTGTAGGAAGAGACAGCAAGGTCACTCATATGTGAATACACCTCTGACAGTAGTCACAATTCAGACACTTCTGAAAACTTCCCATAAACAATAGAGGAGGGCAAAATATGCTTACAGAGGCAGTAAGTGTAGCTGAAGTAAAGCACAAGTGTTGCTGGAGGAAGCGGCGGTCCGTTCAGAAGAGTCCCGGCTTTATGTTGATTCATTACTCTATTAGGCCTTGTGACAGAGATAAGGACCAGCATGTTTCAAAGTGATAGCTGACCTCTGCGTTCTACCCATCCCAATGCCAACACAGGCACAGTTTTTCAAACAACCATGCTCACTGACACACAAAGGCATATAGGAATGATAACTCTCACACCTATGTACGTATGTCCAAAAAAAACCCTATCTGACAAAAGTATGTTGACGAAGTCAATATACGTTTGTTGATAAAATCTCAGCTCATAGCTGTCAAATCCCCTGATGTCTTTATCTGCCTCGTTGGTACCAAAACCCCGGCTAGGAGATGGCTATTACAAACCTGGGTTTGTTGAGCCAGTGTGTACATCCATGACAAGACTATGAAAGGCCATCGATCAGAAACCATCACTATAATCACCAAAAAAGAAAGCATCTGCCTCTTTCCACTGTGACATTTGGAGTATTTCTAGCAAGCTCAATGCATAGGGGATGTTGAATGCCTGGTTAATCATGTACTTTAATTGATAACTAAGTATTATATTATTCATTCATTTATTTTCTATGCTGCCTATCTTAATTCAGTGTCATAGGAAGCTGGAGCCTATACCTGCAATTGTATAACCTGTATACATACATTCATACATGAACAACCATGAACTTGGACGAGCAGTCTCTTTTTCTTCCACACCTGGAGCAACATACTCGAGTCATGAGAACTTGTATGTGAAAGTGCTTTACATTAATGCAAATACTAAAACAGACACAGGGTGCTCTGTGTATGCTTCTGAACATTAAATCTTGACGTTATACTGTTTGCTGCAGGCTGTCCTACTAAAAATCAATGTGATTGTGGAGGATGATACCCAACCATTTAGATTTTATATGAACTCTAAGCATTTTATGTGTTATTTTATTGATTAAAAAAAAGGAGTAGAAACAAAAACTTTCATAGCGTTTTTTTTTTTTTTTTTTTTTGTGTGTGTGTCTGTTTCTCCTTATCTACTTTCAAGAGCAGGCTAAAGACTCAGCTCTTTAAGGAGGATATCTAGCTTTATGCAAAAAAATTGGTTCTATGACGTTGGGGTTAGGGTTAACAAAAAATCTGTGCCTCTAGCACTGCAGGCAACACCTGTGCCCAACTAAACATGGAAACTGGTTCATATCTATGATGTCCTCTACTGTTTCATTTTATGCTTGTGTTGTTCTTATTCTCAGATGTAAATTGCTTTAGAGAAAAGCGTCTGCTTCGTCTGTTTCCCAGCATTGTCATTCCTCTGGATTTTAATTATGATTTTTGAAGGACATTTTGGATTTAATTTTTATCTTTCAAATTTAATGAAACAATGATCATCATATTGTTAAAGTACTTATTTTCCAGGACACACTACTTCTCTCCGGATTTGGAGCAGTGTTTTTAAATGTCAAAATATACTTTTTTCAAAGCCTGCACAAGACATCTTAGTGTTCATATTAGCTTTTTTTTTTCTAAATTAGAAATGCGTAGTGTCAAGATAAAGCATTCACAATATATGAAAATCTTTTTCAAATCCTCTCATATCGTTGTTTCAGTAACGTGTACGAGTTGCTAGGTGTCACTCTGCAGTGTGAAATAAAAGTAATGAAAAAGAGACATACTTATCAGTCGTGTGATTTAAAGGTTTTGGTCTGATGGTTTTGCAGGATAAATTGTTGGAAACTTGAGAGCAATTCTAGGTTAAGCTGTAGAATAATAGCACAATATTAAACCACTACTGAATTTGCACACAGTGTAATGTATAGCGCCAGGAACAGATGGAATAATTTAACAGGTTTATTAAAGATAAGAGTTCAATGTCCTTAAGCCATGCGTGGGTCAAAGCCGTGGAAGCGAGTCGAGGGAATACCAGCAACACGCGTGGGTCAGAACCAGGGATTCAGGCCGAGGGAAGTCCAGGCACAGGCGAGGGTCAAAACCACGGAGTAAACCCAAGTAAGTTCATCCAATGGTGGGGAGTTGAGTCAGAGCCAGGGAAGGGAAACGGGATCAGGAATGGTGGCCGGGAAAAGGCTGGTGGACACGATAATGTCCGACAAAGGAATGACTGGTTAGCTGAGGGATATAAGGCAGTGAGGGATCAGGAACAGGTGCATGTGATCAGGGATAATGAGTCTAGTGGCAGGTGACGGTGATGGGGCTGATAGAGTCTGGAGCTGGAACAGGGCATGACACACAGTAGTGATACATCCCTGTAGTTGGAACAGAGCATCATTAACATAGTGCAAAGATGACACCTGCAAAGGACACAGCCACATAATGAGGTAGGTGGCTTCCTGAAATGTGTGTGTCTGTAAGTGTAAAACATTGATCTACGGGACATTGTCTACGTGATGATGTTCTTACACACACACTCTCAATTGGTTTGCATTCAGCTGTGAAACTATCAGTTGTGCTATAATATACAATACAGTATATACAGTGTTTTCACGACCATCTGGCGCATTTAAGTCTTAAATTTTCTCCAAAATGTACAAAATGACCTATGGTGTGGTGCATCTAATGTGTTGTTGTTTGACTTGGGAAAAGTGGACGTAGGAGAAAACAGCATGAGAACGTTAAAGAGGGAAGTGTGACCGCTGTTAAAAAAACAAGTGAAGCAAATGAACACGGACCAGCAGTTTAATAAAAGGAAGAAATTGACAATAAAAATGTATAAAAAATTATTCTCTTAAACCTGGTGCACCTTATGTGTGTGTTTAAAAAACAAAGCACCCGTTACTGAAACTGCACCCTATGGTTGTGGAAAAATGTTCATTTTGCTTGCTGTGTGATGATTTATTTGCTATTTAGCGCTGTTTTGAGTTTTAAAGTCAAATTCTGGGTTTTGGGAAGAGTACCTCAGGCTTTTTTGTATTGATAGGAGGAGCATTTGTTTTGTGTTATTGCATTTGTTGGTGATCAAACCCATTTTATACAGTGAATTTTATTTAGTGAATCTGACCGCAGCAATACCATTAGCTACTACAACCAGAAGCAGATAACTGCTTTGATTGTTCCACATATTAAAGATACTGTCATGAAGTATAAATAAATAGATGCTTAAAATATCTGGAAAGTGTCTTCACTTTCTGGGGGAAGCAGACAAAAAAGCTGGTGTCCCAATAATTGATGTAAGTCAGTCAATAAGTCATGGTTTGTCATGGTTTTGAAAAATATGTGTTTTAAAAACAGGGTTGTTTTGACACATTCCGAAGATGGTGAAGGGGGGTAAGACTGATCACTGAAATGTGAAGTTAACATCATCATTTAGACCTCAGTGTTTGGTATGTCAAGGTTTTGTTTTGTACCAGATGATGCTCATGTTATGGGGCAATTATGTAAATGCCGGTTATTTCTAGCAAATAACATCAAAACTCAGTAAAGAATGTCATAAGTTGAATGCTGTGTGAATTACAGAACCGTTGTTTAAGATCTGTGAAGGCCTTGTTAAAAGTTCCTCTTGCCCATATGAAAACATTTCATCAATGTAAAAGTTGAACTATTAAAGCAATCCAAAAAAGAAATATTTCTAATTCATTTGTCACATCTTAATGACCTCTAAATGATCATTTTCTAATGGTACTTAGTGTGAAAGTAGAAAACAACATACTGGAACGTAAATGAACAAAAGAAATTATTTTAAGTTAATACCCCATTTTACTTGATAACTTATCCACACAGATAAAAAATGCATTTGAGAGGTAATTATAACAAAACTGGCAAGTCTTACAATTAAAGATGCACTACAGAACTTGTTTTTCAGTTATGCACCCCCATCTTGCTTCTATAAAGTACTCCAAGTTCTCTCAAGTCAGTAAAAAACAGCCTTAGGTGGACTCCTGTCTCATCTCTTGCTCTGTCTCATTCTTTTTTTCTCTTTCTCTTTGAAAATGTTTTTGCATTCCTTTGCTGAACAAGCCACAGTTTCAAACTGATGGTGTAATATCAAGTTGTCATCGTGTCACGGAGTGCATAAAGCAAAACGCAGCCTTGTGTGTCTGTAATATTATATATATATTTTTAACTGTATTTTTAAATTCACATCTGCTCTACACATCTCTACATATCCTCCATCAAGGGTTGAGGACCCTGCTTAGGTTGTTTCTCCTTTATTATTTTTTTTTCCAGCATTAAGGCAGGCAGAATGAGGATCTGTCTGCTTTGTCATGCTGAGCAAATTTATTCTGTCAAAAGGAACTATATGTATATAAGTGTATACAAAGTTCCTCTTGATAATCTGGATTCTTTATTTATTTTAGTTACATCTTAGTTCGACAGCGTTTCCATGTATTGCTGGACACGACCGGAGGGGACAGAAAAAAGGATAAGAAAACAAGATAAAAGGAAAGACAACAAATAAATAACATAAAAAACATTACATTACATTACATTACATTACAGTCATTTAGCAGACGCTTTTCTCCAAAGCGAATTACATCTGAGAATAA
>JBAMHX010000016.1:4056876-4069587 GCA_037177515.1 Pseudomugil tenellus | reverse complement strand
AGCTGTGTTGCAAGCTCTGTCAGGTAGGGTCTGATCCTCCTGATGTTGTACAGAGCAAATCAGCAAGTACGGGCAACTGAGGCAACATGGACCTTGAAATTCGGCTGGTCATCCATTGTAACTCCAAGATTTCGGGCAGCACAACAAACAGAAACACCACAAAGAAAAAAACGCAATCTAACCACAAATACTTTGCCGTACGTCACACCTGTACAGAGATTAAGGTGGTAAAAAAAGGATCACATGAGCTCCCGCAGAGTAAATGAATAGGAATAAGGAAGAATGGCTGTTACTAAATAATCTAAAAAAGATCTTAGTGACTGTGTCATCAAGCAGAACGTACGAGGTAAAAAGTGAACATGCTCAAGCAACCCCCTCTACTCAAAAGGTCAGAGGTTGGCTAGGAGACCAGGACACATGGCAGCCAGTCCCAAAGAAGGACCCCAGCCACCCCACCCCAGAGTCCAGCAGCCCACAGGACCCACATTGGCCCCCACAGGCCAAGATAGCCCGAACTCCCAACCACGCCTCGGCCCAAGGAATGGGGGTGTAAATGACCTTGACACTCCCCACTCTCCCCATCCAATGATGACTGTGAGATGTGTGCTGTCTGTAGTTAAAATTGAGAGGCAAGGATCACACCACACTGGGGGTAGGGCTGCCTAAGTAGCCCCGCTCACCATACATTCCATGCCCCGCCCCCTCAAGATATATTTTTGAAATCTGTGTGTAGTTGTGTTAATGTATAAGTGTGATTAAAATTGAGAGGCGATCAAATACCGGTTGCAGCAACAAGGGGCACCCTAATGGGCCCCCCCACCACACCCAGCAAACCTAACCGCCTCCAATGTCCCTACTTAACTGTCCGCTGGTGAGTGGGAATACCGAGGAGCCCAAGGATGTAAGACCAGAGGGGAGCATGCCCTAACCCTAACCCTCTGGAATGTGAGCCGTTGTCTGCAGTAGGCACCTCCCATTCCCCAGGGCCCCCTGCAGTAGGCCACGCCAGGCGCAACTGCCCCCACTAACAGAGCCCGCAGCAACCTCTACCGGAGAGCCACCAGCAGGCCCAAAGGGCACCCACCCACCACACCTGCTGGCGGCAGAGGCAGAACCCCCCCCCAGGCACACCAAGAGGATGCCACAGTCCCTCCCCCTGCAACCCATTCTCCTGTAAACACACGCTTGCAGCCCCGTCCCCACCCACCCACAAACAAGCGTAAGAACCCCATTGCACTCTTCAAGCCCCAACCACACCTGAACCCCCCATACATACTAGATATCTAACCATCCCCCAACCATCCACACCCAATCCTCAACCCCCCCCACACACATTCTGCCACAACTCTGCATGCCACCACCATATCCTAGAAAAGACATGACCTTTCCAAGACATTGCAACCAACCTACATACACAACCTTACTCACCCACACACATACCCACCAGCCCATTCTCCCACACATACACACACACTCGCAGCCCCCCCCCCCCCACTCACATACATGCGCATACCCAATACCATACACAACCCTAGACACACACGCTCACCCCAAACCCCAGAGTGAGGAGGTCACATTCCTCCACCTGGACTAAGTGATGGAGCTAATCACAGGGGACCAAAGGGGGTAAAATTTCTGCTAATTGGTCCTTTGAAGAAGCAGACATTTTCTCAATACTGATGTGATCTAATAAGAGATTTCTAAACTCCTCCACCAACAATAACAAATGTTACCAAGTGGCTGTAAAATCACTCTGCAAAATATTGAGCAGTGTGTAATATGAGCTTTTTAAATCCTGAGTTTTTAGTGATTGATGTGGCGACATCTCAAATAGCAATTTTTGTTAAACAAAATTAATATAACTCCCACATATAAAAACCAATCTGCACCAAATTGAGCATGTTTGATGCCAGACCTCTTCTGAGTGCAATTACAAGTCAATGTTTTGACCATGATTCAGCCTGGCAACAGGAATTTATATATTTGACTAATGGAGTAATTTCTTCTAGTTTTTACACTCCATTACCTTTATATGTGCTCATTGCAGAAAACATGTTCACATTACTTCCTGATAAAACTGAATTCTCATTGCAGAGTAGGGTCATGCCATAACTTCATGACTTCAGATATCCTATAATTATGTCATATTTTATTTGATTACCATCAAGCTTGCAGACCATTATCAAACTGGTACCAGAAGATCAACTTGACGATATTGTTTGAAGTCCTCAGGGCAAGCCAACTTAAAACAGGAAGTCATATTTTTATTCTGCAATTCCCTGTATCACATTGATCAATGGGCACACACTTGAAAGTGTCAGAGCATAGATAACCTCTTTCACCAAGAGTTTAACTGGAAAAGATTTGATTGTCATCAAGTTTGGCAAGAATTGTTTCACATCTGTCCTTATCTAGCCCACAGGCAAATTTTCTGTTTATGATATGAAATATCTCTGTATCAATCAAACACATCCAGCCCTGCGTTCAAAAATAACTTGGTTTATACATGCAACATGTCTCAGATCAATGAAAAATTGCCAACTAGTTGCTAGGTGGAATAAGCTTGACATCTGGATGCACCCTCCCATTTGTATGAATTTAACCCAATGAGCGAGAAATGAGGTTATTACCTCTTCAGTTGTCACACTGGACATACTGGGCTGGACATGTGATGGTGTGGCTGCAGGCGTGGTGAAGATCTATACTGCAGGACAGTTGCCAGGGGATGCAGTAGTTGGACTGGCTGAAGCAGCATCGTGGTGTAAGAGCACCTTGATTTATTTTAATTTCAGATGTTTCACAAAAGAATCACCTTTTAAGCATCTATCCATAACTTGCAACTTTTACCTTAAGCCCTTCATGATTAATGGCTCATTTGAGCATTGCAGCTACATCTTTGTTGAACACATCAATGAAGAGCTGCATATTTTTTGTAAGTGAAACTTCAGTTTGACAGGTATGCATCTATCTGAACTGTCTGCCAACTTTTTTAATTGCCAAGTTTTTCTGATTGTATCTTCAGGGAAATTTAATTCTCATCTGGATATAACTTTGTATTATTGATGAAATGTCATCACATTACTTCTTCAAAACCAGTTATCTCATTTTTTGCCTTTTTTTTATTTATTTCTCTTTTACCTGTTTTTAGATTAATTCTGAGCATTATCTATGCTTTACACTAAATATGCACACACATATAGGTACAGCCTTCTGTCCTTCTTTTGTGTCTTTGCATTGTTTATCTTGGTCAATTTTCAGAGCTTGGACATCTGTATCTAGACAAAATAAATGGAGCACCAGTAGAAACCACGGGGATAGTGTTGTGCTGTATAGCTGACTTATGACCAGCAAAAAACAAAAAAATAAATAAATTAGAAAAGCCAGAATGCATCCAATGGCCAGACAGATTACCGCCGTCTACTGTCCTGCCATTTTTAGGTCTTTTTCTAATAATGAGCATAATTATGATCTTATCAATCTCATTGAAGTTAAGCAGTGTTTAGAACTAACTTTGTTGTTGGGAGTGAACTCCACACTGGCCTCTAGTGGATGTATTGTTAAAAACCTGGGAGCATGTGGACATAGTGTTTGATGTTTTGGCATGGGCGTGTCGATTTACGTATGTTTAAAAGAGCATAAATGAGACTTCAGAGGGACCATATAAAGAAGTTATCTAACTTGTTGTTTTACTTTTAGATGAAACCAAGTAAATCAGGTTTTAGTGTTTGGTAACTTTGTGTCTGCAGTCAGGACTGACCTCAAGTAATTGTTGAATAGTTTTGTGAAACTGAGTGAAGGCAAAGACATTTACATTGACACATTTCTTACTGAATTTAAGGCTGTGTTATGTGATATTGTGCTTTCACACATTAAAAAGAAAAATGACAGCTTAAATTGTATTTGTGGATGCATTTCTGACAAGGTGGTGTGATAGGCAGTCTGGCACTACCTCAGCATGTTCTGAGATTAGATGAAAAAAACAGCAGATGTACATAACACCATTTATTTCTAAATTTAAAAGAAGAAAAGAAATCCATCTGGACTTACTGGAGCTAAGCTGCTGTGTCCATGTTTTCTGTTTAAGCCCACATTAACTAGACTCACAGAAGTTCCAACTTTCAGATGAAACTGCACTGATATTTTACCCTGAATTTATATACATCTATATACATGCTTTATCTAAAGCACTTGCTTTATCTAAAGCGCTTCATTGAAACTAAAGTTAACAAAAAATGCGTGTATAGAAGCAGGGGTCTCCAACTCCGGTCTTCGGGAGCTACCTATAGGTGTGGGTGTTTCCCTACTACAACATACCTGATTCAAATGAAAAGGTTCTGTAACAACGTGTTGTCATCTTCTGCACCTGCTTGTTAATGAGTCATTGATTTGGGTCAGGTGTGTTGCAGCAGGGAAACACTAAAGCCTGCAGGATGGCAGCTTCGAGGACCGGAGTTGGAAACTCCTGGAATAACACAATATAAAATGTCAGTGTCCTTGAGCAAGACACTAAACCCACAGTTGCTTCTGGTGGCACACTGGCACTAGGCCAGGCTAACACCAGTGTGCGAATGTGTGCATAAATGGGTGGATAGAAGGATCTCTAAAGCACTTTGGATATCCAGAGATGAGAAAAAAAGTGCTGTGATAAATGCCATTTACCATTTTACATGTGCAGTTGGTGCATTTTCAGGGGCCTTGCAGTTCCATTACCTAAAGCACACAGAGTAAAGCCACCTGAAACTGAAACCTGAAACAATGTTGATTAGATAAAGACGGATGGTAGGATCTTTGGAAAAAAGACTGTGAGAGTGTGGAGCGGTTGCAAACAACTTTATAGTGGTGCATCACAGTTATTGACTGGTGTTCAAAACTGACATCAGAATGCAGGAATGAAGTCAGAACTCAGCACTGCCCATTGGTGGATTCATTGGCTTCATAACCATAGCAATGTAAAAGATGGAGGTATGAAGGGTGATGATGTATGTTGATATCTATCATATATGAAGGGTGCAAAAATTTTGCTGGATTTTTGCTCAAGAATCGGTTATGGCATCACTGCTGTATGGTTGGCGGAGGCTTGGTGCAACTTCTTTTCGAAAAACATCCCAGCTTGTAGCACCATTTCATGGAAGTACTCTCTTGTGATTGGTCTTTTTGTGATTAAGTTTTTTGAATTTCTGGAGCTTCTTGCTAAGTTTGCTCAGCAACCATGAAAAAAAAAACTGCTACACGATGATATGACTCGACGCTCAAATGCAATTTCCCTACCGTCATATACACAAGTCATATTGCATGCAAACAACACACAAGTATAAATCCAGTTCAAGTGGTGGATTCATATTCCATTGTGTCATCATGCACTTTTTTGTTACATATGTTATACAATTAATACTTTTAAAAAATACATCTGAAGATGTGTATTCAAAACTTCCATCAATAAGGTTCTCCTTTAAAATGAAAAGTGCATTTTCGGTACATTCTAACATAAAAAGCTCAATATACCAAACTTCTTTTACTGTGTATGTGTTTTTGCATCTCTGTACTGTACATGAGTACATCTATCAGCAGCAGACTTGGTTACAGCAGAAGAGGCAAACATGGCACTCCAAGATACTCCCAGAGCACCAGCAATTAATGATGACAATTTAAATTTTGATGTGCTGGGCTTTGCTGGGGCACCCCCAGCCAGACAAGTTGAGGAAGTCACCTATCTAATAGATGTCACATGATATTAATGTACAACGATACGCTTCCTCTAACCTGGCAGACACAGGAAATCAATCACCTCACTGGCATTACTTTCTTCTGACAAATATGCTCTCAGAGGCCAGGTAGCTGAGCTAATGGCCTCCAAAGTATTTCTGTCAAAGATACAGCTCCTATTAATTATTCAGTCACCTGTGCTGTGGTGCAATCTTACAATATTTACAATGCCACAAGAGCCTGCTTCCCCACTGGCTTACTTTCCTTGTAGTGGTTGCTGTTTTTTGCATGTGCAATCATTTCATCTGTACCCCTTTCAGTGAGAGAAAAATGAGGGCTACTTTCATCCTTTACTGAGAAACTCACCAGTTCCATCATTGAAGGCAAATGAAGGGTTTTCATTGTCTTTAAGACAATAATGAGGCAAGTAGTGTTTTATCTTTATGCTGAAGTGGAGACAGAAGTCAGTGATTTCAAGGTTTCGGTTTTTGTTGTGAAAGATGTGAAACCAATCTAAATATAGGTGAGGTTTGTTTGTGCACCATAATCCACTACTTTCCCAGCAAGCACAGCCAAGATATTATTATGTTCTGCTATTAGAAACATTATGAATACATCCAGACAAATAAGAGGGGCAGTATGCAGGTTGCAAATGCATTGATTGCAAATCCAGCAGCTGCTACCAAACAACCACTGGCCTCCACACTCTTACTGGCCTCCACCCCCCCCCCCCCCCCCTGTTTCCATCCACAGAGGGGGATAAGGGGCTGGCTCAGAAGGAGAGGGAGAGGAATAGAGGAGGGATAGATGCTGCATTCATGTGCATGGGGAAAAAAAGTGGAAATATGGAACTGCCTTGAATGCTTCTATTTAGCTATTTTTTCACTTCTTCATCAAATTATGGCCTGCAAATGTTGTAAGAGGAATATATAATTCCTCTTTTGCTTCAATAAAGCTGCTATCACATTAGCACCATGAGGTTTTAGCCAAGCAGCAGCTGTAGGTTCAATATTCCGGCAATCACCAGTCTCTGCAGTACTTTCTGGCTTGCATGTACTGAAAGTGCTGCAGATAGAATCTGCTGCGGTTTTCTGGCATCCTTATTGATTGTTTGTACACACAAAGCTGTAGTTTATTGCAACTGTTTCTCTTTAAAGCTGCTTAATGTGACAGGCTCTCTCTGGAAGATGCCTCTAACTGTGTCTGCCATAATGAAGTTTTGCCTTAAGCTACCAGCAGTGATGTGGCCTGTGCTTCTAGGGCAATTGTTGGGAGTTTCCCTTCTTGCTACTGTGGCCCACTCTGGCGAAGGAGAGTTAGGCCAATGTCACAACAAAAGCTGCTGCTGATTTGTCTGAGTTTTCTGCAACCCTGCTGGATGTTGAAAATTAGCTCGCAAGCCGGAATTTGGTTTGCTAGTTGTTAGAAGCGTGTTTTAACTTGTCATTTTAGAGAAACATGTAGCACCACTGTCAGTTAATAAACTAAATGTGCCACTGGACCAGTTCTAGGTTCTGAGGAGAGGATGGTAAAATAAATAGACCAGAGACCGTAATTTTAAGTGGAAAGGCCGGCAATTTAGTATTATGACAAATGCGTTTTAACCACACAAAGACCGATGGGAAAGAAAAAAATAAAGTAAACCTGCAGGATTGGAAGAAGAAATATATTGTTACCGGTTGGTACAACACACACCCTTTGATTTTGAAGGAAATTAATTTAGGTTAATTTCAAGCTAATTTTAGAATTTCTTAACCTATTTTGGTCAAAGTATAGTTCCTTTGTAATTTATTAAAATAAACTACACCTATTTTAGATCTATTTATCTCCTGAGTTAACTCTTTTCTCCTTAATGTTCAACCACAGGTAGGACATATTCAAAACAATCCCAAGTGGACCCAATAACCACAATTCAAAATATTAACAATATTGAACAAGGTATAGAAAAAACAAAAACACTTTTAGGCAGTCCGACTCAAAATATGTAGAGCGATCCGAAGAAGTGTTCCAAAAGGAATTTCAGTTTGATCCAGTAAAAGGAAAAAAAATGGAAACTGTTCACTTCCCTAGCCTTGTTCTGATCAAATCCTCTCAGTCCTACCACTCCGGTAGTGAGTCTTCTTCAACTTTAATGCAGATGAAAGATAGCGTCCCTGGCGTGATGAAGATGATGAGGCATAAGCTGTTGGATCCGGGTCTGGCTTGCCATCTTGGATCATGTTCCTCGTGTAGACTGCACGAAGCTGATTAATCTTTGGGTTGATTCAGTTACTTATCAAACAACCCAAAAAACCTGACCTGTATGACAGGTCACGAACAAAATAAATTATTTCTAAATGACTAGTAACACTTACAAAATCTTTATATTACTCGCAGCAATAACTTTACTGCTGCAGCATTCAGTGAATGCAAGTTCGTACAGGAGCAGCCTGAAAAAAACTAACGGCTCTATCTCCTTCGCTACACTAAACATATATTTCACTTACACAAAACACATCCATTCACAGTACAGTCATTAACAGTAGGTGCTCTTCAAGAAACTGAAAATAATAATAGAAAGATATCTTACAACAGAAATGTTCTTTAAATGAGTCTATATTGTTAGCTTGAGCTCTCTTGTAGCTCCTCATTAGCATTAGCATGATGACATCGTAAAAACACAGTAAAACACCTCAAAATCCACTTCCTTCAATTTTTATCTGTTTCCCGTTTTGTCTCAACCACGTAAGTAGTAGTTTACAAGGTTTTAAATAACTTTTCCACAAGCTATTCGTTACCACTTGATTCTGCCTTCTCCTCCTCTGCTCCCTTTCACGTCTCTGCCTCTGCAGCGTCATCTAGCTGCTGCTGCTACCCTTGATGTCTTAAAGCGGCAGTGACATGTTTAACAGCACACTTTTTTCTGCACATTATAGTTTTTTTTATCATTGTGATTTCAATTAACTAAATGAATAATAAAGTTAACTCAACTTTTGTTTGTTATTTTAATCAATTTGTGCAATTAATTAAATATTTTTCAAAGTTTAACAGGGTTACAAACAGGTTTTTTTTTTGTTCTTTCGGGGCTGGAGGCTAAAGGCAATGATGGATGGGTCCCATTGGTGGTGGCTTTCTTTATACTGTTGCATTGTGAGCTGGGTGTGCGATTTCTAGTTCTGTGTGTGCATAAATGTGAAGTGTGAGTGTTGCCTGTGGATGAGACTGGGATGCTGCTTCTGACCTGCTTGCCAGTAAACTTGCCAGCACTAAAGACCTTTAATTTGTACTTTTTAAAAAACTCTTTAACTTGTATCCCGTCTCTCGCTATTTTTATGTCCCTTTTTACCTTTTGCGATCTTCTGCCATATTCTGTCGGGTGAAACTCCCAAGGTGGCGATGTCGAACATATTGGTGGTTGGGATTAATCACACCGCACTTTGCTCGCCACTACTCAACTTCTTTTGGCTAAGAACTGTTGCAAAGACCATTTTGCTTCATTAGCCTACTTCATGACTATTAGTTATAGTCATAAATGGACAAAAATGTTGGATAATTGTAACCAACAGCTAATAGTTATGGCTGGTTGGAGGTCTGAACATGTTCTTCCCTTGTAGGTGTGGATTCTTTCTGGGTAGTCTGGCTTCTTCCCATTGTCCAAAGACACAACTGATAGGTAATTGATTCTTCCTAGGTGTACGTGTAAATGGTTGTTACTCTCTCTGTGTTGGTCCTGGGATGAAGATATGTGTCTGGTGCTGTATTAAATTTCTCTCTGGGGATTAATAACGTATTTATTATTAATATTGTTATGAACTAGCACCTGTAGAAACAACAATGCCTCGTGCCTACTAACTGAAAAGTTCTTTAGTCTATAGCTTTTAAAAAATGTATATCTTTAAGATTATTTGGGAATGCATGTCCAGGGTGTACCCTGCCTCGCCCTCTGTCGACTGAGATTGGTTTCCCCCCTACCCACGCGATCCCGTTCGGGAATAAGCGGTAGATGATAGATGGACGGAAATGGTTAACATTTTCAGCAACTTTTTAAAAAAAACATTTTTGGATTAGGCTACATTGTGTGACAGAGCTGTTTTAAAATATTTGCTCAGGGTGTACACTGTTACTACCAACTGCAGTTTTAACTGCTTACCATTACTAGAAACAACTCACAAAATATATCTTTAATTCTTTGTTGGAACCACATATGGCTGTTTAACGTCACCCATGCAGTCACCCACCCAAAAATATACATGTTTTGCTCTCCATTGGAAAAGTTTGACATGCAGATTCATCTGTCCCAAGCTAACGGGCGGTGTCTTGGAGAAGATCTTCCTCTATTCCGAGAAATGTCTGAAACATTTGTGCTGGGTAATTAGCCTACTTCCTGCATACAGCAAGGGGTTTTATTTTCACCCACACCCTCAAAATGCATCATTAGAGAGTAAGTGGGTCACGTGAGATGCTCCGCTAAGAATGCAGTGACGTGGTCGAGTTCCGTCAGTGTAGCGGGGTCTGACAGACAGCTTTCACGGACCAGCAGCTTGTCTTGCCCGGCTGAGACATCCGACAAGGGTCGGAGTCTGTTCAGGTCGGAGCTAAAGGGAAGCACTGGGTAAGGAGAAAACCAGAAGAGACGGACTGGAGGGGAAAATGTGACAGGGAAGGTACATGAGTTATTTCTTCTCTTCTGCCTTTTGGACTCGGAACATGCTTTGCACTCATAACTGGGAGCTATATTTGTTTCTTTCTAAACCTGTTATTCTCCGCAACTCCGCCTGCGGAGCATCGTGCTGTATCAGCGGTTCTCCTGTAGTTCTGCGGCCGCTTCTCTGCCATCCTTCCAGCGGGTCTGCTGTGCGTGAATGCTGCGGGGATACTGAGGAGGTTCCGCGTGCAGGTTATCATGCAATAACACCTCAGTGAAGCGGAATGAACTTGCGGGAGATTGCGTAAACAGTAAAGTGAAGCAAGATTTTAAAAAAGAAAAACAAATGAGTCAAAGAGGAGCGGCATAAAACGGACACAGGGAGCAGAAAGGGGAGGAGAGGAGGAGTCGCAGCAGGAGAAGCAAAAACCTGCAGGTTTATTCAGGCTGCGGGGGATGAGGACCTGGGCGGACACATCCAAGGTGTCAATTTTATAAGTGGAGGGAAGAATTGAACTTCTGTCAGAAGAGGTGGTGATGGAGGAGGAAGGTACCAGAGTTGACGGTCTCCATCAGCCGCGCGGAGCCCCGACAGCAGCCGCAGGGACAACGGCACGAGGAGGATGAGGTACGCAGCGTTGCACGTCTCATCGCTTCTCCACATCCTCATTTTTCATTTAGCCTTCCTTTCCCCCCCATTACACCCACCTTTCTCAGCTGCTTTCTCTGTGAATCTATCAATCTGTTTGCCCACCTAGACCAAAATCAAATAGCCTACTTTCTGGTCCCACAGTGGCTCCAGATGTGTCAGATGTTGAAGTGACAGACAGGGGCCCTTGGGTAGGTGTGAAAACAGGGGCAGTAGTTGCAAATCCAGGAGAGTTTCACCTTTTGAAAAATGATGGTAATGTTCTGTTTATCACCATTATGTGATTTCTGTTGACAAATCAGGGTCAGAAGTGCAAAGTGTTCATGTACAGTTTTGGGAAATCACTCTTTATAGCTGCCAAGAGGCTGAGCCACAGTTTCCATTGATCCACATAAGTTGAAGAATCTTTTTATCCACTTCATTGTGTGAAAGTGCCAAAGTTACTTGGCCCGGAATACTCTGCATACTTAAAGGCATCTGCTAAATGTTGCAATGAGAAAAGAGGAGAAAAGTGCGACTAGACTCACATTCTGAGCGTTCATCCTGCCCACTGGATTATGAAACTTTAATGAGGTTTAATTTTTTAAAAGACTTTATAATTTATTGCTGACCGACATCCTTGGAAAGCCTTTATGTAAAGACCGTGAACCCATCTATTTTAAAGAAGTGAAGCAGAACATCTCGGCAGAATCACAAACAATGATTCGAGCTGGCAGCGTAATCTGGAAAATGTGGATATCACTCACTCTGAGTGGAAGAAAATCACTATTATATATTTACAACTACAATGGCTGACAAATGCCAAAGCTTTATTTCCCACAGGTCTCTTGTATTTTTGAGACAGTTTTAAGAGGACACCCAACTCTTTAATACAACGCTCTTAAAGGGCAATTCCCTCCAAATGTAGCTGTTTAATGCCTTTTTGCATCGTGTTATATATTAGAAACTACTTTCATGCACATATTGTTTGCAACATGACTTTGACATTTTTACAGATTATTATTATTTCTTGATAGATATAAGACTCAATTGATGAAGGAAAAAAAAATAGATATCAGGTGTTTCAGTGTCATGCCTGAAACACCTCCTCCCCATGCCTGCAGTCAACATTTTCAAAAGGCTGATTTACTTTAAATCATTTTGTTTTCAGGTGCCAAGTTGTTGTTTTTTTCAGGGGGACTGAACTTCAAACGGACTGGGACACTTTTTTTTCTGTACTGTATATTACTTGTGAATATAACGATTTAAACATGTTTTAAGTACATTAAAGCCTTCATCGTCATAAAACTCAAATGTCCACTGGAAGAACTGATCCAAAAATACAATATGAATAACTTTTTATTTAGTTTTTTCTTTTGGTAATTTCCTTATACGTATAACTGTGAAACGGGTGAATAAAAAAGAATTGAATTCAGGCTAATTAGCCTGAATCTGAGTAAGTTAGTTTGTAACGTTTTGTCACTATATATATATCATTAGCTAACTATATTAAAACTGAATGAGATGAATCAATTTAAGTGCTATAGTTGATTTTAATTTAGTTATTTGACTAAGACATAGGTGGTCAGATTTAACAGAAATCCAATCAACAGTTTTATAATACTCTGTCAGTTGATTTTAGACACATGCGGGCCATACAATTTAAAGTAACGCAAAGTGTATCCAGAATTGTTATTTAGAAGCTCCATGAATCTGAGCAGAGTCCAGTAGGCTACATGAATTTATATATATATAT
>JBAMHX010000016.1:4030181-4049806 GCA_037177515.1 Pseudomugil tenellus | reverse complement strand
TTTTTTTACAGCATATAATATATATATATATATATATATATATATATATATATATTAGAGGAGTACATTTGCACAGACATTTACAACCGTCCACACATAGCTTCATATCACTGACTTTCTATGTTTCCATTTGCAGTGTAACATTGACTGCAGATTACAGTGAACCACCAGCTTCCAGACAGAGAAAATTAAAAAAATGAGTGCGGCTCAAAAGAACCGAGAAAGCTGAAACTCGCATTGAAACTTAACTTGATACCTTCCAAAGCTGTCAAAGTAATTTAAAAAAAAGCCTCACTATAAAAAGCAAGGTGTGGTTTTGTATAAGCAATGAAAGATTGCTATGAAGTGCGGATTTTGTAGACAGTTGGTGAATGCCAAATCGAAAAATGTGACTAATTTATTTCACCTGGAGAATTCCTACCCCAATGATTACACATTACACGTGGAAATACTGCAGAAGTTGTTCTTCATGAGCCAAACAGAATAGCATCATCTCTCTATTGCAGCTGCTGCCTCTTAAAAAAGTATTAAAAATTATGCAAAGGTATAATGTTCCATTGCAAATAACATGAGTGAGTCAATATATAAAGTAATATTGCAGTGATATTTTTGCCATGTTCCCCAGCCTTTTTACTTTGCCTGTCTTGGTGCACATCTCTCTGTTGGTGTCTAATCGTTTACATTTCAACTAGATTGTTCCCCGCATGTGCTTTTGTTTTACTGATGATCAAAAAAGCCTGGATTATCCCAACAAGGCAGTTGGCAGCATGGATGAGCTGAAGGTGAATGACGAGGAATAGCTGCAATCGCCGGAGGCTTGCCCCGGGTTCAGCACCATTGCTTGCTGGACCCTGAAAACTCATTTAGACAGAAACATTCCTCCCTCACTGGTGATGTGCCATAGGGAACTGATGACACTTGCTTGCCTGTGTGGTTCGGAGCAGTGTTAGCTGGCACCACATTGAGCTAACCAGCAATTTATACTTTAGCCCCAGGCATTAAGCTGAATAATGACATGCAAAAGGAACCACACTGCCGGCTTATAGTTTCAGCCAATAACTTTGTGGAGTATTTGCAATTCCTGCCTGTTTTAAAAATGTGCTATGACTTTTAAAAGATAAAAGGGATGTTCCTCATTTCTGTTATGGCATCCGGTAATAGTTGTCAGTTGTGTTTTCTTTGAGAAATTGCATGTTATTCTGGATCCCAGAAGCGAGATGCACTTAGTAGTGTCTTTGAATTCCACTTCTCAGACAAACTGTGCACACAGTTCTTTCACAGTGGCACAAATATGCACACATCTTCTCTTTTTAAATTTTCTTCCTGTAAAATAAACCACATGCTCTGCTATCTCCTCCATCTCTACCAGTTAAAGATGCAACAATGCTGTCATGTTAATGAAGTCTCCCTTATTGACCAATGCATCCTTAAAAGGCTCTAATGGGAACTTTTATATCAAAGCTACATTAAATCAGCGTTGTAATATATCTAAACAAACCAAACATAGAATGGTTTTAAGAATTAAGCTTAGTTCTCTCCAAATTCAAACAAAAACAGATCTGCAGCTAGTATAATTGACATGCGGCTCAGTGTCAGTGAGTAGGAAGGCTGTTTGGAATGCCTCCCAGACTATTTTCTCAGGTTTTTTTTCTTTCTCTTTTCAGATTGAATGGAGCAGACATAGAGGAGGTCACCCTTATCATAACCTGAAGGAAACAAGACCTAGAGCATGACCCTCTGTTTGTCTACAGTGCCAAAGAAGAGCCAGGGAGAAGTCTCCCTGGCCAGAGAGTTTCTGCCTTCTTAGCTCCACCAGGAGCTTTTGACGCTACTCAAATCCACACTGTGGGGCTGAAACGTTCCCCTGACTTTACCAGGAGGCTCTCTCCAACCAATCTGCCAGCTCAGATAACCCTCTGATAGTTGGCAACCACATGTTTGAGGTGACTGGATGTGACTGTCGCTGCCTCCCATTCTCGTGCAGCAGCCGCCTATTGCGACTCTTACGATCTGCATCATGCAGTGGAGACGGCGGCACTGTTGTCCCATCAAGATGACCTGGACCATCAAACGTTCCATTTTTCGGACCCACGTAGCCGGTCTGTTCTCTCTGGCTCTGCTTTTCACCTTCTTTTTATTTTTTAGCCATCAGGACTGGTTGCCAGGACGTAGTGGCGCTCGCGAAAACCCACTGGCCTACACTGTCAGGGGTTTCCGTAATCCCAAGGGAGAGACCAACCAGAGCAGCTCTCTGAGGAGCCTGTGGAGGGAAGGAGGGTATATAGCACCAAAGCCTCTGCTTAACATTACTTTTCCACAATCAGAAGGACCAGTGGGAGAGACAGGAGGAGGAGTTAGGATTGGTGTAATGGGCCTTGGTGACTCTATGAGTACTAATAACAGTTTACAAAAGGAAATGGGTGTAGGGGGTAAACTCAGTGCTCAACCTTACCGATACATCCTGAACGAGCCCTTCAAGTGTAGCACCGGCAATCCTTTCCTCATCCTCCTCATTGCTGCAGAACCCGGACAAGCTGATGCTCGCAACGCCATTCGCCAGACGTGGGGTAATGATAGTGTAGCAATGGGTTTGGGCTTCGTTAGACTTTTTCTGCTTGGCACAGGGAAGAGCTCAGATGCCTTCCTACAAGGAAGCATTAAGGAAGAGAGCAACATTTACCATGATATCATTCAGCAGGATTATCAGGACACTTACTACAATCTGACCATCAAAACACTCATGGGCATGAACTGGGTGGCTACCTACTGCCCACATGTCTCCTATGTGATGAAGACAGATAGTGACATGTTTGTCAATACAGAGTATCTCATCCAGAAGCTGCTGAAGCCCGAGTTGCCACCCAAGCAGAAGTATTTCACTGGCTACCTGATGAGGGGCTATGCACCAAACCGAAACAAGGACAGCAAATGGTACATGCCACCGGATGTTTATCCAAGCGAGCGCTACCCAATATTCTGCTCAGGCACAGGGTATGTGTTCTCAGGGGACATGGCCAATCTGATCTATCAGGCCTCACTCAGCATACGCAGGCTGCACCTGGAGGATGTTTATGTGGGGATTTGCCTGGCAAAACTTCGCATCGACCCGGTACCCCCTCCAAATGAGTTCCTCTTCAACCATTGGCGTGTCTCTTACTCTAGTTGTAAGTACAGCCACCTGATCACATCCCATCAGTTCCACCCCAATGAACTCATCAAGTACTGGAACCACTTACAGAGCAACAAGCACAACGCCTGTATTAATGTGACCAAGGAGAAGAACAGCAGATACAGACACCGAAAGTTCCACGGAGAGAGGCCTTCATGATGGATCGTGACTACAACCCATCTCAGAAACAAAAGAGGGAAAAAAGGGAAATAAAATGGATTATTGGCGCTGGGGGACTGTCGTTGGTGGAGGCACTATATATTATCTGGGGAAAAGCACATTGTTTTTGGTATTGTGTAGAGTTGATAAGCCAAACTATTTTTTTAATTGTAAAAGGGTATAGTAAACCTGTTGAGATATTTCTAAATAGGGGAGTGGGGGACATGACTGTGTTGTGTGGAGTATGCACAAAGCTGCAGCTCAGGGGTGGTAATTCACTTTCTAAAGGGTAGTGTGGTGTGTTATACTCTGCAGATATTTAAAAAAGTTAAAAAAAATTAAGACACAGTTGTGTTTACACAGACAAAGGGAAATGTACATGTATTATGTTCAGAAAAAAATACACTACCTAAATATGAATGAATGATATGAATCTCTGACGTTTACCAGTTATGCTGCCCTGTTTCTCAGTGGTTACACATCTGTCAAACACTCCTCCAAAAAAGTTGTTTTTCTGTCATATACTCTATTTTATTTTCAAAGAAGCATCATAAAAGCACCAAGAATTACTTCAGAGATGACTCAGATTGTATTTTCTAAAGCTTTACATTGAGTATGACGCACTCGAGTAAATGTGCAATGAATCAATTAAAAAAATTAAATATGCTGAATTCATTTTGTTTGTATCTGTCTTTGTATTCTGTCTGAGATCCTTCAAACACTCATGAATTATTCTTTACAAGAACTCATCATTGTTATAATACATGTCACTGACGGTGAATAATCGGCTGGGATATTATAATTAGTTCACTGACTTTCAGCAGATTTGCTCTCCATTTCAAATGGGTATTTTTACTAAAAACATGAAAATATGTTAGATTTACATTGCAAAAATGATCTATGTAAATAATCTGTCACTAAACTTCAGGACTTATGTCCATATTTGGATAATCATGTATCGTCTAGTATTAGCTGCAAATACTGGTTTTAGTACCAGGAAGTTGCAGAAGTTACAAGTTAATTGTATCAGTAATGGAGATGCTGATTAAAACCTCTTTCTTTAAAGAAAACACAGATGCTACTGAGAGGAGTGTTTATCTGCTTGGTGAATTTATGTGTCAGTAACAGAACTAGTTAGCTGTTATAATTTTTATCTTGCCAGTATTTATTCCTGTTATAATGTTAAATATTTTATTTAAATTCAAGAGATTATTTAAACAATGAAGACAATACAAAACCACCTTTCTAGTTGGGAATAGATCCTTTATCACTCAACTGTAAACTGTGAGTAACTGAAATAAATGTGCCTTAATAAAAGAATAGACACAGTAGCTGACAGAAAACTGTCCTTATTAGGGCAAACATAATCCTGATGGTAGTCACTGCAAACATTTTTTGTATTTCAAGGTACAAGATTGTTATTAACAACTGAGGGTGTGACACTGGTGATTTGTAAACGCTTTTGGAGACTCAAATCAACCAGTGGAGAGAGAGGTGGAGCTGTTAGACGAAAAGCCATGCAGCAGAGAACTCCAACCCAGAATTTGTGGTGATGAAGACCTTCAGCCATAACTTGTTGGCTGCCAGCCATGGTGATAGCGGAAAGCCTCTTTCTGTCAGTGTTTTGTAGCATTTTGTCTCATTTTTCAGGACCCACAGAATAGTGAGCTCTTGGACTACAGATGCAGAAGACCAATTTGGCCAAGTCCACGTGTTGCAGGGGTCTTTGGGGGTCTCAGTGTTTATTCACAATGCGGTGGGTGCAGATTGGGAGCATTTTGGCTTTGATGGACACACCCAGCCAAATTGGCTTGCATGTACAAAACCTTCAGCAGTGAGAGTTTGGATTTGTAAAGACATCACATGACTTCTGTGGCAGCCAGCGAGTAAACATGTGTCCCCTGTTCCTTGAACTGAACTTCTTCTAGCCTGATATCCTAGTTAAGGGTCTTTGAAACTGTGCAAACTGGCCATTTTGAATACTTTTCCTACACGCTACTGAGACATCTTTCTGCTTCTCATCAGCTGGATTTTCCATAAAAAATGTTCAAATATAATACTATAAATGCAGACATGTTAAAAAGTGCAGCTGCTCCAACATTGTAAAAAAAATATTCATATTCACCCTTAATGTTTAGTTTTCTTAATTTTTATTAGGCCCAAACTGGTTTATTTTTCATTTGTGCTGTGTCATCTTCCTCACAAATAACACAGATAATTACACATCTTAGCAAGTTGCAATAGAACATTGAAGCGGTATAGATACTCATTTCATCATTTTATTTATTTATTTTTATCAGAGTTTTAAAAAAAGAGGCTCGAGGGTTTCAGTGCTAATCTTTTGACTCTGCTAAAAGACCATTTTTGAGCATATATGAGTTACTCTGAGTGCATGGTTTCTCTTTGAAAGCTTAATTTGTGTCTGCATCCATATATTGTTACTGAATTAATAGTTGGTTTATAACCAGCAAGATGTTCTGAAATGGAGCATCACATGAGCTATTTCTGACTGTGAACAAGAGCTCATCTGCTGCTTTTGACACGATCTGCCTCACCCTCTGTACGACTTCTCCCAAATGTACCCCATCAGATCTGGGTGCGTTTGGGAGTACTGGGTACTTCCTGTGTTGCTGTCTCTGCCTGTCCTTCTCAGCCCCCTCACCACCTGTAGGTTCACTGCTAATATTAAAGTGAAGAAACATGTTCACAGGATGTAATCAGGTCGAGATGACAAAACTAAATCATAATCTCAGGTTGATAAATATTTTACATGTTAGCTGTCCAAACACTAATGATGCTGTTTGTTTGATTAATAAGAAACAAAACTGCGAGAAAAAGAAAATACATAATTGGAAACGCGACTGCTATAAGAATCAGTGTGCAGGGATTACTGCCATGTGGCCCATGACATGTTTGCATTCAGACTAATGTATTATAGAAAGCCAGACTCCATTATTTTGTCATAACTCCCATTTGGATGGATTGTTACACAACAGTTATAACTGCTAAGCTCATTCTCTCTGTTTTGTAACTCGGGCAAATAATCTTTTACTTAAAAAAGAACAAAATTAATTAAGTAAAGTTGATATTGCATTCAATAGACTGTGCAAAAAAAAGCATTATTAAAGGAAAATAAAACACCGAGAGGCGTTCAGGTTGGGCAGGAACATGGGCACCAGCAATCTCAAGGCTGAATGATGAGAAATTAATGAAACAAACTCCTCGCTGACCTCAGGGAACATCAAATATTCAGTTGGAAAATACCTCAGTTTACATTTTAATTATGAATGACTGCATTTAGACAAGCTGCAGGTGTTTCCTTAGATGGGAATAATTTTTCAGTTTGCAGGAGATTGTATTTATGGTTATATGTGTGTGCTATGATGAGGGAGAGGGTGCCATAAATATAGAAGTATACCCTCCGTTGCTCAGGGCCACAAACAAAAAGAGCATATAATTGGGTGATGACTTGAAATAGCGTATATCAGATTATTGTAATTTAATTAAACTAATGGAGAGCAGGGGTCTCTGCCCTCTCTCTGCAGACTTCACTACACACCTGTCACTCTTGTTTTAATCACCTATATGTTTGAATGATTCTGTTAGGGGCACAGAAAGTAGGTGAACTTCAACCACTGGTCTATTTTAAGCAGTTAATCACTGAGCAGAAGAGTCTTAAGGGAGAGCGAAGCTAAAATGGTGAAGACAGTAGAGAGAGAGAGGGAATATCAAGATGTTCATCTTAGATAAACTGCATGGCAGTAAGTAATTACTTGATGCTAAAGCCACAGGCAAAGAGCAGATAGCGTTATTTGTTACTCTGCACATTCATGTGGCAGTTAAAACCTGTAAACCTTGCTGTAGTTTTATAAATCAAGTATCAGAGATTTTCTTTTTAGTTTCTTTAATTCAGCATTGTATTCAAAAGATAAAAGATGTTCATCCCTAATGAGCAGGTGTTTGTTTCATATCTGTATTATTTCAGCTTCGTACCCCACCCCCCCTGGAAGTGTTAGGTTTTTTTTTCCATTTTATGCTCTTTTCTGCTCTTTAAGTTCCATGATTGTCATTTGTACATGATTAAGTTGAACCATATAGTTCTTTGCTTGTGCTTTATTTGGATGCACAGTGAAATTATACTTAAACTTGTGATTTAAACTTTTAACAACGTAAAGATCTTCAATATCTTGTGAAATGTGGAGTTCTGTATTGTTAAATATTATCATCTATCTTTAGTTAAAAAGGATATTGCCACTTTGCAAAGTTAAAGCATGAAGTTTATGTTCGCTTTTCAGTTCTTGATTACCTGTGAAGCTTGTAATTAGACATAAGAGAAATCCACCAAAAAAAGCTCCTTGTGCCAGTTGTATTTGCAAAAGATTCTAGTTTTATAAACCTGGCTTTAAACAAAGCATGTATATGAAAGGATTTGCTTTGGGTAAGTTTCTATTCAATGCTGAACCTTTGACATTTGATTCACTGTTTTGTGTGAAGAAGATTGTTACTAAAATACTTGTTAGGTGTTGTATGGCAGCTGAACATAAAATAATAATAATAAAAAGATCTGGAACAAGGGCATGATCACATTTATGGGATGAATGACTGTATATGGACTCTTTTAAAGGGGTTCCATTTTTCAAAGTTAAGTAAATTGAGCTCAAACCTCTGCTAAAAAGTTACATAACAAAATGAAACAAGTAAGTCTTTACAAACACAAGGTCCAATTGGCTTTATCCACTCTTTCCTGAACTTAAGCCAACTCCTTTGTTTCCTGTCTTTCATTAACCACAACAGCAATGACCAGACAACCCTGGATTAGTCAGTTTGTCCAGTAATAAAAAACAGGAAACAAAGGAGTTGTCTTACGTTCAGGAAATAGTGGAGCTGCACATTGTAAAAATAAATGCAAAAGGTTTTGGGTTAGCAAGAAACAAAATAAATAAATAAATAAAACCCTTTCAGGATGACTATGAATATTCATTTGAAGATACGCAGCTTAAGCTCCAGTTTTCCATCAGATCCTTGCACCACATGCGAGCATTATAATTAGCAAATGTCAACAATAATGCTCGCATGTGGTGCAACGTACATGCAGCACATGTGGCGCATGTACGCTTGCACGATGATGACAATGTACATGCACAATGTACGAGGTGAAAAATGCTCACAGAAAGGTGATGCTCAGGTTACACCATCTATATGAAGGTCAGAGGTAGGCCCGGAATGCCCCCAGACAAAGGCCACTGGCATTCAGCCCCAAAAAGGAACCCGGTAACTCCAACCTGGAGGCAAACCAGCATCCATTTAGGAGGCGGCAGAGCGAGGTCCCAGCCATAACCCCCTACAGTCAGCAGGAACGGACCCCAGCAGTCCCAGGTCGATAATCACAGACCCTGCCAATTGCCCAGAGCGCCCAGGGCCCCAAGAGCCTAGAAGTGACCCCCCCACCCCCACAGTCGACCAAGTCGAGTTGACCAACACCATTGGAGGGCCAGAGCCCCAAGACTGACACCCGGCGGGGACTATTCCACCCCCCACCGCACCAGATGCCCGCCCCGGGAACCAACCCTCCACTCCTGTCATCCTAACATGATGCAGTTTGTAAAGTACTCAGCTGGTCCCAAGTATTCATCACCATCTATTAGTGATGATTAAAGTCACAACTCAGAGCAAGAGGATATTGGGAATAAGGGTGGGTAATGTTCATGCATATCCCACACAATCCGTACAGCAGATTATTACCCGGCAGCACTCTGCCCTCCAACAAATGATGAAAATGAAGCAGCGTGTGAGGACAAAAAGGAAGGAAGGCTGACAAAGAAAAAAATCTAGGTAGTGTTAAATTCTTCTCCTCTCTAAATGGAAGAGGCAGTGGGAGATGAAGAAGAAAAGCATGAAGTAAAGCCAGGTCACTGTACAAAGTAACAGAAAGAAGGATGAAGAAGAGAGGAAAAAATAGCAGGAAGGAGGAAGTGATGAATGAAGGGCAAAGGAGCAGTGACTGATCAGTATTGAAAACCTGCACTGCTGTAAATGTAGTAAAGAAAAAAAAGAAAGAAAAAAAAGGCTAACGGTGGTAAAGGATTGAGATGTCTGCCATGATGGAGTGGAGGCTGCGGCCCGACTTTAACATCATGGCTCACTGTTCCTCAGAAACCACAGAAGAGAAAATACACTTGAGGAAGAGACAAATTTCCTGACCTTTCTGCAATAGTCAGGCCTGGAATCTGACTAATACCTCCGTGCAGGCATGACTGATGAATCCTAATGGAAGTTTTTGGTGAAGAATAACATAATTTGACAAAAGGGACTGATGTATGTTTTCTGGTAAGATGAGAAAAAAAAACTATCCCAAGCCTTTAAGCTGTAATGACTGCTGCTTGGCAACGTAAAATGGTTTTATAAAAAGATCAAATGTTGATTTGCTCTTGTGAACTACTTTACTAATAAGTAAATAAGTTAACCATTAAGGCTTAAACCCAGACAGTGTATGAGTTGCTTAAAATAGGAAATTAAGGATGAGAATCAATTTTTTCCTGCAGGCAGTCAGACAACTCCCCAACCCCCCACCTCCACACATACACACACACACTATATCCTTTAAAAGCTTTTGTTCACATATTGCACAATATTTTGCAAATTTGCTCTACAATTTCATTGAAATTTTGTGTTATTCTGTTTGTTGTTTCTTCTTTTATTAACTTTATTTTTGTAGCCCGGGAGTTGCTGTGGTGTCTCGTTGTTCTTTGACAATATGACAATAAATATATCAATTTAAAGAATTATTGAAATGAACGCTGGAAGAAAAATTTTTTATAGGACATTAAAGGAGCAAAAAGGACAATTATTTCACTACAACGTTAGCTGTTTAGCACTGCCTGAAGACCAAGACAAAGTGCACCATGAGCCACATCTCATAGTTCATCGGCTTCTGTCTACGGACAAGAGGAAAATGTGAGGTGTATTTGATGCAGCAGTCACCAGCGCTCATCCCAGCTATGCACTTATTGTCCAAGATTCAGAACTAAAATATTAACAATCTAAATTATCTTATACTTCATTTGCATCTCAATATGAAAATACAAGTGTGTCAGGTCAATACAGTCTCAATACAAGTGTGACAGGTCCTATTTTGTTACATTCACTCCTCTACTCTTTGGCAAAACATGCTGCTGCAGTAAACGGCATACATACTACCTCTTTACCTCAGCTTCCACTCAACTACCTTATACTGAAGCATCCTATCTGCTAAGCGTACAATTCCTTAATGCTTCCAGACAGATCGCAGATCTCAGCCAACACTCAAGGACTCGGTGATGAAGTGCTGCCAACAACAAGCCAAAATTTATTTATAAATGTAATTTGACAGTGATGCGCCACCATGCAGGAAAAAATGCTGGACATTCAACCTGCCAGTGCTCTGACAAACAAATCCAACCCTGTTAGTACTTTGAAAAGCCCTGGATGTGTGGTGCAGCTTGTTTGGCCACCAGCAACACAGAGCAGTTCCACTGGAAGAAGCCCATTGTTATTTAATAGATGAACAGGCTGCAAGCACACTGTCATGTTCAAAACACAGAAGTTAATGACACACAATATGGTATCGTTTTTTAAAAGTTGAGTGGATGTTCAGACATTGGCTTTAATGTAAAGCAGTATGCTTTAGCATCTTCTAATGCTGGCTCGCAGTACAGGTCATGGGACGATGCATTTCTCCCTGTGGCTTTGATACTGCAATCCAGCATGTGGCCACATAGTCAAAGTGCTGACACTCAGCAATACAGACTTATGGCCCTCTTTTAGGACAATGCAGCAGATGATCCTGAACATGCTGAGAAAGCAACAATGATTTTTTTTCCCATATCTTTTTTCTAATGACTAAACAAGGAAGTTTGTTCTTCATTTGCCAGTAGAGACCAGAGGCTATAAATACAGGAAATCAGTTGGAAAGAAGATCTGTGCATTTCAGATGTGGGAAAAGCATTGTCAGGGAATAAAGTCACTTTCTATGATTATTTAAAGCCACATCTTTACAGATGAAGTTTTTGGATAAAAATTTGTGTTGTTTTACGGCAGTCTCTATAGATTAAAGTGACGTACAATAACAGAAGTTCTAGATATTTAATTAATAATTTGAAAATCTTCAGGGTGTGACAAGCACATGTTTAATTAAATCCATATTCCTTAAATCTGCTTCTCCATTTTCTCCATATGTTTCCATCCTGCCAAGATCTACTCAGATTGTTTTGTATGTCTTTGTTTTAGATTCTGATATTTTGATTTTAACAAAAAAGTCAGATATCTGTGAATCCAGCAACAAGATCTCAAAAATATATGATATACTGTAAATCATTCTGCTTCTAAGACTCACCTGCTCGTGTTATTGGTGTCAAATACCAGAATTTGCAACCAAAGCAAATCCAGTCCCATTGCATTTTCAGATGCAGAAAGAAGTCTTTAACTTTCATATGTCCTCATGTATACAGGTAAGCTGATGGTGTCTGAATGCAGGTCTACTGGCCATAAGAGATATTTGATCTGCATAAAAAGTGAGTCAGAAAGGATTTAAGATGACCAGAACTTACTGATGAACTTTTGAGACAAAGCTCTACATGATAAAAATATAAGCAAGTGTTGAACATCTACAGTAAAAGTAGACATAAATAAGCCGTAGTGGAGCCATGAAAGTCATTATTGTCAAGTTATGTTGAGTAATGATAGAACCTGTTTTGTTGTATTGTTTATTTCATGTTGTATTTAGAAAGGATAACATCTTGTGCTGTTCTGTAACATAAGTCCGACGATGTGATATCTGTGTAAACAAACAAAAGCTTAGAAGGTTTTTAAGTGACATGTAAAGACTCCTTCTGTTTTTACATGGTTCAACTGGAGCATGTTTGGAGCTATAAAACCTCCCAATCACTGTTCCAACTATTAATTATACATTTAAATGTTGAAACTGAACAGAAAGGTCATGAAGATATAACAAATAAATTAGAAGTATTTCTTCTTTGGATTGTTTTACTAGTTATACATTTAAATTGATGGACTATATGAATTTGTTCAGTTTTCATTTGTACAACCTGAACTTTTAAGGATCCCCTCTGCAGATCGTTCTCAAGAGCACTTTAATTCACACAGAACTGAACTTACTGAACTTTCCTTCACTGAGTTTTGATGTAATTTGCTAGAAATAACCTGCATTTAAATCATTGTTCCATAGTAAGAGAACCACCCATAATAAAAACATTTGCCAACCACAGCAGCATCATCTAGTAAAAAAAACAAAACCTTGACACAACACAGACAGTGAGGTTTTAAAGATGTTCCCAAAGAGTTGTCAACTTTATATTTATCTGTAATTATCAGGGTCCTACCTCCATTCCCATCCTTGGAATGTGCTAAAAAAAAAAAATAAATACAATACTGTAAAACCATAACAAAATATAAAGGCAACATCTTGACGATTGATTTACATCAACCACCAGCATTTTTGTCTGCTTCTCTCAGTAATTGCAACACATTCCAGATGTTTTAAGAATCTATTTAGTTATACTTCATGACAGTATCTTAAATATGTAGAACAATCAGAGCAGTTAGCTGCTCCTTGTGGTGTTAGTGCTGTTGCTGTGGTCAGATTCACAATACAAATATAAAATAACTAAACCCAGAACGAGACATGAAAACCAAAAACAGCTGTAAATAGCAAATAAGTCACCACAAAGCAAAAGAAAATAAAAATGTTGCTGCAGGTGTAATACTTGGAATAACTTTTACTGGCTAGACAGAGCTCAGAAAGGAAGTAGGATGCAAAACATATACAGAATTAGGGGGTATCTGCTAGGGGGTGCCTCACTGAAAAAACCTTCAAAGCTTTTTGACACCAAATACACCCTGTAAAATAAGGTGAGGTGTTCTTTTTCAATGTATTACTAGTACCTGTATCACCAAGATATTAATTACTCTCATTGATTTATGTATCTTAGCGCTCCATTTCAGACTTTTCATGTGAGATGTTGAAGTCGGTATGTTGCTGGAAAAAAAGTGTGACTTCCTGCATGCAGTATACACAGTTAAAATGAACTTGCACACCCTGGTGTTATAATTCTATTGAGCTGAAAAGGAATACATCCTGCATCTTCTGTAGGTTTATAAAGCTCTTAATGGTTTAGGTCCAAAATACATCAGAGACCTATTGACCCGGTATGAACCCACCAGGCCCCTCAGGTCACCTGGATCTGGTCTTTTATCAGTTCCCAGAGTCAGAACAAGACAAGGAGAAGCTGCATTCAGCTTCAATGCTCCACATGTCTGGAACAAACTCCAAGAAAGCCTCAGATCAGCTGAAACCCTCCTGTTCTGATCTGCATTCCAATATTAAAAAAAATTACCTTAAGCTTTTGTGTTTTGCAATCTTAAATTAATCATGATATTAATCATTTTAAATAATCTTTTTTTAATTTCTTTCTCGCTATATTGTTTTAATGCTCTGTTAAGCACTTTGAATGACCCTGTGTTGAATTGTGCTATACAAATAAATTTGCCTTGCCTAGTATTTTGATAACACACTGAATATGTCTTATGATGGGTTGGGTAGGGGTGGAAAGGGGTGCGGAAGCTTTAAAGATTCTTGAAAACCTTGTAGCTGCAGAAATTTAATATAGAAAAGAAGTCAACAAAGCTAAATGCTGTAGCAAAGCCAAAGTTGGTGTGCCTCGGCAGAAACAAAGGTAAACAAATTAATGATTGAAAATGCTTGTAGTTTTTTTAGTATGCAATAGCAGCACACCAACATTTAAGTTAAAAGTCAGTATTTCAGCCTAAAAGTAATTGCTTCATTTCATATCTTGCATGCCATAACGTTGAGCCACCTCACTCACAATATATTTGGTCTTTTAAAGCATTGCAATCCCACAGTATAAACGTGGCCTTGATCAATCCCCGGTTGAAAGCCGTTACGGTGAGATAAACTTTGCTATGGCAAAAAGAAAGAAAGAAAATGTCCCCACTGTGATTGACAGTTTATCTCTGGCTGCCAGTAGCTATGCAAAAACACCACAGCGATGACTGATTCATACCACAGATGGTGACAACAGAAGAAAAAACAGCAGCTCATGCATAGCATTATGAGAGTAAGAAAATACATACTCATCCATTTATGCATCTGCCTTTACAAAAGCATCTGAAAATTGAGACACATCCTTCATCACTTAACCAATGCAGAAAAGTCTGTTTGTGGGCTTCTTTTTGTAAAACTTGCTGCCAAACATTTGTGTCTGAAATCATCCCCGCGAACTGAAATAAATTCAGGATTTTTTTCTGTTTCTAAAGATTCATTAATTCACATAAGTCAGTGAAGGAGTTCCTAATTATCAATCCTCAAGCCTGTCCGCCTTTCCCCAGATGAGAAGCTGTGGAGGGCAGCCGCCCATGCAGTTCCTCCACCTCTGCTGGGCTCATGTTTCAGTGAGGTGTTTACCCTTGCACTTTCTGAGATGACAAACAAGAATGGATTGCAGGCCACGGATGCATTAGTAGGGTTATTGGGTTATGTGCCGGTAAAATATCAGCCTGACAAAATGCCTTTTCCTGGAGAATCTCTGAGGTGTCATCCTCCAAAGTGGAAAACAGAGCTCCTGCTATGCAACAGTCTCTTACTGCCTCCAGCAAATGTTTTGTGATCCACTATTGGGAACAATGTCAAGGCACTAATTTTAATTAGGAGGTTCTCACAATGTGGCTTGCTAATCCTTTTCTGTGTGGAGTACAGACCACAAATACAAATTCTATATTGGGTGTGGATCAGTATGTATGAGTACTGAATACTTATTAATGCAAATATGGCAAATTACAATCATTTTTCTTCTTGAGGTCTTAAAACCTGCCAAAACATGTGCAGATTATGAAGTGCCTCCATTTGGGTGTAGAACTGGGGCACAGCTGTAGTCTCACCGTGGAAAAGGAAGAAAGAAAGGGACTCTGTTGGGTCAATTCATCATTTGTGCTGACCTACCATTCAGATTTACAATCTATTGTTGGAATTCCTTTGTTCTAGTGTACACTGCTTTATATAACTTATACAGCTACGTCTCTCCCAAGGGATCAAATCTGTGCAGCAACCAAGTGATGTCCTCAAAATCTACAGGCTTTTTTGTCTTAAGAGATTAATCTAATAACAGTGATGTCTCTCCTTTTAGCTCTGTAATGCTCTCCACCAATTCCTCGGGGAAATGCCTGTCTCTTCAGCTGCTGGATGCTACATTACTTTTACCAGCTTGTTGCTAACTTTGTATGTCAGCTGCTCAGTGCTGAACACGAAGCGTGCAATGGATTTATCTGGGGTTGCCACAACTGGAGATGATGTTGACAAGAGTGGTAAGATCAGACAAGATCAGGAAAGCTGTGAGCTATGAAACTTATGCAAGTTTAAAGTAAATAATACCAAGAGGAAGTGCAAAGCTTGGTGAAAACTAACACCTGCTACATTTCATCATGTCATTTTGGCATGTGAATAATGTTATGCAATAGGTTTCATCCTAAAAATACAAGCGTTAGCATTTATTAACTTTACACTTGATAATGTTGTAGTTATTGTCTATGTGGTAGTAAAACAAACAACTTGGGCAGAGTTGTTGGGTCAGACTGCTAACTTGGACAGTAAGTATTCATTATCTTTCCTCATTAGATAGTTTTATAGGTGGGTTTCTTGTAACACAGTCAGCTGATTATTAGTGTAGTATGGGGGGGGGGGGGGGCAAAGTCTGGTCCTCAAAATCAACAATCTACACAAATTTTAGATGCATCTCTTCTTGAAGACACCGGAATCTAATGGTTGAAGTCCTTTATCCACATGTCATTCAGTCGTGCAGAGGCCTGGCAGCAAACTGTTCGTTTGATTCAAATGTGTTTGAGAAGGGTAGCCTCCAGAAGTCGCAGAATATATTGTGTTTGTGTTTAGTATTGTTCTGTGTTGCTTAAGTTACATGTTCATCTGTTATACTGCAGTGTTAATGATAAGAGACAAGCCAGTGCAGAAGGGGGAATACAGAGAGAGAGGGGCTGGGAGGAAGCCGGGAGGTGGCAGAGTAGAGAAGGTGGAGGAGTGAGCGTAGAAGAAGAGTCGGTGAGTTGTACGGCGTGGTCGCGGCCAACAGCGACCTGTTTTCAGCTGATTAAAAAGAGCAGTTACGATAGCAACTCACCTTGTCATCTTTGCAGACAAGAAGTTGTTACAATATCTAAAGGAACTGACATGGTGTAGTAGTTCCAGCTAGTCAAGTTGGCCTCTTGGGCCTGCTTGGCACTTCTAACTGAAATATGGCCCTCATTTCAAACACAGGTCATCTACCAAAGTCCTGCAAGCTTGAGGGTCCTACAGAGAATCTTAGCTGTTCCTTGGACTGTGCTCTTCTGGATGGATATGTCTGATATTTGTCCAGTTTCTGAAAGAGCCTTTTCCCCAGTGTGGGGGACATAGCACCCAGTGTTCTGATGACTACAGACACCACTGTTGCCTTTACCTTTACCTTGCCCCAGCTCTTCCAGTTTCTTATATTCACTTTTCCTTATACTTCCATCTTTGGGAATGGCTGTATCAATCACTATGACTTTCTCTTGCTGCATTTCCTTGATCACTATGTCCATTTGTTCAATCATCTTGTCGGTCTTTATCCGGAAGTCATAACAGATCTTTGTCCTCTCATTCTTCAACACCTTGCGAGATTTGCTGTGTATTCGATTTTATTGCTAATTCAACTACTTTTGGTTAAAAATAGTGAGGTTAAATATTAATCTCATACAAATTGGGGCATAAAAGTAATTGCAAAAGAAAACATATAATAAAATAAAACAATGATTACCTAAAAAGAATCCTCTTTATTTATGTTCACTGGCTCAGTGGTCAGAAGTGCTGGCAGCCAATGCTTCCAATAGATGCTAGATTAAGTCCTATCGCTGACATCTGCTTGGCAGAGTTTCCTGCATCTCTTTCAAGTCACACAAGTAAACCTAAAGACACATGCCTCAGTCCTCTTTCTTTTTCCCAGAGTTTGTCCACAAATCTGCTTGCAGAATTTCTGCTGTCTCCTTCATAAGCCCTTCACGAGACCACATAGGTAGATACCAGCAGCTGAAGGAAACACAGGAGAGGATGCAGTGATTTGCTGGCGCGTCAGATACATTGCTAAGAGGACAGATTGTGAAAAGGCTGTTTTTGCACATTTCAAACATACTTGACAGTCTCACATTGCGTTCAGTTCTGCTATCTCCAGAGCAGCCTTGGCTAACACTTGCAAATGAAAAAGGAAGGAAAAAACTGAAAAAAAGGCTGAGAATGGAGAAATCTCTATAGACATTTCAGCAACAGAGTATAAACCTTGATGCCATCAAATTGTATACATGCAAGAAAAGACTTTAAGAAGTGGAATATCCAATTTGACTTTATTTTAAGTGTCTCTTTGCGACCTGCACACAAACCCATACTTTAAGGAATAAAAGATGCACAGCCTCTAACCACAGCTCCCTGTTGCCTAATTGAGGTGATTGATGCTGTGCACTAACGTGTAACATCCAGAGTTTCATTAAAACAAAATGCAGAAATCAAGATAACAGCACTGGGGGCTTAAATAAAAGTGTCAGCTTTGAAATTGGTGCAGATAAAAAGGGCCCCGCTCTTATTTAATTCCCAAAACAGACATAAAGAAACATACCAACAGCACTACTTTTATTTCACTTGTAATTAGTTTTCATCCATGACATAGTTAAGGTCATAGTCAGACATTGGAGGCATGCTTAAATGATTTATCGTTTGCATAGGGAGAAACATCAAAATGTTTTTCCATTTGTACGCAATGGGTACCAGGGAGGACGTGCAAAATCATTTCTTCTAAATTTTTAATGTATTTCGTTCTGTTTCAATTGATCCTACAATCCTACAATTAACATCAGAACAAAGACAGTTTTTTTAACCACATTTTTTTGGAAAGATGGATCATTTCAGCATGCAACTAAGATTCACAAGTATCAAAGGCATTACCATTTATTAACTCATCTGAAGAAGAAATTTCACATTTGTTAGTCTTTGGGCTTAAGCTAGAGAGAAGAAATGAACACGTCCACAAACAAATAAACTTTTTTTTTTTGCATAGTCATACACATTATTGTCAGTAAGAAGTTGCAAAGAGAAGCTTTTTGTCATTAAATAATTCTCCTGTAGCTGAAGATGTACAAGTCAGAAAATCAAGGGTGCTTTGGAATAAAGACAGATTGAGCACATTTACATGAGAATTTTAATTCCTTCTAAATAAAAGTTAATCCTGCTTTAAACAGATAAAAAAAAAACCCACCATATAAACAGCTAATTCCAAAAGAAATGGACAATTTGGAATTAAACTTAATTTCAAATAAAATGGCTTGTTTATTCTCTTTTTGTAGACAAATTCATTGATTCCACTGCCACGAAAACCTTAATTCCGGTCATTCTGCTCATGCTTTTTTACCTTTTCCTGCTGGACATGCACATTCTTCGACCTCCCACCCGCCTCTTGTCTTTAACTGATTCAGTATATTTTTCTCCTTATCCTCAGCTGCTCAAAAAAGTTAAGTGGTATACTTGTGTCTTGCTAGTACCTAAAAAAATATAATCAATATTGAAACAAAAACGTTTTTATTATATTGTTTTCCACATAGCTGAAAACGCGAGAAGCTGGAAGTTTATTTCTGGTATGCGTGATTGCATCCCTTCTGCCATTACGTCAGAATTAATATTTTTATGTAAACTCGAATAATTATTTCTTTCGCAATTATTAATTCTGAATGGAAAAACATCATGTAACTGTACCTAGTGGCAATCTAGAGAGTTGTCAATGACTGTGGCTGACCACTACAGTACTGCCTAAAGCAGGCCCACACCTATCTCAGTTTTGGTGCTATTAATGGTGTTTCTTAATGTAAACAAGCAAGAAAGAGTTGAAGCTTGTGCTGCAAAGCATGATAGAGATACCCTGTATTTTTTCTTTATTACCTGGTTTGACTGGTTTGGTTTCAATGTATGCAGCTGTGCTGTTGTCAGGACAACACTGAATCTGAATTTTCATCTAAATCCACAGTATTATTGCAGAACTCCTTAATAATTTTATCAAACCTTAGCCTATTTCTATAAATTCAGCATCAAAAAACACACACACACACACACACACACACACACACACACACACACACACACACATCTCCCACACCTTACACACCTTACACACCTTATACGTATTATACATCTCGCACACCTCTCACATCTTTTACA
>JBAMHX010000016.1:4005583-4022164 GCA_037177515.1 Pseudomugil tenellus | reverse complement strand
TTTGAATTCGGTCATTATTCTGGAGAGAATTGAGAGGAAGTCAAGTGTGGCAGGTGAAAGCATCTCGACTAGACAGCTGTCAAAGCTGCTCTGAATGCAAGGGCAGTGCAATAGAGCTGCATCACCAGCGAAAGCCTCCATGCTCTGACTGGAGGGAAGCAGGTACAGTCAGTGTAACCAAAAACATGCACAGCTGAAGAATAACAAATACACACCTGCATGGGTGGTTTCATTGCCATGGTAACCAATGATTGATCCCCTGAGTTAAACAGGGAGAGAGGGAATATTAATGATGGGGGGTAAAGCAGCGTTGGAGGATGGAAAGTGACTGCGTAGTGGGTGAGAAAACAGCTAATAGGTGCTAGCGCTGATGTACCGAGGGATGGATCAAAGAAAACAGCATGGAAAATGATTTGTGTTTGGCCATGTCTGCAAAGAGAGCCTGTCATACTGCGGTCTGTCATGCTCCATTTCTAACCGCTGTTTAACGTTTGTGTGAAGGACTGTTTTTATTGATTCAGCTGCTAATTTTTACCCAAGCATGACATTTAAAAAATTTCAATATAGTTTGTAATCTCTCAAGAAAAGAGAGGTCAAGGTCACATGGTAATTTTTGTCATTATATGGTCTTATTAGGAAAGACGGTATACATCCCATACGACTGTCTGCCCCCCCGACCACGCAGAATGAATAAACCAAAAAGCACATGTGGAGTAAATCATAAAAAAAATAATAAATATCAAAACAATAAATTTAATAAAGGCCAAAAATAAAACCATTAAATGTGGTAGAGTGAATATAAGATCTCCCCCATCTAATTCTCTGTTAGTCACTGATCTGATGGGTGATGATTATGTTGATTATGTTGATTTATTTAGTCTTAAAGAAAACTGAATTGGACTCTATTTATGTGTTGCATCCCAAAAGCACAGAATAAATAAATGAATAAAACTAAAAACTATATACGACTATAGAAATAGAAATGTTGTCTATGTTGCACTTTAAAAGTTTGTTATTCAGATAAAAAATACTTTTTTTTATAACATCTGTCTGTCTCATTGATTGCTTAAAATATACATTTTCATTTTTATTTTAAGGTTTCAAAACAGTCGTACCCAAAGCTTGTTTACAGCTGTGTTACATCAGCCCCTTTGTAAATTATATTCAGAAAGTGAGAAGGCCAATTGCTGCAACTCCAAACACTAAATGTTTTTCCATCCCCGTCAAATAAGATATCAGTTACTCAGCATTCCATCTATTATATGTATGGTTTCATGATGAATGGCAGGTTATTGCTGGATGAATTAGCAAATGAACATTGTAATGCTGTTATAGCACAGCACATTGTCTTGCTAAATAAGAATGGATGGCAGCATACTGTGTGAAGACCTATATTTATAGATTAATGATGCCTACACAGATGGGCATTTTGATATCTGCACTAATGCACACTTGATTTTGATCTGCTACCTAAATGTTTCCTCCACTATGGGGTGACCAAGGAAGCAAAGCAGTGTCAATCATGTGAGTCTGGGCCCATCTTAAGCTGAGGTGGAGAGAAAGGCGCAAAACTGATGATATATCTGTGATTTATTATAACAATAAACATACAGATCTGGAAATATTACATTGTATTGTTGTTCTTTTTTGTAGATCTTACTTCTTATTTTCCTCTGTCTGCAGGTCTTCCTGGATAGCAGCTGCAATATATATTAATCTGTCTTTCCTGTCCTCTCTGACCTCAGTGAGTCGAGGTAGACGGCTGCCCTCCTGGATTTGAGTTCTGCTGGAGGTTTTACATTCCTGTTAAAAGGGAGTTTTCCTTCCCACTGTCACCGCCTGCTTGCTCAGGATGGTAGATTGGATCAAAGTTAAGATTCGATGCATTCTAGCTTGTTCCCTATATAAGGCTGTTTTTATGAATTGGCCGATCTCTGTTAAGAGACTTGACACGACATTGTCGTGAAATGGCGCTGTACAAATAAAGTTGAATTGAATTGAATTTTCTTTAGACACAAAAAAAGCCAGTAAAGATGATGCCACTGTGTCCTCTATAGATCCAGAGCTTGTGGATTTTGTTTCAGTTCCACGGTCAACCCTGTGCTACTGTATATATTCATTTTAATGTAAACCTTGTGAAGTGAACTGTTAATAGGGCAGCTACAATAGAGATCACAGATTCAAAAGGTGTAGTCTTCTAACCAAAGGCAAACATTACTGTAATGATAGGGATTGCACTGCAGCATGAAGCTGTGTGGTTGGGAAAAAAAATTTGTTGGTGTTTATTAGATTTAATTTATATTATAATACTGATAATTAGACAAACACATAAAGAACTGCCATAGACTGTACATGAATTCATTATTTAAGGTCTCTTGTAGAAGGATTTTTTTGCACTATTTGTATTCATTATTGCTAATTAGCGGAGCACTGTAGAGTAAACCCAGCTTTCATCTACTTTGGTTAACTCTGATGAGGATCACCAACACTCACAAGCTTTTCTGACGTCCAGTGTACAAGAATCAGATACACTATGAGTAAAAAATGACTATTTAGACCTTCCATGTGTACATACAGCAATAACAGTAAGCACATTTATTTTGACTCTGCAGGGCTGCGGGGACTGGAGCATCCCACATGTACTGGAAACAATACTTGTACAGTAGTTACCACAGTAACTGGTGGGTAGAAAGACTGGGAGATGAAGATTCACCAGTTTACTTGGAAGTCTTTAAACTGCTGGTGGGAACTAGAAATGTGTTGGTTTTGGTATTGTGTAAGAGAGAAATAAGGTGTCCTTTATCATTAGATCCTATGTGGCAAATTTAACGACGTCCACAAATCCAGCTAAAACTATTTACTTAAGAAGAAACAATAATGTTCCATAATACAGATTCGGGGGAGTAGAGGAAAAAAGTCATTAAGACTCATAAATACGAGATGAAACTTTCAGAGTATACCTTAGGGCAGCTCATTTTATTCTGTCTCATCTCATATTCTTATTGGTTGGTAGGCTTGGATATCACTTCTCTGTAATTAGATTTAGTTTAGTCAATTTCCTGATTATATGGTGCTTTGAAGCTCCTTCAGGGTTACCTCTGGTCTTTTTTACCCCTCAGATTAATGGCCTGTTTGCATAGTCTACAAGTTTTGGTTATGGGATGTCTCTCTGCAGGTTGATGTGGTGCCGTATTCGGTGCTTTTTGTGACAATGGACTCAATGGTTCTTCATGGGATTCTCTGATATATTATTTACTTTTCTAGAAACCTTTTATCCTTTTGTAGAGCGCATTTTAAATGACTAAACTGTCAGTCGGTCAATCATATTCTCAACCACTTAAACCAATAAAGGGCCTATTCCAGCGTTCACTGGGCGAGAGGCAGAGTACACTCTGGACAGGCCGCCAGTCCGAATGGCTATATTGGATACTATAAAAGATTTGTGGGAATGAACCTGTCTGAATCATCTTTAGCACTTGGTTTGTATTTAATACTAAAATAAGTGTTTGTTACCCCATTACTATTTCAAAAATGCAAAGAAACTTGCTCTTGCTTTTTCTTCCATGACATGGTTAAACAACCCAACTGTAACTTGCTACAATTTTGTCTCTGACCTTTTTTGGAAAGATCCTATGTTTTCATGATCCTGCTTTCCTGGTGGTGTTGCCCAGTCTCTGGTCCTCCAGTACAGGTGTACCTATACAGAAACCAGCTGACACATGCAGACTGTTCATAGGCTGATCTTATTGAGCTAATTCTGCAACTTTCCGCTCTTGTTTCGGGGTTTCACATGGCAGGATGGCAGACACAAAACACATGCATATTCAGTTTTAGATTTTGGTTGACCTTAATATACACATCTTTACCTAAAATGTGATAAAACAGATGTTAGACATTTTACATCAATAATAATATTCAAGTCGTCCTTTTAAATTATAAGCCTACTAATAAATTTTGTGTTCTGATGGTCCTGCAGCGTCTTTGCTGTTTCAAAGTAAATTTTAAATGGAGGACTGAAGTGTTTGGCCAGAATCCCATGATGCCAAGCCTGGAGATGTGAGAAGAATCCTCCATAAAAGAGAATGTGATGTACAGAATTTTCACAAGGAGGACAGTCTCCATGAGGATGCTAAAGACAAATGATCATCAGTGTGTTAAAAAAAACATAAATAAATAAATAAAAATGCCACCATCATGATCAAATACTTGGAATTCTGAAGACGAAAACCTGTTTCTTTCTAAACATATAAATAACACTGTGGCAACACTAAAGAGCTCAAAGTCAGACATTTTCTTTGTAGAAAGAATAGATAATACACATGACAGAACACTTATTATCCACTACCTGATTTCTCACTTACAGATCTTATAAATTATTAATGTTTCTTCCTCAGTAAGCAGTTATGGGTGGATGAAACTGCTGCAGTAAAGAAGTTTTTTTTTTCTCTGTCTCTCTCACTCTGAGGACAATGAAGCTCCACATGCTGAAACCTGACTGTCTTTGACTCTTTGCCCATCGCACCAACCTGGAGACCTGCTTTCCCATCACTCGCTTATTTCCTTCTGCTGATGTGCCTACCCGTGAAGAAGATTACTGTGCTTCTTATAAAGTGTTTAAGTTGCCGCAAGGTCAGCGTTATTCCTGCTGCAGATAAAGCAACACATAGAGACCTGGAGCTCAGCTCGGGGGCCCTGAAGCCAGCTGATAAAACTGCACAGGGGGATGGATTCTTAAAAAAGATAAGAGAGTGAGGAAAAGAATGAGAGGGAGAAAAGGAGAGATGGATCGCCAGCTTCCACAACCAACAGGACGTCATCTGTGATTGCTGCAGGCCACCCACACAGGAACAGCGGCAGTGACAGGCTGTTTGCTTATCTGCTTTGGCCTACTGAGCCAAAGGGGTTGAGGATTATTAGTGATACATTCTATATTTTCTCTCTGATGTGGTGTACTACTGTACGCTACATGGCTTTATTAGTAACGGTCCAGTTTATCCCCACTTTAGACTCACTGGTGTGGGGCTAAACTGGAAAAACATGCAGGTTCCAGCATATAAATCAGGCCAAATTATTGCAGAATGTAACTGAAAAACAAGTACAAGGAAGTTAAAATGTTAATTGTTTGTGTTGCTAATATAATTTTCACCCCTCACCCCTTTCACCTGATTAGATTCTAAAAAATATCTTTTTCAAGAGTGTTACACAAAAAAGCAACTCTGCCCTCTTCAGGGCAAAAAGGAAATTACATGCAGTAGAACATCAGTATATCTGAAGAGGGTAAAAAAGAAACTGACTGCCCTATGATCAATTCAAGCTTTCAATATTCAAGCCTTAAAGCAACTCAGATTAAATATTAAACCATCAAACATTCATCTGAATGATCATCATTTCTGTTAAACCATTTAAATGAATCTTTTTTAAAAATATGAGTAAAAAGCTATGAATTAATGGAATGTGGTGCTTGACTCACCTTGAAAATCATAAATCAATATTAGCATTTACACTGCCCAGCACTGTGTCTGATTTAAATGTCAAATATAAATGCAACATAATAGTGGAAAATTACAAGCTTTCCAGGCAAACAAGCACCTTTAAACCTAAAATTAACATATGCATGTATAATCATTTCCATGTCAAGCATGTGTGATCATCCTGTAAATGTTTTTAATCAATTGGGAGAAAATGACATGGCACAGCATGGTGTTGTTGACCTTATTTGTAAAGGAGCAGAGCCCTTCACGTGGTGGAGCGATAACGATCACAGGAAGCAGGGTTCAGGAAGTGTCGCAGCATCTTCCAGGGGGCCGATTTTTTTTGCCATCTTGTATCAAGAGCTCCAGGATTACTGTGCTCATGGAGCTGTGAAATCTCTTCCGACACCTCAAGCCTCTGAAACAACTGGTCTCGGCCTCTCCTATCAGGGTTACACACTCTGGCCGGCATCCATTCTGAATAACAAGGAGACAACACACGCTCACACACTGACACACACACTTTCTCTCGCTCACACACAGTCAAAAAGAATCTGGACCTGTCCTTTTTAGACTTCTAAACACTAACCTGACATGCCACCAATCCAATTTGTGTCAAGTGCGGTCCTTCCACCCATCGCCTCGACAACAGTGACAAAAACAGCTATTCGTGTTGACAGCAGTCAGGAGAATACTTACTCGCCACATTGTTGTAACCTTCCCTAAAACAAATGTCACCGTCAATAGCTGAGCACTTTTCAGCGAAGACGTGCAATGTCCACTCTGTCAGCAGAGACATTTGGAAACTAGAGATGACACATGAGCAGGGCAGAAGCCCAGAATTGATCTCAAAGGTCGCAAATAGAAAAACGGAAAGTCACGTTTCTGCTTTTCTTAGATGTCAACTTATTGGCTGTCTCCAAAACAGGATAACATTTAAGAGCACTTTTTTTAAACCAGATTTACAAGATAATAAAAAAGGTTGCGAAAAAAATACATAAATGTCTAAACGGATCATGCTTCCTATTTCACTGTAAAGTGAGTCCAGAAATAATTCCTTTTAAAAAAAGCATGCCTTAAATGTTCAAACTATTTGGTGTCAATGACGTAAACAAAATGCAGTAGAAAGAATCCATGCCACCACCGTGGAAAATCAAAATACTTCTAAGGTCGCCTGGGTTGGATCAACGATTGGACAACTTCTGGATGTTAACTAAATATATAATTAGATATACATGCATCTGATGACACAAGTTACTCTAAAACCATTATTGTAGTCAGTGAAAAGCAAATCCAATGACTGTGTTAAATTGTGGGTTAATGATGCAGCATTGCAGTTTAACCAACAACATAATCCATCCATCCATTATTTGAACAGCATATGCCAATGAAAGGTCGGGGGAGCTGGAGCCTGTCCCAGCAATCACTGGGCGAGGTACGGGATACACCCCAGAAAGTTTGCCAGTCATATAAAACAATAATAGTATAAATACAAAAATCAAAAAATACAAATACAAAAAATAAATACAAAATCCATTTGCATTGAACTAACCACCTATCTGAGAACTAGCTAACAAATAACTCTGTGTAGATGAGCGTTATTCCTGTCAAGGACGAGGACACTGGTTTCTTTAGATTGAGAAGAATATAAATTTAATAATGAAGAATAAACGAAGTTGAACATACATTAAACATTGAAACATGAAGGAACAAAACATTAAGACATACAGACATGGTACGAGGTCGTAACCCAGGGAGAATATCTCCAAAGAGCTGTGGTCCAACAGACGTCTGGAACTATTCTGCCCCTAGTCAGAGAGGGGAGCTTTGTTTAAAGACTTTGGTCACGTGTGTCACTCTGAGGCCTGTTTCTAAACATTTCCCTGATGGAAGGACGCCAGCCTTGCTTCGGCTATGACAACAAGACCAAGGTCTTAGCAAATGGTTTACTGAGGTCACAGTGACATCAGTTTAGGAGCCTTAATGTTGGACCTTTCAGCTAGACATAAATTAAGAGCAAGGTAATTAAGCTAATACATGAAATTCCTCTACATCTGTATTCAAAAATGTATTTTTACTCTGTAAAAGAGATTCAATGTGTGCAGAGGCCCAGATATGGAAGGATAAAGCTCACTACAAACACCTCCATTTTCATCTGCAATGGTTTTTTGTCTGTAGTGGCAGTAGTAACCAGATGCAGCTGTATGCCATGCTAAAACCATGCCAATACCTACATGGTCAACAGACACAAGTAAATATAAGTTATTGTCCCCCAGATATATGTAACCTAATATATCAATATTTAAGTCTTCTAAATTGTTATTCTTGTGCTTTTTTATTATTATTTTATATTCCTCCAACATAATCAGTGCAAATAGTGAATACAATAAAATCATTGATAATAATGTTTGAAAATATGCTATCTAGCCTTCTGGATCTTCCTTCTAAGGATGCTCCACAGTTTCTCAGTAGGATTTAGGTCGGGATGGGGACTGTACCGTGAGTTTTTCTCGCTTTATACCAAAGCAGCCACAGATTCAGTGGTCCTGTTGCAGCATGGGGTGGTCAGTTTGAAAGTACACATAATTTACAAAGGTCATTTTTACATCCTCAGGTATCCTGAAGGGCCTACCATGTCACTCCCTATTGTTCACACCCAAAACATCACTCCACCATCACCTTGGTGACGCTTCAGCCTAGTCAGTACATGGTGGCCATCTACCAACCATGCATAACTCCATCCATCTGGACCATCTGGTGTAGCCTAAGTGTGTCAGAAATACATTATGAAAAAGATTGTTCATGTGTTACTGAGCCAACTGAAAACATTTTTCTCTGCAAGCATCGAACCCGATTTCATGCACAACTCTGTATTCTATTAAGAGATTCTTGGGATTTCATAGACACCAGAAGCTGCTTTGTAGCAGGTGCTTACTTAATCTCATGCATTTATCTGACAGAAATGATGACTTTATCCAAAGGAGCCCATTTGCTAAATGACAGATCACACATTTTCATTTAACATTAAATAAAATGAAACCTTACAGGAATAATAATTTAGAACACAGTGTGTTTGTGATTTCACATCCACTCAGTTTTCACAGTCAGTGCGACTTAATTCGAAGCGAATCAAAACCTGTCAAAACAGGAGAACATTAGTGATTTCCATGTGAGTTGTAAAATAAAGCAGTAAAAGAAAGGCTACATTGCTTACTATCAATGGAAAATAAACAGTTATGATTAATTTGTTTCAGTTTATTTTCTGGATCTGAAGGTGGCAGTTGGACTGGTATCGGCTGGTAAAGTCCACAAAATGAAGTTTTTTGATCGTTCACTTCAGTTCAAGGAGAAATTTGTGACTGACTTGGTTCTCTTAGTCTTTCATGAAAATACAGAATGTCTTCTCAGTTTAAACTCTTTTTTTTAAGTTCTTTTTGTAACACAGGGTGCTTGTTTATCTCCTTGACATGTTTCAACTACTCCTGTAGTCATCTTCAGAAGCGTCACATGTTGTTCCTGTAACGTCTTATTGGCTGTCATGTAGCTTTTTCAAACAGCAGGGAGCTCCTACAACCCCTACTGTTTGACTCATTCTCCAGGACCGCGTTTCAGATGTGGGACAGGGTCAGAAACTCAGAGCACCACCTCTTTTATGTGAATGCACATTTGTCTTAAGTAGAAAGGTCTGGGTTGAGGTAGTGAGTTGATAGCCACCTTTATAGTACAGCTTATCACAGTTTCTCAATGCTGAATCAATCCAGAGAAGTGAGGTAAGTGCAGGCTGAGTTAATCACGCTTCGTAGTTCAGGCCTCAGGTTTTATTCATCCTGCCAACATAGAGCTCTTAGTGATCTTCTGGATCTGCATTCTCCGCTCCTGCCCCAATGCCTGTTGGGAATTTTCAACTGTAACAATAAATTCACTTTCTACCAAAATCTACTTCTGTGTTTCTCGTTGATCTGTGTCTGCACCTCATGGTCCAACTTCGTTTGTCTGAACCAGCGTAGCAACCAGTCGATGAACTGACAACAACCACAACCAAATAAAAGACACATGAAAATATGGATGCAACGACATATAACATTTGAAATATACCGATTTACCTACGTAAGGAAGCATAAATGAGCCTTCATACTGTTCTGCTTAAAGAATTAATGGACCATATCGCACAATAAACCATTCAACACAGATATTGACATCTTAATTTGAAGTGCAGAGCAGTGAAGGAAAGATGAGGAAACTGATCAAGCGATTGGTAACTGTCTAGAAACAATTTTAAAAAATGTGTCAGTGCATCAATAATAAAAATTAAAGTTATCCCCAAAGAGGTTACTGGATATGACATGCTGTCAGGTTTTGCTAAATTTAGAAAGAAAAATGTTTGCATGTTTATACACTATGAGAAGCAACAGACAATTTAGAGGTTTCACTGCCTTGACTTGTCATTATTTCATTGTCAAGTGCTTGTCTTCCAACTTTAGAAAGTTATTGTTAGTTCATTTACATTTTAGAACATCACCGATTTGTTTATCTACATTTCTTCCTCTAAGAAAGCCAAAGAAAGATTGCAAACTGTATGCATGATTGCACCCTGGCAGCCAGTCGGCAGCCTGAGTCACGACTGTAATCAAGAATGGCTGCTGGATTTGCCACGTCCTGCAGGCGAGCCGGTGATTGTCCACTTGGAGGAGGCTGGGTTGGGGGAAGGATTGTGCAGCAAACAGGATTCATGATAGCCTCTCGTAGACTGATTACATGTCCAAAAAAATGGACGCAGCAAACTGATCTTAAATCAGCGAGGCTTATTGCCATGCCGGTGTAGGACCGAGTGTAAGGATGGGGACAATGGATGTACAGCTAACCTCCATAAACACTTCAGGCATTGGCAGAATTACATTTCTATGAGGGCTCCAGATGAGTTAAGCAATCTTCTTCTGCATGGCAATGATTAATAGTGATGGTCGCATAAATTGTTCCCTGGAAAAATCTGCTGTTATTCATTTGGAAGTTAGCCGGCGTTTGAGGGAAGTGGTTGGATAGGCATTCAACAAATCTTCTCACCTCAGAGTACAGCTAAGATTGATCCCTGAAAACGGATTGTCACATCCATTAGACAGATCTTTTTAATCCCTTCAATGTGAAATTAAGCTCCTCAAGCTTAAACAATATTAAGAAAGATGTGAGGGCATTATTTAATTTCATCTTAAATCCTGCATGCGCTTACTGTGAGTTTATCTGTCACCAGCACAGAGGAATCTCTATTTTTAGTTGCACTTCATTCTGGATTTTAACTTTTATTAGTGCTCATTTTATCTGAGTATTACATGTCTGACTTAATATTAAATGGCCCGTTTCATATTTCTGACCTCACAATAAGCATTGACCCTGTAGGACATAAGCAAATATACATCTTTATGTCATTTGTGAGTTTATCTATTAATTTTTTCTTCTCACACTGATCCTCCAGCGATTCATATTCAACATGACATCGTGTGGATAAAATGATTTCCACTTTCACTGTGATACTTTTTGTAAAACTCCTCGTTGTAAATTAGATTTTTCTTTATAACGTTGGTATCCCAGAATATTTGAGGACAACAGTATCTGGAGTCACCAGATAATTCCTCACACATGTCTTATCATGTGTCTTATATCATTTTTGATAAATGTGTGATGATAGACATCTGTTGTTGGTCTCTCTAGCTCCCGGCAGAAGCTATCTCCAAAGCATCCTCTGCTTTCAGCCGTGTTGATGGACATCATGTTAGGTTTTGAGGATTTTTGGCAGGTGGCAATATCTGCCTGCCGATAGTGAGGCTAATAAGGAAGTAGAAATACTTGCAGTTCACCCCTCACCACTAGAGGACTGGCTGCAACAGCGAGCAATGCCCATAGACTCCTGTGTTAAAATGTTCGATTTCACAGATTAAATAAACATCTTTACAGAGTGACTACAAAAATATTTTTTGGTTTAATATGTCAAATTTTCCGTCGTGACAACTCTGGGGGGGTTGATTTTTTTTTTTTTTAAGGCTTCAGGTTCTATGTTATTTTAATCTTAAATTTAGAGGCGTGTCCTTTTGATTGATGTGTGTTAGAGCTGCGTATTTCCTGCTGGCTCCACCATGACCGAGCCCTCTCAGCTCTACCTTTTCATTCATTTTTGGATTGTAGGACCCACCTATTGGTTTCAAATCTGCTCTTCAGAAACCTATGGGTACCGTGACGTACGCGCTATCCAGTAATTTATACAGTCACTGGTTTATGGTTTTGTTTGTGGTTTCCTGTTTTATTTTGGTGGGTTTCCTGTTTCTCCCTGTGTTTTAGTTCTACTTCATGTTCTGTTCATTATTTCACATGAGTCCCATTTATTTCTGTGTATTTATGTCCCTTGGCTTGTTAGTTTTGCTGCTGGTTCATTAGATGTAGTTGCTGTTAGGTGCAGGTCTCAGTTTGGTTTAGATGGTGTTCAGTACAGAAGAAGATAATTTTGTCTATTATCCCGCTGCCTCCTGCCTATTCTCCTCCATCCTGCATTTGGGTCCTCATCACCATCTCCACCTTCCCACATCAAAACACATCATTCTGCTTCAGTATATTTTAAACGACCAAATGTGGAGAATTGTGAGTAAACAACCTGCTTACAATAGCAGGTTTTCTATTATGGTTAGAGTCCCAGTTAGATGCAGGACACTACCTGATATAAGCCTGTTTTTAGAGAGCAAACATGTACTGAATGGACCAAAATAACATTTAACATCCAATACATGACCTTACTGAAAGATTTGTCTAAACTTAGCTTTTAGTTTCCAAAACATACCACATTGTATGTTTTATTCCAGTGAAAGGTAATTTGAATTAAATTAAGATTGAACTTTATGCACTAGTATTTCAAACCAGATGTTTAAAAGTAAATGTCTGATCAGAGAACATGGATTTAAACTTTCACATTGAGTTAGGCAGCAGTTTAACTTCATGACTCTTATCTTTAGCAGCAGCAGTAGCACTGCTCCTCTTTTACTATAACTGCTATTTCTCTGTTCTACCTCATGCTTAAATTAAAACATTCCCCTTCATTTGGGTAAAATAATTAGCTTTTCATCAGTAGTTGCCATGGTGAATCTAAGCATTTTGGCTCCATTGATGATGGCTTTTCGTCAGGTTCTTAATTCTGGATAAAGATGCTCAATGTTGATTGAACCAACTCAAAGCAGCTGCTTTGGAACCAGAAACTCAAAGTTAAGATTTCTGAGAAAACATAGCTTGTAGAACATCTTTGGGCAGTTTTTTTGTTAATAATTCTAACACCATCTATTGTTTGTGCAGTTTGGATGTCCATATAAAAAACATTATCATGCATGCATTTAATTCATTCAGGTGAATTCCAGTTAAAAAATGAATAAAATTGTGTTGCCATACAAGAACTGCCAGCCATTTTTTTATACCTCATTTAACCATGTTGCAGTGAGGTGAACAAATAAGGGTGTAGGTACAGGAGTGTAGATACTTTTGGTCATATTGCTGACATTTCAGGGTAATATGCCCAGGAGAGTTTAAACAGTTTCCTCATTTTTAACTTGCTTAACTAAAGCTTCTTGTGAACTTCATTTCTAACCGTGTGCCTCTTAAAAGTGGTGCATGAATGAGGGAGCTTTGAAGATCATGTTACACACAAACACAAAATAGTCAAACATTTAAAACAGCTTTTTCTACACTAACAACAACTTACAACTGCAAACACACAACTTCAAAATACTGAATCATCAATTATTAAAATTGTTTTCTTGCAAATGCATTAATTTTCTTTGAGTTGGCCATCACTAGGCTTCTTCACAAATTTAAGCTAATAATTTATTAACCACATCATTAAGCCTTTTTTGTCTTTTAATGTCAATTCCCTCTAAAATGAATTGCTGCTTTTAAGCTGTTAGATTTTCAGTTAATAAACCTAGCTCACTTTGAGTTTGTCAGTTAGTCCTCAGGATTGTATTACTTTAATTATTTTACTTTATCCCAGTATAATTGCAGCAATACAAACCAAACTGGTGAACTAAATAGGATGCAAATTTACACATTAATTAGCTGTAGTGTTACCATATTACTGATTAATGCAGAGCAAGGAATAGTGAGGGATATATGTGCGTTATTGGTTTGTATGTGATATGTGGTTTGAGAAACAGTATTTTATGCTTTGTGTTACTGAATTCTGGTGTCTTATTTTTTTCTTGAGTGAGTCTTGATTATATATTCATAATCTGCTTTTTATATAAAGTACTTACAGCTGCTTTTTATGAAAAGTACTTTATAAAGTTTGATTTAAAATATGAACAATTTAAAAGATAGCAGAAGTGTCAAACCCTGTTTTTTTTTTAATTTTTTTTATTTTGATACCTCAAACCCCCCCTGATCTGGCGTGGATTTATCCAAAACTTTGACAAGTCCCGAGTGACTGTTTCTTCAACACATAGCAAGTACTAATCTCTACAAAGATGCATAGATGGAAATACAGTTGTACTCAGTTCTCATCTGAGACTAGCATAGACTGAAAAATCCCACTGACACACTGTTAACATATCTGCATAAGTATTAAAGATTTTATTGATCTAAATGAACCCAGAACTGAGTTATTAGGCACTTTGCCAACTGCCTGTTAAGCAGATATTCCACAGCACTCAATCAAACTACGACCAAGAGCTACAATTTAATCAATGAAGACTGCAGTTGATATTTTTCTTGGGTAGCTTTCAAGCCTGAAGCAGCTGCTAACTGTAGAAGGAATGCAAGGATGTGCTGAGAAACACAAACAGCGGAAACCTGACAGCTCGCTCTACTAAACAGGCAGGATGTCAGAAACTAAATAATGGCTGGAAAATTCAATAACTTTTTGTACATAAACTAAACACTTGTTTTAATATAAATAAAGTGAATTTTAGATGATTGTTTTTGTCTGTAGGAATGCTCTTTGATTGCACACAAGCACAGCAGAGAGGGACTACAAGTAACCAGCATATTGTTTGCTACATTTTGCTAAGTAGGATAAATTCTTGGATTGTTAGTTATTTTAAGGCAATACACTTTCAAAACTACTGTGAAAGAAATGCTAAATTGTTTTTTGTCACAATGAGGGACATAGTGTTTTTTTTCATTATCTTTTTTTTTCTTTTGTTCCTGAAAATGAAGAATTTGGAGGTCTTGAAAAATGTCTTTTAGCAGCCAACTCGGTGTTGCTGAAATTTAGCTTTTCCTTCAGTTTTCTTTCTTTTTGATAATACTTGTGGGATGATTCTGTTTTCAAAGTCCCACAGGAGACACTGTGAAAGTGTGCATTGTAATCACCATATTTAAATGATAATGTGCCTTTTCACTCCATGTGATCCCCGTCTTTTCACTCGAGTGTGGCCATTTGGAACAACTATAAACCCTTTTGATTTTCACTGGGGTATATAATAGTTTTTATCAAGCCTAACTTGGCTTCATCCCCCTATGTGTGGTGCTTATGTGACCTCCCTGGAGAACAAGTAGCTGCTTTTAAATTTAATTTTTTTCTTATCACCTATTCAACAGTACAAACAGAATGAGGTGAATTTCAGGTGGCAAATTGCTGACATGCATGAATGCTGCAGTAGTTTAATTCTGAGATTGTCTCTGACCCTATATAACCCAAACTAGGAGGAAATGAACAGGATAAAATAAATACATGTTAATGCTGTTAATGTCTTACACAGTTGTATTGCAAATATTGATGCAGAAGAAAGTGTTAACAAGTCACCGAATGATGACTTTAATTTGTCAGGGTGAAGCAAAAGAGCTACAATTTGATGTGAGCTAAAGATCACATTAACGGATGTCCATAGTTTTTCTCAGACATTGAATTAATCTCAGACAAGATTACGCAGTTTGTTATTGTAACTATTCTGCTCTGTAGGCTTTGCAAAAACAATATCACATTGATTTTACAGTGATATGTATGTTAAATAAACTATTGTGGCTTTTAGTGTTCTACAGTAGTCACACATGCAAATACATTTATCAACTATGTGTCAACAAATGTCAGTTCCACATGTCAGCACATTGTTTTGCATGCTTCATTATCAAGTATCATTATCTACACAAAATCTTCCACAGAACTCACTGACTGCGCCGGAAATGGATAATGAACATTGCTTTTCTTCATAACTTATGATGGTCTTCACTCTGATTGAACTCAAACAGTACCTTTGACCATTAGTTCTGTTGTATTTTCATTGTTCTGTGCAAAGAAAAATGTATCACAGAGCTCTTAAAATTGATGAGATGAGCGACACTGAAGTGTAAATAGTCTATTATTGAACGGCACTATCAATGAATGAAAATGTAATTGCATGACATCAGATCTTGGAATTGCTTTTTTAAATGGCATAACCACGACAACCATGTTTCTCTTGTCTGTTTTCTGCAGGACATGTTTACTTGATCAATGTCATATCAACAGGGTTCCAAGACATGTCCATGTTTTATATGAAACCTTAGAACTTATGAACACATAGAACTTAAGTTCTATGTGAATAATATGCACCTCACATGAAAACCCATGTCAAAAACAAACAAACGAAAAAAAATCCACTTTTGGTATTGATCAGCTGAACACTCAGTCTATCATATGGGGGCAATTTTGTGAATACGTTTTATAACAGATTGTGTCACAATGATTGTTGTGACCTTATTGTGGGGAATTGATCATATTGTAATCTAAAAATAAAGTAGAAATGGCAAAACATATGTTAATTGATTAAATGGTTTTTTGGTGTAAGCATGTGTGTAGTAGCAGAAGTTTGGAATCTCCCATCTTTGTTCACCTGTGAATACAAAAAAGATGGGTTTGATTGGATATAAGGCTTTCTGGATAAGGTATTTTAAGGAATTCAATCTCTGTACTCACCTTTAGATTGGTCTCTCAGGATGATACATGGAGGAAAGAAGTTCCCAGGTGTTCTGGCACCTTTTAATGGTTCCAGTGGGGGGGGGGGGGGGGGGGCATACTTGTTGGTTTGGGGTAGGGGGGAGGTTGTTGGGGATTCCTTTTGCCTCTTTTCGTTAGTCTTTGGATCAATTCTTTTAGTAGAACTTCTTG
>JBAMHX010000016.1:3979966-4003865 GCA_037177515.1 Pseudomugil tenellus | reverse complement strand
ACATTTTGGCACGACGATATATATATATATATATATATATATATATATATATATACATATACATACATACATACTGCTTATTTTTTTCTTTTACCTGTTAGCAAAATATAATATAAAAGATAACAGAAGTTCAACAAGTTGTCTAATCATTAAACATTTAACTATTAATATTTGATCAAGAGTTGTATAATCATGCTGCAGCATGATTTGTATGGAATATAAATAGATGCGGCTTGCAAATATAAAGGTTTTAATGTGTTTGTCAATCACTATCAGTGAATGCTGAGAGAGAGAGAGCGAGCGAGCGAGCAGCCTGCAGCTCACAGTCCTAAGCAGATTGCAAAGTGTCATGGCTAACAGAATTTAGTGTGGAACCAGTTTAGTGTTGACAACTCCTTACGGAGGTTAGCGTGTCGACAATACTTTGAGGAGCAAACCTAATCCTGGATTACCCACCACGTAAACCTTACTGCAGTTGGAGACGGGGCTTTACGGGAAGCGGTGTTACTGGATTCGTGCTTTCACTATGTTGTTGTAACAGTTAACATGAGGATACTCCGAGCAACACTCACTGTTGAGTTGGACATTTTTATGCTCATGTTTTTCCTTCAAGTTCTTCCCTCCTATAGTATCTTCTCCTTGCTAAGGTTGTTGCTTGGACCTGTGCTAACTCTTTGTGTGTTTATTCCAGGACACAAATCTAAAAGAAACTAGAAGTGCTCTCAATTGTTGCATACATTTATGGTTTGCTCTTTTCTGTTTTTGCAGAATGGGAAATTTTACCTCCTCTACTGCGGGGGGTCTGTCCAGCACAGCATGTGCAGACTTTGTTCAGGTAAGAACATGTTAACAAATCTGCCTCCTGCTGTCATCTTGTTACTGTTGTAGCAGTTTGGAGTAGATGCCTCTATAAACAAGGCATAAATCCAGATTTGCATTTTCTTTTTTCAGTTTTTTAACTGTTTATTTTCTGGGGTGTAATTCAGTTGTTGACATTTGCATGTTTGGTTCCATGGTGTTGGATTTGTAAAAATATCTTGAATTATTTTGTTTTACAACTTCTCCCATTATATCCTTCCATATAAATAGTAAAAAATGGAATTGTGTATGCAAAACATGGTCATTATTAAATGCTCTTATTTTTGGTTCCACTGATTCTTTTCTTCCTGAACTTTTTAGGACGTGATTTCACAGAACTGCGTTGTGATTTTTTCCAAGACCACCTGCCCATTTTGCAAAATGGCTAAAAATGTCTTCAATGAAATTGGTGCGACGTACAAGGTGATTGAACTGGACGAGCACAATGATGGGAGGAGACTACAGGAAGCCTTAGCTCGAATGACTGGCGCCAGAACGGTAAGATGCTGGTCATGCGTCCACATACGTGTCATGGCACCCATGTCTTCTCAGCGTGCCTTTGGTACATTGTAGGGATGGGCATAATTAATCGATTATTGATTAATCGATCGTTAAGATTTTAGTTGACGACATTTTTTCTAAATCGATGAAACTAATGCAAGTCCTGTTACATAGTCAGTCTTGATGGAAAGCGATGGATTTTTCCTATGTGGGAATAATTCAACTCCTTACCACATGAGGGCAGTGTTTTAAAAATAACTCCACCAGCCTACTCAGTTACCTGCGAGTCTCCGTGTATCTCAAAAGTAGTCTGATCATAAACAGGTCAACATCGGCGAAGTGTGGCGTTGTACCATTTTAATTAATTATTATAAAAAATATTCTGTTCACTGCCAGCACTGCAAAGCTGTATTCAAGTACAAATCGTCCACAACGCAAATGATGAACACCTTAACAATGTACATCCAACGTGGTTAGTGGCGGCGCCTCCAGCACTCTGTCTAAACCTGCATGAACTCTATTTTAGCACGGAGGAGCTGCGATGCACAACGGACAGAAACAAATACCCAACGGACCTGCAAGTTCATTGGGAAGGTTTGTGACATTTGGCTTCATCCAAAGCGCCGCTACTTCCTGAACACGGGTTTTTGTAAAAGGCATATCTTACCTCTTCCGGCTAGTAGAAAAAAAACGCATCCACACCACCTTTTTATATAAAACTCCATCCACACCTGTCCGCAGAATCTCGCTGTGAAGCACATTTATAACTATATCAGACCTTTTTTCGTACTTTACCCTCATCAGCTCAGTAGTAGCTACAGTGTGCAGCAACTTTTATGACAACATCGACCCGTGATCGCATAACAATAGACAGTAGTCCTTCTATATGAGGACATAAACCTGCGAATCCTCCGGGAGGACGTCTATGTGCAGCAGTATTTGTGCGTGTAATCAAAACGCCTACACAATAGATAACGCTAACTGATGAAGCTAACGGAGTTTTGAGGGCATCCATGTTGTAAACAAGGGTTGCGCATGTGACATCATCGCATTGTGCGTCGCAACATTTTAATAAAGCCCATAAACACTGAATTTTAAACAAAATATAAATCATTAATCGATAATCGATCGTTAATTTTAATGATGACCGATTAAGACACTTTAATCGAACGCCCATCCCTAGTACATTGACTTATATGCCAGAGGGGCTCATTCGAAGAAGAGATAATGAACATGAGATGGGAGATAAACACAATGACTAGAAAGAGCGCCACTCCTTCTTGGCGACTACTGACATTTTTATAATTGTTGCACAGTATTTAGCAACAGATGTATAAACTACTGCTTACCAAACTAAAACGCCGCCAGGCGATTGATCTGTTCACTAGTTCAGAGTCCTTGTGCTGTGTACTGCCCCCTAGTGGTGGCTTTTAATATGGAACGTTTTGGCTGCAGCATGTCTGTGTTGTTTGCAGCAAGTAGGCAGTCGTAGCTGAACGTTAGCTGCTTTCTGACTGTAGGAAGCTTTCCAGGAAGTATCAATTTTTTTTGTGACAGAGCGAAACTAGACTGGGATCCTCAGCTCCAACTCTGCGGCAGGATCTTTTCAGGGTTCCATAGCGACACTGATGTAGCTCCACCCCTAAAGCAGCATAACATTTTATACATTTACTCATCTTTAATAAGTTAAACTTAACATGTCTCATTTGTCTATGGTGCTACGTTCGCCTTTCTTCATCCATGAAACAAAGAAGTAGCTCATCGCCTGCTGCTCGATTCTTTTTCTCCTCGCTCTCTGTGAGCTATTCCAGCCTCCATGTTAGCCGCCTGATGTGATCGTCCATAATTAATAATCCCATCATGCAGACAAAGAACACTGTGGCCACCTCACTCTCCATATTTGTTCCTTATCGGTGTTTTCTTCTCCTTATTTCTTGTGGCTTTTGTTTTGATGCAAAGTGATACTGGAGTACACGTAGTACGTCGTAGATGGTTCATCACATTGGACCTTGTGAAGGTCCCTGTTTCATGTGCGAAAACAAAGTGAAATGGTTCTTAGAGCGGAATTTGTGTTTAACAGTTCTTAGAGCATCTCTGACCAAATGTGGCTAAAGTCATGGACGCAAGCGTTACCTCGCTTCAACATGTATGACCTATGTCCCAAACGTACAGTAGAAATGTGTGGGCAACATGACACGTATGCAGACACGTCGCCAGCAGCAAGTATATCGCAGACCGAAAAATACTGTTACGTATTTAATTCCGTTCTTTCAGGTTAAACAATAATAATATCATTTATTTGTTAAGGTACCCAGAGTCTTCATCAATGGGAACTGCATCGGAGGCGGCTCGGACACCAAACAGCTCCATCAACAGGGGAAATTGTTGCCCCTCATTCAGCAGTGCACACCCTGCTGTGGTGAATTCAGTGCCGAAGGCTCAGGAAGCGGACACTTTGAATCTGCAAAATGACTAACCGTTCTTGTAGTTTTTTTCAATCCTGTGTTTATTAAATATTTGCATGATCTCATTCTACATATTGTACATTGCCTGAGCATGTATATGTTTTTTCTGTATCAAAATGCAGTAAGGACTTAATGTTTTTTTGCAAATGTTTTCTTATCAATCTATTATTATTATTATTATTATTATTATTATTATATAAAGTAAACATTTAGATAGTAATGTTTTTTATTTATGGCTGTTTTATTGAACTTTAAAAAACAACATTAATTAAATGTGCATATTTTAAATCTGCACATCATAATTTAATTGCACAGTAGATTGTTTTATTTGGGGCAATTTTACCCAGAAAAAGCACACACATTGACATGATGCAAATACTTTGTGTTGCTATTGATGGATGTTGTTTGCACATAATTCATGTAAATAAATAGTATTTTTCGCCTTTTGCTTGTCAAAGTATTTTTCTTTTATTGAAGGCTATATTTAAACTTTTAGAAGCCTTTAGTTTGCTTAAGAATGAGAAAGCATTAGGTACAGATTGGTAATAGGAGTCCTAGTCAACGTTTTGGATTAAAATCGTGCTTCAACTAAATAGTCCACATGTTTTTCGTAAATAAAACGTTTACCCATTTTATCAAAATGAAAAAAAGCTTGTTTAGGTGAGTATATTACATTAGCACCGTCCTTCAGTGCGCTTCATCTGTCAAAATAGGTCTCGCATGCGGGTGGATATTCGCTAAAAACATATTTTAAAGGCTTTTAGACTTACCATTTACCCTTTTACCATGTTACTATACAAATATAAAAAAATATTTTGCTACATGACAGCAAACATTAAACCGTACGTAATTATTCCAAATAATGGCAATAACCTACGGTGTATATTAATCATCAAAACGAGTGCACCCACCCAGCTCACATTGCACTGCATCGTAGTGAGGTCACAAAATTTAATTAGCTTGACGAGAGGGTGCATTGCTAACTGTTAGCATCTGGTTTATATATGTACAAGACGGTGAATTACTAAGATTTTAAAGAATGTCTGGAAGCGCAGGAGAGTGGTGTTTAATGGAAAGTGACCCTGGAGTGTTCACAGAGCTCATAAAAGGTTTTGGTGAGTGACTATGGTGACGTTTGCAGTTCATTCAATGTAACGTGGCTATGCGACACCAGTAGCTAGCTAAGCTGATCTAAAGCTAACACTAACCCTCCAAATTAGCCTGTGTTTATATTTGTTTCTGCAAAAGGTGTAGTTATCACAGGCTCTGAATTGCCAGGTTTTATTTAAACGTTTATTCCGCGAAAACATTGCATTAAAGTAACTGGTCCTCATTTCATTTAGTAGAGCGAGCTAAAGGGCTAGCATTAGTCAGCGTCGCAAACAACGGCGCGTGAAAGCGTTTTGAATGACTGCAGTTGTTTTGCTTTGGCTGGCTGTCATATCTAAAGCGATAGCCAAAATGCTAAACTGCACTAGCTTGCTACATAAACGCACGCTTTAAAAGAGTGTTTAATTCTTATTTTTGTCAGGTTGCAAAGGAGCCCAAGTGGAGGAGATTTGGAGTATGGAGCCGGAGAACTTTGAAAACTTAAAGTAGGTTTATGGTTTATACATATGACTTTATTGTGTTGTGTGCGTCTACAGACAGAACTCAAATAAATCTTTTCTATTCCAGACCGGTTCACGGACTGATTTTCTTGTTCAAATGGCAACCAGGGGAAGAGCCTGCGGGATCCATTGTGCAGGATTCACGACTTGACCACATCTTTTTTGCCAAACAGGTGAAGTAAACGTTGATCTTTGTCTGATCTTGGCTTCTTGCCATTCAGCAACGCTGAAATAAATATTGTTGAAGAAGTCTTGTGCTTGTAAAAATGAAAGAAAAATACAATAACTCGTTTGCATCTTAGTTTATTCACATCATTTCACCCTCCTATATAAATGTTAATCAGTCTCCAATTGCTTCAATATAGTTTCAGATAAAAAATCTGGTCAGTAACATGGTTGTGTATTTTAAAAGGCCCCTTTAGAGATGTAGTCTCTCAGATATAAACCATAAATAAGCTCCTTTTAATAAATATTAGAAAGACTCATCGCTTACATAATCAAATGATTCAGATTATCTTCGCTTTACACAAAGAGCACTACTCAAAATTAGCCTTGGATGCCTGTAATCTTCATAGCCTCCGGAAATATAGAATAAAAAAAAACATGATTCTGCAATAAAACATCACGGCATGGGCCCAGTTTCCAAACACTGCTAATGATATCATCCACAAAGGCAGACAGGCAGGTTAAAGTTCATACAATAAGAAAAAAGTCACCATATTTCAGGCATACCGTGTTTAAAGTGGACTGAGGCAAAGTATGAAACTGTTGTAGAAATAGGAATTCTTTATTCCGTCATTAGTCCAGGAGGGAAAGTCACATGGGTCCTTTTAATTTTTATTTCTGATTAAAATGAAGACATATTATAGTGCCTATGGAAATGGCAACGTGTGTGTTTGACAAAAAACACACACGTTTATCTGAGAGGCCATACATACCAAGACGCTAATAAATGACACTGCACGTATAAACAGCAGTAGCTTCATCTGGGAAAAGAGTAGATGAATTCAGTATCTGTAGATGGTTTTCATACGTTTGTGGAAGTGTTGTCACTTTCAACATTTTTCTGTGTTGTATTGTGAACGAAGGTGGTTTCGCAGCATTCGTACTTGCATGTGGAAAACGCCAACAGTTTGAGACTCGGGTTCCTATTTAAAGAAGTTATCCAGACAAGTACAAGTCCCTGATCTTCTATTTGAGGCATCGTATTTGATTTGTGTGGACTTTGGACAGCCTACTCTCCCAGAAGGCATTGGGACAAAAGCTGATAGGTGGAGAAAGCTTAAAAAGTTGATGCTTTTAGATTAGGGCAGCACAATTCTGGGTGGAATGAGAATCACGATTTTTTTTTTTTTTTTTTTGCCAAGAATTGAGATCACGATTCTCTCCCGATTTTTTTTCCCAATATACATATTTATTGGACAAATCACCAGCACATCAACTTCGCAACAGCTGACACTAAATATAAAAACAGTAAATGCCACTTTTGTCTTCTTTTACCTAAACAACCTTTCAATAATTTTCTGCTGTTCATTTGTTGAGAGAAAATGGCAGCGCTTGTTTTATGCAGATGATGTTCCTGATCAAAATGCGGTACATTCGTGGTCTTTTTTTTCTTTTTTTAAAAAATCGTTTTCATTTGGAAATGAGATTGCATAAAAGTGTGAATTGAGATCACGATTTTTTAACGATTAATTTTGCAGCCCTACTTTTAGTTTATTTCAGATAATCTGAGCCTTAATAATTTTCAGGCAGTCATGTCTGCATCACAGCTGACGGCACACTGATGTGCAAAAAAAGTTACAATGATGGAAGTCTGCGCTCTGAGTGCTCCTAGCTTCTTGTATCGTACTGCATCCGCCTCCTCGGTTTCGCCGTTTCCTCCTCCACTTAAAGGTAGAACATACCAGCAGCAGCTGTTGGCATCATTCTGTGGAAACGGCTTTGATGGCGTTAAGTGTGCCGCCATTCCACCTGCAGAGCGACTCTACTTCATTCTTCTATACTCAGAAATTTGAAGTTGAAAGTCAAATTTGTAGAGTCCATGATCGGAAGAAAACAAGTTCTAAGTACTTTGTAGTGAGAAATGGACATAATTTTGCTTTAAGAGATTTGTACATTTTCAGATAATGTTAACTTTTTAATTATGTTCTTCTTAATGATTTTAATTTATTAATTTATTATGATTCTAGCTCTGTTTTTATTTTCTTTATTTCTATTTCAGCATCTGTAATGCTTTTAATATTTTTTATGTAAAACACTTTGAACTGTTGTGTCTTGCCTTAAAATTTTACACAGCATGTAGATTTCTTAATCCGATGAATGGATGTCAGCACAAAGATAAAGAAATGCATAAATTTAAGGGTCTTCTCTCTGTCCGTTTAGTAATGCATCATTCTCTGGGTTCTGTTTCAGGTTATCAACAATGCTTGTGCCACCCAGGCCATAGTCAGCGTTCTACTCAACTGCTCGCATTCTGACATGCTGCTCGGAGACACGTTGACCGAGTTCAGAGAATTTTCACAGAGTTTTGACGCAGCTGTACGTCGGTGGTATTTTTTTTTCATGACGCTAAACTTTTCCATTTGGTTATAGAAACTCGGATTAGATGAAGTGTCTTTATGCTCTTTATTTCATTTAGACTAAAGCAATTCAGAAATGGTGGAATGTTATTGAAAAGCTATTTCGGCCCAGAATCTGTGGTCAGAAGAGGATTAAATGAGATGCACTTTATATTTTCTAAGACTCCCACATCCTGCAGTCTGATTCTGCTTGTTTTCTCTTTAGATGAAGGGGTTGGCGCTCAGCAACTCTGAAGTGATCCGACAAGTTCACAACAGCTTTGCCAGGTAAGCTTCAGTTTATATCGCTTCCAGCTGGAGAGATTTGTTAGGTTGTATATGTATAGTGTGTGCGATAAACATATTGCAACAACTGCCTAAAGTTCATTCAAGTAGTCCCTGTTGACATTTTTAAGAAGTATTGTGATGCTATTGACGCAGATCAGGATGCAGAGCATTCATGACGAACGAGGCGGACTCTGTTGTCCTGGATGCCACTTGTAGATGCTAAGACCTGCAACAAATGCAGCAAAAACTGGGATGCTGGCTGAAAAGAACAGCACACTGGTTATGTGAAATTAGTTAGGTTAGATGAAAGATGGCAGACTACAAACATGGAAACTAATACGTAGCAGAGACTTGTGTCGACCACCAGGAGAAGCGCACCGCTAAGACCTGCAGGACAAACAGGAGATGAATCCAACGCATGCTTTTCGTATTGCATGTATGTGTGGACATGGACAGTTGGTCCACAGTTACTGATCCGGGTATATTCTCTAAAAATATTAGTTACTCTGTTTTCAATATTGGTTGGACATCAGTTCATGTAAACTTTGAATGAGAGAAACAGCTTTTAATAAGTAAAAATCTACACTTTTACCCAAACAAAATGGCATTTTCTTTGACATTTTTCAGGAAACGCAGAGACGTTTATCATTTTACACACAGTTCATTTCAATTTGTAGTGGTTTTCATGGCGTGTTTTTCATGCCTTCCTACATCTGTAAGTTTGGATTTATTTAGTAGCATTTTATTATTTTTACTTGTCTTGTAGGCAGCAAATGTTTGAGTTTGACGCAAAGTCTTCAGCTAAAGATGAGGACGCCTTCCACTTTGTCAGCTATGTTCCTGTAAATGGCAGACTGTATGAGCTGGACGGACTTAGGGAGGGACCGATTGACTTGGGTAAGCTGAAAAATGGTGTTTTTCCTCTGCTTTAAACTTTCAGGACAGATTATTTTAGTATGTTGCTGATTATAGTCTGCAGCCAGAGAGCATTCCATGTGCATTTTGATTTATTCCTGTTTGTCACCAGGTGCATGCAGCCAGGAAGACTGGATCAGCGCTGTCCGTCCAGTCATTGAAAAGAGAATACAAAAGTAAATGTCAGACGTTTTCTATCAGAGGTTTAGGTTGACCAAAGACTTGACACTACTTCATTTCCTTCTTCAGATACAGCGAAGGAGAGATTCGATTCAATCTGATGGCCATCGTGTCAGACAGAAAGATGATATACGAGAGGAAGATTGCAGAGCTCCAGACTCAGCTTACCGAGGTTTGCGGCTTGCTTTCAACACAGATTCTCCTTCCCGAGTGCAAAGTTTTATTTTCTAGACCTACAGGAACGTTAAGGTGAATATTACGTCACCTTATTTATGAAAAGCAGATAATGATGTCCCCAACTGATAACTTCTAATGATGCTTTCAGTGAATATTGATCATATCCTGAGTATGCGTCTGCATTACTGCAGCAAACCGGGACTTTACACCACTAGATGTCAGCATAAGAAAAGTTTTAGATGAAGGTCAGGGTTGTGTAAAGTCGGTCCTCGTGTGGTGTGTATTTCTGCTTCAACACACCTGAGTGAAAAGAAATGGATTCAGCGCCTTATGAAGCTCTGCATGATGACTTATTCATTCCAGTCAGCTGTGTTTGGGTAGGTAAACAAGCACAATTGTGGCTCTTCAGAACCGGAGCTTGACAGATAATACAGATAATATGAATAATAAATAAGGATATATTGGCTTTGCCTGTTTAAAACACGTCACCTGTTGCAACAGTTTTTTAATGTTTAATTTCTGATTAAATGAATGAATGTCATGTTAGATCTGGTCTAAAGCAGCAGTTAAATAAGTTGTTTGCTGAGGTTTTTATAGTTTAGTTTAATCGTCACATCTTCTGTTTTCGCCATTTGGACACATTTCTTGTGTTCTCTTTTGATTATAAAGTCTCCCCCCCACCTCCCCCTTTTCTGTTTTCAGGATGAGCCAATGGACACAGATCAGAACAGCACATTTCTTAGCTCCATCCAGTCAGAGATTGCCAAGTACCAGCTCCTCATTGAAGAGGAAAATCAGAAACTTAAAAGATATAAGGTGGGACACCCCCACCACGTCCAACCTTCGTCACTGTCAAGAAACGTTTTTTTATTGCAGCATCTTCATCCATGTCTTGTTGCACATTTCTGTGTCCTACTTTTTTGCTTTAGACTCAAATGAGTGTTACCCCCCCTGTTGAAATGTTGCTGTTACAGGTTGAAAATATAAGACGAAAGCACAACTACCTTCCTTTCATCATGGAGCTACTGAAGACGCTGGCAGAGTACCAACAGTTAATACCTTTGGTGGAGAAGGTAATCTTTTCTGCAGCTTTTCTCAACCTTATTTACACGGCTGTGTGGGAATATAAGTACCCTGACCTTTAAAAACATCATCCATCTCCCCTGAGCATGCATAATAATTTAATGAGCTATTTGGGTGAACCAACAGGTACTTTCAGGGGCTGTGAAGGAAAGAGATTTTTTTTCTTTCTCTTAAAACCATGTTATAATGGCATTTTTTAGGAGAAAAACGCTGCTTTCTGAAATGAACTATAGTGTCTGTCTGTTTTTCTCCACTAGAGGGCAGATTTTCTTCTGTACATGTCACATGAAAATGGTTCTTTACACTGTAAAATGGGGTCTTGGTGAGAAAATGTTTGCAGTTTAGTTTAATTATTCTCCTGCACATGTATGTTTCTTTTGTGTTATCTACAAAATGAAACATTGTAAATGTAAAATTTTAGTCCTCAGCATATGTTAATAGAATATATGTGTGGATTTGTCACCAGGCAAAGGAGAAGCAAAGTGCCAAAAAAGCCCAGGAAGCCAAGTGAACAACAAGACACACTAACCAGAGAAGCCTGTGATAATACACAAACATGCATCCACAGTTTCACTCTTTCACCCGGGAGCTGCAGATACCTGTGCACCGTCCGTTATACTCGTATGAGCGGCCTGCAATGCTCTCTCACACTGTGGCTTCCTCGCAACCATCCAGACATGAAGAACTGCTCTGCGGCTGTAGCAGAGATTTACATGTCGTCTCATGTTTGTTCATCACTTGTTCTGCACGCATGAAGGAAGGATGGGCTTAAATTGTTCTGTCTTATTTTCATAATAAAACTCTAGATGTTTGTGAACAATCTGTTTTCATGAACAAATTTCCAACATTTTAAACTGCATGTGGATGTTTTTCCTGTCGGTGCCGTTTAGTCAGTCTTGGTGTGTGTTTGCCGCCATCTGCTGCTGTAGTAGTGTAATGACAATTATCCAAATTCAACAATCATCTCAGGGTTACAAAGTGTAATTACAGGTAAAATTTGTTTTCTATAGTCACATATTTTTTAATTTAGCACATCAAGCTGGTAATGATTCTGTAAGTAAATAATTTAGCAGGATCGGGTCACGTTAAAATGTTACATTGAGTTAAAATGAGCAGCAACATTTATTTGTGTAGGTCAGTAACAGAAAGGTAAAAAGTTAAAACGCTGGACACGCTTGCTTTGTTAGTAGGGAACACCTTCGGAGCAAACCAGGAACTAATGGTTAGTTATCCAATAGTTACTGGTCAACACACAGCCAAGTCTTATTAGGGGACGACTGGTTGGTTGTCAGGGAAACCGAGGAAAGGACCAGGAGCTAATAGGTGGTTAACCAATACGCTGGTGAGCACACAGGTCAGGCTTATAAGGGGGGGAACCAGGGATTCATGGGTACTTAATCAGTACTTATTGGTTAACACACAGGGTGCTCTTATGAGTGAATTACTGGATATTTATCAGGACAAGAAAGAAGGATGAATAAAGGAAGTAATGTGTAATCAAGCAGTAGTTATTCATGACCGTAAAATCACTTTATTATGATTAAAAATGTTATTTGTCATGTTCGTTCTGGGTTTATTAGAATTCATTAGCAGAGCTTAAAGTTATCAGTGATTACAATCACTAAAACGAGCATATGTAAAAAGTGGAAAGAATGTGTCCTGTTAACACATCGTGTCTAGTACTTTCCGAGTACTGACTCACTAAATAATCATCTATTGATTACCTAATCTTTCTGTTTACCTTAATGTCACATATATGGCTGTTATGTCATATGGCCTGCCTACTATGGTGTCTCTGAATGGACAAAAAGTCTGTGAGGAGAAAACCAAGAGCTTTGAAACTGCATTATCAGCTTGGTTGAAAGGACATCTTTTGGGATAAATAACATTTTAAAAGGCAAACAGAACAAGACATATATGTAATATTTAAGAAGTAGCTGTATTCCAGCCAGTGATGCAACTGAATCCTCTCAGATGAAACTATAACTAAAAAACTCAGAGCACCATCTATCCACAGCAATGCCTAGTATTTAAATGTCTCTGCCCATGTCTACCACTCTGCCAATCATATCTTTGGTGCAGGTATCCACAACTCTGAACCAGGTTTTCAGTTTCCCCTGCTGTACAACGTGTGGATAAAATGACATTGTTCTCCAAAAGCTTGTTCTGCACCAGCCAACAACCTATTATTTGCATCGGGTTTGTTACAGCAAGGAAGACGCCTGGAGTTGATGATCTCTCTTTAATGTTTCAGCTCAACTAAATTTCAGTTATTTCCACTTTGCATAGAAGTAAGAGAAGAACCCCAGATTGTCATCCATCGTACTTTACATCACACTATTCACAGTTTTACTGTGTGCTGGAAACACCTTTCTTGCGCGTGATGCATGTACAGTCGTGAGTGCTGGAATAGCAGAAACTGACAAGTTTATACAGATGTGTTGATGCAGACGTTGGAGGGTGACAAAGAAATGTTGTCATTCAATCCAGCTGCATAGATTCTGTCAGAATGATTATACTCTGACTAATAAACATAGAAGAATGTGGTCCAGATGGGTTCGGCCCAGTGTCTGTATTTTCAGGGTTTGTGATAATTGTTCACACAGCAGTCACAAGTTGTGAGCTACTCTACTTTTAAATCAGTGAAATAAAATAATAAAGAAACCGGTTTAGGTTGTGGTTGCTACCTCACTGTACTTATGGTTTTATCTATGTTTTAGCATTTTGTGTTATGTCGCAACGCCAGTGCGTAGCTCTGATGTTTTCACAGGTTTCATTACATCCTCCGCTTAACTAATCTCGGCAGTCCAATAATTAGGTAATGCAATGGGTGAGGTTTGGTTTAAAAAAAAGAAAGAAAGTTGTTTAGTAAAATTTGACTTTCTTCAGTACGGAAGTTCAGAAAACATTGAAACAGCACGTCATAAATATGCATCTTTTTAAGACTGTTTCCTAAGTTTAACCACATCCGTGTGTCTATTGCACAGTATTCAGTGGTTCAGCTCATTCAGGTGCAAAATGTGCCCACAGAAAAATCTCTTCTACGCTTTACAAGTTATCAATAATGATGCAAAATCAGAGCAATTTGCGCAAATTAACCAGGAGTTGGATCAGTTAGCGTAACCAGAACACCATCTTAAAGATACTTTTTATTTGGATAGATTCTCACACAAGTATGTTAATGTTTCAGACGTGTTTGAATCTGCAGCAGTTGTTCTGATTTGTTAAGGGCTTGGATGGAAACATACAGAGAAGCCGTTCTTAGCAGACTTATGGGCTGCACTTGAACACAGTGTACACTTAAAGGCCTGTGTATTCTGACGCATCTGCAGTCTGCTGACCAAAGTAAGACGTGGCCTGTTTCTAATTTTGGATCCAGTGTTTATGCACCTTGAGAACTCCTTGGATCTGATCCCAGAAGTTGGTTGCCAGGATCTTGCATGGCAAGGGATGAAATACCCACAGGTTTTACTACTAACTCAGAGAGACTGGGTCTGCTTTATTATTTTGTCTTTCATGCCACGTGGAAACAAAAGCTGCTCACAATGATAGTTTTCTAGTTCTGCTGGGTGTTCATGAATACCTTTACCTGGAAATTCCTCATCAGTAAACCTTCAAATTATCAGAGGGTGTGTTCATTGTTGTTATTTTCTCTGTATTTGGATGGGGTTAGAAAACAAAGTGGTGCGGTTGGCGGATGAGGATGCAAATGCTACAAAAACAGAAAAGAGTCTTAAAAATAGCCAGACTGCTGCGTAATGGAATTTTTGCAGGTCAAGCCTTCACAAGGGCTTGAAGAATGCGTATTTGGACAGCTCATTATCACATATAGTGCCTCAAAGGGCTCAAAGAGGCAGCTCTATGCATGGGAAAAACTCTGGACTACAGGGGTAACAAAACAATTCAGAGAAACCTGATTATTAATAGCAAATAGACAAAATTAGCCTGGAATTTGGTTTAATTTTTGTAATACGTTGTTTAAAGATATTAAAATAGCATAAACCAGCAAAGCTATCTTGGTTGCTAAATGATGAGATTCTCACAGTTGCTAAAAGGTAGTTTTATAGTTTTTTTTATAAACTTCTAATAATTAGTTAGTGAACAACACATAAACTAACATGATAAAACATTTATCTAACAATTCCAGCCTAGATGAGTGTAAACTATATTAAAAACTATACACTGTAAGTATAAGAAGTATTGGTAGTGGAGAAAATCTGGTTAATTTACTGAAAAAGTACAATTCATTTCACATCGTTTACATTGCAATGTCCATAAATGTGACAGTGGGTCCTGCACAGTGGAAAACAGACATATTACTGGGTTTAGAAACATGTAAGAACATGCAAAGAAAGTAACATTCAGAGGAAGGAAACAACTGTTGTTTAATGACTAATTAACCAACTTAGGTCAACGCAACTTTATTTATAAAGGACTTTAACACGACACCAGTTGCCAAAAAGTGATGAACATGGAAATAAAACTACAGAGTGAATCAGAATAAAGCAGTAACCATGTAAAAATGGATCCAAAACAGGCAGCTGCACATCTTAAAAAAAGAGAAAACCTATGGAAGCAAAGTTATTTCGGAATAAGCAAAAGATGAATCAATAAATGTTAATCTAGTTCTTTTCCAAGTGGAAATTATTGATTAACCACATAAATCTTCAGGAAGTTGGTGGATTTAACTCTGATACATTGTCAGCAGTATAGTCCGAGCGACTCCATTTGATTGGACAGGAAATAAATAAATAAATAAAACGTTGCACCATCGTTTGGCTTCTGTTTTCACACTCCACTTTACTCGGGCGGATCAAACCTAAAGGTCTAAATGTTACAGAAGCTGGTTGCTAAGGGCAAGTTTACACAAAACAACCAGTCATCAAATGAAAAAAAGATACAGGAGAGAAAAATCCAGCTCATTGATGATTATTTATCAGAGAAAAACAAAAGGAACAAATGCTGCATTGAAGGATACGTACAAAAAAACCAAATTTATGAATGTTCGCCACTCAGAAGATGGAAAAAAGGCGCCATATCTGTCCAGTGCAGAACATAAAAGGGACTTTAGACAACACGTATGCTGCTGGAGGGTGGATGGAAGACATTTAAGATTATCTATAAATAGACCATTAGATATCTATGAGTATTATCTATGGTGGTCCTGATGGGTCACAGCAATGCAAAAAGGCCACAACCCTCCAAAATCAGACTCAAGACAACTTAAAAACAACTTTTTTAGTCATGTTGAGGTTAATTTTGGAGTGTTGCGCTTTGCTGTGACTCTTCAGGGCCACCGTGTTAATCCCTACAAGGCTTCAAAAACAGCTGCGTATTAGTTCATTTGTGCTTTTATATCATTAACACTTAAATCTTCAGATGATTAATCTACTGCAGAGCATATGACTCCAAAGAAGTTCAGGTGTAAAAGAAGTGATCATCACACCATGACAGCAGGGCACAGGTCGGAGGAAGGAGCAGCAGTAACATCCGCTTGACCTTCCTCTTGTCAGCTTCCATGCTGGTAGTTCAAAGCGTGTGTTTAGACGAGGGGATGTGTGACTTTTTAAGGTGTTATCTCCTCCGCTGCACTTTAATCTACTGTAGTTACAGCGTCTGAATGTGACGTATGTGGGATGCAACATTCTGTAAAACATCCGCCATGTTGTCATGCAGGTAAAATAAGATTATGTCAATACGTCAAACTCAGCAGTCCATTGCATTTATCTTAGCAATTGTATCTGTTCTGTTGCTCCATGTCCACTTTCAGACTCTCAGAAGCCGTTTTCAGATGCAAACTCTGGCAAATGTCCAGCTGCAACTGCATCAGCTAATGTGTGGGTGGAGTGTCTGCAGTTTGTCAGCTAAAGAAACAGGATATTTTGTAACCGGTGAGACCAAAAAGCAGAAGATATGTTGCACTTCAAATCCTCAGACAAACCAGGAGGAGACTATTTTCAGTCTTTTCTGGCAGCTTTGAGTTTAAAATTATTTGGTGACATTTAGACAAACACGTCAGAGATGTTCACACAGTTTATTTCCCAAGCAGTCCAGCTGCTCGTAGCTTAAATACACATCTAGCATGTAATGCGATAATAAAATATTTACAGTACTTTATATAATCACAGTCATTTCAGGCTAAAACGAACCACCAGTGAAAACAGCGAATATTTTCACATAAATAAGATATTTTGCGAGTAAAGTGGTGCAATAACAGCAGGCAAATAAAAAAAATAAGTTACATAGAAAGTGAATGTCTCATGTACAAAGTCTTCAAGTGGCTCTCATCACAGAAAATACATTCTGGCAGCAACGTCGGTTTCATGTGAGGTCTTAACCTCTCAGCTTTCAATGCAGTAACACTATAGCGTCATTTTCACCAAAATGCATCATTGCCAAATGCATCAAATGCAAATAGTGTCATCAACATAGTGCAGATAACATCTGTGATGAAATGCAACCTTAAATTTGTGCTCTTTCTGGAGCTTCATACAGCGTCCAACCTCATCAGCCCAGTTTGCACGTTGCAGTCACCAGCAGGATGAGCTAAAAATGGCTTCACCTTTCATATTTTCCACCCTCAGCGCTTCTGTTTATACTCAGAATTTGCATTCATGTCTATTATCCTGAGCCGGTGCCAGGAAGGAACATCATCTGCAACAACTTCACAGGCACAACGGTAAACAAATGACTTCATGAGGGGGTGTTTGGTTTGACTAGGACTTTATATGTTTGCCCTCTCCCTTAGCAGCTGCACATAGTTCTTTGTACAGGTCGGAGTTGATAAACCTTGGGTACGAGTTGTTTTCCATCAGGCTGTAGACTTTCTTTTGAGCTGCTAAGAAGCTTGTTGAAGTGGGTGCATGGAGACTCTGGATGATGGCGTTTTTGGTGAAAAAGTCCAGGTTAATCTGCAAGCAAAGAAACACACAGGATTAGAATTTGCCATTCATTCAGGAAGGAAAATCAGCTGTTAGAAAAGACAATAAATATCCTTACCTCCTTGGAAGCTTCGTTTTTAATGAACTCCTCATAGATGCTGTTGGCCTTGGAAACCAGATCGTTGTGCGACTTCAGCGTCTGAAAATCCTCACAGGCTGTCCAAAACTCAATGTTCTCCTCGCAGAACTCGGACTTCAGAAAGATATGAAATAGAGCTTTTCCATCTGTGTGTTTGTGATACAGGAGGAAGATAGAAGGAGAAGTGTGTCAGAGCCGGGCTGGTGACATGCACTGGCGGTTTGCCCATTAATAGAAGGTAAAGTAGGTGCAAAGCTATTATAAGCCTTGTTTTATTGGGGGCAATAAATTGCTTCCATTCATCTCCCAGTTACTATGTGACCTTTGAGAGGCTTTTATGTAACAATGCTCAGGCAGAGGGATGAATGGTACTTACATTTATGACCCAGTAGTTTGTCAAGTGACTGCGCCCATTGGTTCACGTCATCAGCACTTGGCCTGAGGGTAGAGAAGAGAGCTCTTGTAAGAGATAATTATAGCGGAGACAGTTACTATGTTTGTGTGGTCAAAGTAGATTCTTTCCATTGATTACCACTGTTAACTATGGCTATAATAGTAGTATTCTGCTAAAACAAGGAGGTAAATATTGATTTATACTTCTATTTTTAATAATCTGTAACAAGCTTTTGCTTTATAATCTAGTGAGATTTTTTTGTGTTGTTTATATTCAGAATGTTAAATTCATTAATGAGCAACAAATGCAAACTGAATATAGACAAGCATGAAGTACAAAGAAGATAAAAAATAGTTATGTAATCTGTAAAGTAAATTGATCTTACCGGTAGGATCTATTTTTCATAAGATGCACCACTGACGGAGAGGAATTTGTCTGCAGCAGAAATCGAATTCTGTGCCTCCAGTTTTTCCTCCTACAAAAAGAAACATAAGAGTTCATTAGTCTTTTTTTCTTTTTTAATCAAAATGCTGTTCTTTTACAAGGTCACTGTGACCAGGAACATCCCTCATAAAAATCTGTGGTAACTTACTTTATCCCCTTCTTATCTGCAGATAGCTCAGTAGGATTCATGCAGTCAGTAAAAGCCATGTTTAGGGATGACACACTGCTGAGGTTCTCTGGCATGGTTCTGTCTCGACTCCTTCTCCCTTTTGGCTCGTCAGGCTGCTTTATAGTCTCACTAACTCTCCAGTCAGGACTAAAAGTACAAGTACAGGAGGCGGGTCTGCAACAAAAGTTCCTTGATGTAATTGGCTCATGCTATGTGAACACACACTTGCCCTGGTATGACTGTCAGGGCCTGAGGCAATGATAGGCGGTGACTGCACTCCTCCTGGCTATCCTGTGTGCTTCCATTTTTAAGAATAGGGTAAAAACATGTAACGCTCAGTGCCCTTACTTTCTTTATTTAAACTAAAATATCATCATGAACCATCATGTTGTAAATATTATGTATAATAAATGAATAGAAATGTTAAAATGATGCCTGTAGTGTTCACGCTTAGTAAATTATTCATGCAGGGCGTGGAGTCATGAGGCATCGATCGTGACAGTTGTCATGATGGTATGCTGAGATATGACAGACTGGTATGAAAAATGATGGTGTCATATCCTGTTACGTTTTAAGGGAGTGTTAAGAACAAGTAAGAACAGGTAAGGACATTTTTCACATTTACCTGACATAACCATCAGAGAAAAAAAATCGGAAGACAACAACACTGTAGTACAGCAGCCATTCATAGCAGGTTTGAGTTACAGAAGTCTTCCTCCTTCAGCAAATGCAGTCAAGATTTTTATCTAATCAAAGCAAACATGTGAAAACATAACCTTAGGAATAAGTTGTCAGAGTGTTTTTTATCAAGGCTGTCTCATTGTGAAGATGAGTTTGTGAACATGAGGATAAATTAGTGTATTTAGTGGTTGATAAATAAAGTATTTAAATGTAAGCTCTGCTGCATTTCTAGAATCTTCCATCAACTCACATTCAGTTAAATGTACGTGTTACACCTTACAGCGTCTACATCTCTCAGGATATGTTGCAAACGTACTTTTTCCTTACAGACAATAGTTTCCCACCATCATTTCAGTTTCCCTAATGTGTTCTTAACCAGTGTCAGCATCTTCTTAGATCCAGGGTTTCCAAATCCTCTCTTCGAGATCTATAACCCTACAACTGTTAGATGCATTCCTCGTCCAATACACCGGAATCCAATGGCTGCATCTTATTTGCATGCCATCCAGCTCTGCAGAGACCTGCTAACAAAGCATTCATTTGGATGAGGTTTGTTCCAGAAGGGTAGTTGGAGGATAGCAGATCTCAAAGACCGAATTTTGGCACTTTTCTTTTAGATGTTTTCTTTTCTCGAATAATTTGACCATTTTAAAGCAGACTAATGTTCAGAAACATCGTCATCCATGCAGTATTAACAAAATGGAATGTTCTTTAGTATCTGCTGGTGGTCACCTTTCCTTTGGATGGGCAGTGGAACCATTAGGACCATGAAGTATCTCTCTTTACATGTTGTCAACATACTGCAAATTAAAGCTGAAGTTAATTTATTATAACAGGACTTGGACATTCTTTACTTTTAACTTTTTACATGTCTTGTTTCTCTTTTTTTATTTGTTGTGATGATGAAAGTGACTCCTGTTGGTCATAGAATGGACAAAAACTTGCTTTATCCACACATCAACCAAATTATATTAGAAGGGATTAGATTTCACCTTTTCCCATGAAGGGCTTTTCTCAGGAACAAACAAAGTAGGCTGCACCTCACTGTTGGATCAACAATTAATAAATACTAAGGAAACCGTAGCAATGCCTGGACGTGCCTGATAACATTTGCGTATCCTTCTTAGCTTTAGGATTGTGCAAATATAACAAGTTCTCAGGTGTTTTTGATGTATTATATTTAATAAGCTAAACCTGCAGGTGTGGTTTTATCAATCAAGCGTGGAGTAAACCACATCCTCTGTGCTTACTACCAACCCCACCTTCTGTATGCTTGTTGTTTGCATGCAAAGCTGTTGTCATAAACAGGTTTAGTTGTAGCAGATACAGGTTGCCTGTAAGTCATTTTATCGAAGCTAAATCTAAAAAGGTCTTACATTAAGGAAAGTTTTGAGGTAAGCTATGACTGGATATCAATGAAATACAGCAAGTGCTGCTTTACTCACCCACAAAAGAAAAGTCCAGTGAAATCCCTGTCCAGTAGCAGCGCATGCCAATAATGACATCATATTCCCGAAACACTAAAGGTGCATTTCTGTTGTGGAACAAAACGAGTACACACAGAGAATCATCACATTTTGTTCTGCATTATCAACGCTATATTGCATCTGCGTCACCTGCTGCACAGTGTTGTGATTATAACCGGCCTCCCTCTCTCTGATGTAGGAGTTGAGAGCGATGCTGGGTGAAAACATGGTGTTCACCTCATGTGTTTATTATGATCTGCAGACTGTGTGTAAGCAGCTGCCTGTTTAGAAGTGGATGGAGAGCAGAGCCAAGTTTCCACTGAGGCAGGAGTTTTGTTCAGAGAGCCTTGTGCAGAAGGTGATTCCCAGCACTGCTTTGCACCGTTTGTTCTTTTTTATGTTTGGGAATTGAACTTATGAAGCAAGACAGCACTCCTAAACCATTTTTTAGTCTGGTTTTACTGACAGCAGTTAGCACTTGGAACAAGGGTCTACATTTAGATAGAAGCTTTGAGTGTTTTAATAAACACACAGGGTCTGTCCAGGAAGGACGCATCTGTTAGCCAGGCAGAGAAAATGAACCAATTTGCTTTTATTAAGACTTAAACAATGTGGCAGTGAGAAGAAATGAAAGGAAAACAGTGCAGAGTAGTCTAACCACCTTGGTACGGTCTTTCTATTCCAGCTGTAGCTTTCAATTACAGTTAAAAAGCAGGTGATAAGTGTTTCTGCTCAAACCTTTAGCAAACCAGCTAAAGCATTTGGCATTGTCTTGTCAACAGAAGGTGGCTGGCAAATAAAAAGAAATGAAAAATACTGTATTTATTCCTGATGGGCATTGCACTGTTTATGTTTATTTGAAATTATTTTCTAAATAATTCAAATTGCATTTATAATTTTTTAAAGAAAAATAACAATAAAAATGAGTACAAAGACAATGATGGTGAACAAGCTGAAATAAATTTAACTGAATTAATATTAAGTGTCTTTTGCAATCAGCCTAACTTTGTTATTTTAATGAATTGCCTGAAGCGACTCCAGTTTCCGAAAGGGAATCTAGTCCTGGATATTGAGGAAACACATGCATATTTTCTGAGCCCAAATCCACATGATTTCTTCTCATTCATCCTGTCATCCTCTTCTGCAAATCACATGTCTGGACAGTCACAGTTTCAGCAAGACAAGAGCAAAATGTAACGATGAGCAGATTAGAGTGTGGTCAAACATCTGATGAAATGAGTATTTTGGAATCATGAAGGAAGCGTGAAGTTTTTGAAGATGTGTAAATATCAGTATGTCTGAGGAAGTGTAATTGTAGATGGCACATTGCACAAATGAAAAACAGCCTATACACATACAAAAAAAACCACAAATAAACACCACAGGACGAATATGAAAATCCTTTTGAAATATACAACTGTTGCTCTAAATTTAGATGAAATAATAGCATAAAATGTGATTATCTCTGAAAAGGCCATCTGATAAAATGAAGCAGAAGACAATTAAAGATGATTAGTGATTAGTGAGTATCGGTTCAGGTGAGGTATCCAAAATGAATATATTGACATCCAGTCGATGGGACTTTGAGTTTTAAAGGTCAATCTTGTCCCACTTGATGTTGCATATGCGAGCTGGACAACATTTCACATCTTGCTCAACTTTTATTTTGATTTAAACTATTTGAACATTTAATATTGATACTTGCAATGATTAGGCTGCTATCATGTTAAAATCTCTTTAAAAGATATCTAACCCAGACGCACAAATGGCGTTCGTATCTCACCACCAATCTACTAGGAATGTTAGTACACATCTCTACAACAATAGTCGCACAGTTCATGCTGTACACATTTCTAGAATAGTCACATAGCCAGTTTATTTGCTGTGGGGTAATAACCGTGTCATGTGACTTACTTAAAATAGCTACATTTGTCAGTCCCTACCATCTATCTTAATTCAAGCCCAAACAAACAATCTATTTTTAACCATGGCTCTTAACTATTTGGAAGCAGAAATGTGAAAGTGTTGTCCAAGACGTTTATCAGGATGTGTCTCAAAAAGGTGGTACTGAATGGGTGTCAGTAGACTAGAGCCTCTGTTTTTGGGCAAATCAGTGGTGTTAAACTTGAGTGAGCATGATGACATATATAAGATGTAGACAGATGAAGACATGTAGATTTTTTGTATTGGTAAGTAATCATATAGTGAGATGAATAGAGATAAATACAGACTGAAGAATAATTGCTATTTAACCTCACGTTCAATTGTTGACATAGTTGCTTTTTATTTATTATTTATTACTGGGGGATTCATGAGGGGGCAAATAGGAGCACTCAGACCAAATAGACTTACTAAATCTGTAGGATGTGAACAAAGAAAACAAGAGGACAATGGTATTTGATTAATACTGAATTCATGGCAGAAAGAAATTAAGAGATGGTGTCATAGATGGTGTATAAGAGCCTTAAAATGAGAAGACTGTTTCTTCTCTATGAAACTTTGTGCCATTAGCCACTCTACACCCTGTTGCTACTGCTTCCAGTCAAACTAAATGCAACACTGCTCCTAGTGGTTGCAACTTTGTATCACATATCATTGGTTTCTGAGGACAAGCAAGAGCGTTTCAAACAAGGTATATGAGGCAGCCCTGACAACTCACATACATGTGACTAAAAAGAAAATATATTTTCAGCCTTCAACTCTGTGGAGATGGAAGAATTGACTCACTAGGCCTTAACTCAGCGGGACATAGTTTCATGACATGTCCAAGACATTTTTCATCACTTATTGGTAAAAATGTTGATCAAACTGCTGGTGAACACAGTCTGATAGAATGGACAAAAACCTATTACATAATTTTAAAATATCACATAGTAATACATGGTAAATATCCCTAACTTTTTATTTTATTGTTTTACATGTTATTAAAGAGACACATAGAGACCTCATCTTCATTTCAAGATTCATGTAGACTTGCCATGTCTACATATTCATGTATCCAAACTCTGTCAGCACTGTTTTACTAACATACAAGGATACCTATAAACAGTGGTTTGTAAATTGTAGCTGATTAGTTATATATATATA
>JBAMHX010000016.1:3965870-3979866 GCA_037177515.1 Pseudomugil tenellus | reverse complement strand
TATATATATATGTATATGATTAATTTCAGCATGCATGGTGAAATGTCCTATTTGTCCCATTTAAATAGTTATTAAACTCAAACGTTTCACCCCAGAAAATTCTTCACATTTCAGTGTATTAAGAATTTGCTTTAGATTTTGGCCAGCCGTCACCCTATGAAGAATCTAAATTTCACATCATCAGCTGTGAATATGAAGTGCAAGAGTCTGCTAAGAATCAACAAAACACATACCAAAAAGTTGTGCACAACTATGTTTTGTTACTATAATATATATATATATATATATATATATATATATATATCCTGGAATTTTATTTAAAGAAACTATTTATACTTTCTAAAAAGAAAGTACTTCATCTGGAATATACTAAATATTGGTACAAAATCACCCTCAAGCAGTCTAAATGTGTAAAGGTGATTGCACAACAGTTTTTAAAATTCAATAGTACACACAGGTTGACAGGAAAGAGGAAGACGTTTTCAGAGTCCTAGAATGCCTCCTGCAAAGGAAACAACGGTGGCATTCTACAACCTTTTCCAAAGTGGTCATGCGGTGTCAGTGTTAAATCCTGTTTGCAGTGAATTTGTTTAACTTGTGCTGTCATTTGATAATAGGCCAGCTCTTTTCCGACAGCTTATTCTGAGTAAATTTAAACAGTTAAACACCATAACCAAATTGTCTCTCTTTCATTCTCCCCACACACATCCACACATGCAGTTAACTGAGTGTGACTGTTGTGTTGTACATGCTTTATCTTTATCTACGTAGCAAACGCCTCTGCAAAGAGCATCTGTAGAATGGTTAGAGCAACAGTCTGTCACCCTGCTGATTCATTAACTGTCAACTCTTCAGTTATCCTAAACAAATGTATCATCCAGTGCAAACACACTCTACGGGCTCGTTATCATGACGGCTGCTTCTTGTTCATGCGCAGTCCTCCGGTGTGTGGTGCTCAGTGTGGGCGATGGCTTGCTTGTAGATCAAGTGACAAAGAGTCGGAAGGCCTTTTCTTGTGTCCGTGTGCCACACTGGCCGACTCTCCTACTTTCTTGTCAGTTCTTCCTCTCAGAGGAGCTCAAACATTCCAGTTATGGATTTTTTGTCCTTTCTCTCTGTTCTCCTGAACATGCTTTCATCCTTTTGTGGCGTCGGCGGCGAGGCTTTCCAGGAGAGTTCTATAAATGTCCGAGCGGAGGAACCGCGGGTACGAGTCTCTTTCCATCAGGCCATAAACTATCTTCTGAGCGTCGTCAAAGCAGTGCTGGGTGGGAGTCTTGACGTTCCTTTTGATCTGCTCTCGAGTGTGATAGTCAATGTTGATCTGGAATGCGGCACACACATAGGAATGAAGGGTTTGAGCCAAGACGGAAGGATGCAAAATTCAGCATTTGAGCTGGTGTTATTTATTTATTTTTTGTTCTTCTTTGATGCTCATTGCTTCACATGTAAAAGCAAAGATGAAGTGTCTGTGTATGAATGTAAAGCCTCACCTCTTTAGGCGACTCTGCTTTGATAAACTGCTCGTAAATCTTTTTAGCTCTCGAGGACATTCGGAATGAAGACTTGATCTTTTTGTAGTCCTCACAGGTGAGCCAAAATTCAATATTCTCATCGCTGTATTCAGATTTGAGAAAGTTACGAAACGTGGCCAAACCATCTGAGGGAAGGACAAATAACACCGTGCATGAAGCCCAAAATACATTCCCTTTCAAACCTTTTCTTAAACCAATTATTCTCTTTCAGCTTTCATTCTCACAAACTTAATTTACTGTTTCAGCAGCGTTCTCATGCTCAAGGGAAAAAGGAACCTACATTTAGACTCCAGAAGCCGTTCCAGTGACTGTGACCATTGTTGGGTATCTTCTAAACTTAGCCTGCTGGGAGAGAATGCAAGTTGGATTACTCAACCAGAATCAAATTTGGCTAAAATAAATCTACAAAGACTGCAAGGACACAGAGGCAGTATAGTGAAGAAGGCACTGCAGATGTGCTTTTCAAATTCATACAAAAATGTTCAACATGTTAGCATCCGAGCGTGCTGTGCCAAAGCAAACATGGTGTCTCAAGATCATTTGAATCCTTTCATGATGCCATAGATGGAAATGATTGGAGCTTGCTGGTTATTTTAAAACTGAAATGTATGCAAAACACTCCATAAGAATCCTTACCTCTCAGAGCTTGATGTGTGTGAGAACATGCACTGGAGTCTGCACATGAAGTTTTTTCCACTGTGTAGAAATAAGAAATACATGAGTGCATCCCTGCTTGAGTTACTGCTGTTAAATGAGTTTCCAGTAAATCTGTCGAAGCACGTTGAGCATGTAAGTAATTAGAAAAGAGAGCATGTGACATGCAGGATTTAATAACATTATTAATTTTCAGAAGCAACGACAAGCTATCCATAACAGTGCTTAGAAGACACAAAAACAAATAAACAAATAAAAAAAAGCATCTTGTACATAAGTATAAAGATATGCCGGTACTAAAAGAACCTGGTTGAAGATGCAAGTTTCACTCACATGTTCTTGTTTCTCTTCCTGTCATCTCTGTCCATGATGAAGTGCTGTGTGTTGAGAGGTTCGGCGATTAAGCTGGGCATTGTTTTGTTAGGTCCACACTCTCAGGCTCTCGGTCCTGGTCATGCTGTGGCTGAGAGACACTTGGGAGGATCCCCCCCTGCGTTGCAGCTTTTTATACTGAGGTTTTCTGTCACTACAAGCTGGGGCTGCTGTGATGCATCAGCAGCTAAACCCAAACTAAAGAGGAAGCACCCCTTCCTCCTCCTCCGCCTGTTGCTCCTCTCCTCCTACTTCACGGTTAGAAACAACACATACTCACAGTGTGCGACATGTATGCCTCCCTCCTCTTGATACCTTTCTCCCTATTATGTCTCGCTGTTTCTCTTCCTTCCCTTCTGCTGTTGCTTCTGATTCCCGCCTCCTTATTGGAGTGGCCAAACAAACGGCACTCTCTCTGCCTGAAAGCATGCTGTGTTCCCATTATTTTTAGTCTGGCAGCACAGATGCAAATGACAGTAACTGTGATAGGCAAATTGCAACCTTTCAGTGCTGTGTGTTTTATGTTGTTCTTGAAATTGGACTAAAAACAATTTGTGAAGTCAAATGGATAGTTGAGTCTACTTGGCAATAACCTAAGCTTTAACATTTGATGATTTTGTGCATGTCATAAAAGGGAATTATTAGCAGAAACTCACACAGCTCAAGTAATGTATGCAAGAAAGAGGAAATGGAAATTTGATTGCAAAAGAGAGGTTCAGGAAGTTAGAAAGACTGTCAGAATGTCATAACATGACCAGTCTCCTGTTCAAGCTGAGTTAAAACTTCCAAACAGTTTTGAGTATCAAGCGAGTAACAAACAGAAATCATTGTATATTGTGTCTTTTCATATCTTTAATCTAATGCCTGATAGCAGATTTCTTCCCTAACGCAACCAGCCGGCACTTCTTTTGTCAGCAATGTTTTGCTGCTGACAACACTAGAAAATAAAGTAGATCAACAACAATAGGTCCCATGACGCAGATTCACCTCAAAATAGAGAAATCATAACACCAAACCACATGCGCGACAGAGCCGTTTGAGCTACAGTAATGAATATAGATGTCACTGCCAATGTCAGCAGACTCTTGCATATTTGCTGGAGCAAAGCCTTCTTACGTTTGAGCCTGTTACTTGTTTCAGAGACAGGGGGACTGACAGGGGTGAGGAGAAACAAGTGGGGTCGGCCAGAAATCCAGCTGCAGCGTGAGAAGTTGTAGTGAACTGGACAGTATCTTGGCAATGGGACTAGCATTAGCCTGAAATTGGCATTAGAGTTGGTGACACTTGATGTTTCATGTTTGCCCTTAAATCAGCATTGACTAGATCCAGATATGTTAGCTGGCCTTTATGTAGAGGTTTCTGCTGATAACTGGAGCCAAAATTTGGGAATTTATAGGTTTCAATATCTGAACCTCAACATAAATTGTATCTTTAAGGTGATTGGATGCTTGATTCTAACACGTTTGTAACAAGTTGCGTATAAGACTAAGCCTATAAAGTGACTGAAGAATGTATTCTGGCAGCCTTTCACAGATTTTTTTTTCATAAAAGCAGGTATTTGTTCCCTGTGACTTAACATTTATTCACAGTTTGATTAGGCGGGAAAATTATGAAAACATGTCCCACGCTCAAATGTGGCACTTTGCTTTCACACATCACTTTACTAAAGTGGACTAAATCACCTGCACATTTGCAAGAACTTCACTACAGTATACTCCAGAACAACCCCTGATCAAGAAGAAAGAAAAAGAAAATCTGGCTCATTGAAGTTGCCCATTTACTGCAAGTAAATAATAGAGTGACGGTAAATTTCAGCTTTCTTGGGGTTTCCTTTTCATTGGATTTCACACCCAATGTAGTTTTGCAAGAATGTGTCCAGAATGAGCAGCAGGAAAGGCAGCGTGATATTTAACATGTTGCACTATGACACATCCTCTATCCTCATGGTCCATTTGCTTGCACGCTGCTTGCAAGTGAACTGAGACCAGAAATTACTCATTTGGTCTGCACCAAAATGGTAAAGAGCATTCACACTAGTCCAAACAATCTGTACTATCTATATATGCAGACCTGTGTTTCTTTAAAGCAGAATACAGTGTGCCAGTGTTAATGCATCCTTTATCGAAGCACATTGAAGAAATGACTACCAGCAAAACCCAGAATTTTCGTCACACCTTTACCCATCCTCAGAATACTGATTAGCAACTGTGTGTCTGTCAAAAACAGATAACTCAGAACCTGGCAGGAGTCCAAATGCCTCACAAATAAAAACTTAATGGGTCTCCAGTGCACAAAATGGACCAAGTGACAGGACCAGCAAGTGCTTCGTGACTGCCATACTGATTAGATACAACAGCTACTGCAATGCTTTGGTTCCAGAGGTCAATCAGTGATCTGAGGGTCAAAGGTTTGATTTCTTCTTTTTTTTCTGTTCGCATGCTTTAATTTCTTTTGGATTACACACTGCTCCCTGAGATGCATTCGACAGCTGCATATATATGACACTGTATGAGAACACGGTTTTGTGGATATGTGAGTGTAGGTGTCTGAGAGCACGGCAAGAACAAAACTATATGAAACTAACCCATGTATAAGCACCATACAGGACGAACAGTAAGAGAGGTATACATTCTGCAGGGGGAGCATGATGTCATATTTATGGAGACAACAGATTACCAGTTGGTCTGTTTTTTGCGACCCCATCCCACACAACTCCTGAGTGATGCATTGTATGTTCTCAAACTAGTTATTTTTGCAGCTCTATCCAGGTGCTGGAAACTGTCACAATCATCATTAATAATAAAGAGAAAGTATTTTTGGTGGATTCAGTTCACCGCTTTGAAAGCCCCAAACCAGCTTCACCTGCAGAGTTAATGTCAAAGTCAGATGTTAGATATGGGATGTCTAGTAACTTGGTTGTTTATGCATCTGTGGTTTAAAAAGTAAGGTGTTAATTTCACACGTTTAATTCTGTAGTAAATATATAATTTTGATAGCCTTGGTAAAAATCCTAGATTTTTTTTTATATAAATGTGGTCTATGCATATGTTTTTTATAATTGTATGGTAACCCTCTGAAATTATCTTTGGATCCTCATGGACATCCTGACCCCCATTTTAAGAAACCCTGGTCTAAGAGAGATACCCTCAATAGTTGTATATGATAAATTTATGACACTCCAGTCATACGTTTAAGTTAAATTGCAGATTCCCGCAAGAATAACCACGTTCATCACCAAATTCAATCTGAAAGTGTGACAATACTGAATCTATCTATCACACCATTCACATCTGACCTCACGGCGGTCCAGTAGGATAGAAATATTCCTTTTCATTCCATATTTACTAAGTCCCCCTCTTAAAAACAAACTTTTTAAAATGACATAACAGAGGAGGAATACTGCAAACAAAATCAGACTAGCCTCTGTTTGGATGCTGTTTTATCATTTTTGTTTTGAATAAAATTTTAACATTAAGAGTGACGGTTGTGAAAATGAAATGCAAATATGTTACCACGTAGCTTCAGTCTGATGTGATTTAGATTTTAATGCTAGACAACGTACACATAGATTCGTCCTTTTGAAAATAAAATAAGATTTTTACTTTCTATACATTTTAAGTTAATAATTTATCATTAGAATTGTGTGATTAATAAGTATTTTTTCATGTGTTTTTTCAAGTTCATCCCTTCTATTTTCACTTATTTGAAAATTTTCCAAATATGTTGAAATTTAATTAATATTTAAAACAAATTGGCCCTGTGATAGACTGGCGACCTAACCAGGGTGTACCCCGCCTCTCGCCCGTTGGCTGCTGGGATTGGCTCCAGCCCCCCCGCGACCCCGTTTGGGAATAAGCAGTAGAAAATGGATGGATGGATGGATTTAAAACAAATTATAATGTGCTTTGTGACATTGCTAAAAGATTTTCCAGTTCTTTGTTATGACAAAACTCTCCTGCCCTGGTACAACCTGTCCTTTGTACTTTGGCTTCATGGAGGCTGCTTTCCTTTTGTTTTTTTGCCCAAACATGGTTGTAACCTCTGAACCATTTGGAGCAGATACTTAAAACTGAGAAGTGATATCATATTCCGTCTCCGCACTTATACTATTACTAGATGCACCCGTGGAAATGAGATACCATTCAGACTCTCCAACATCCAATTCTGGTTGTTAAGTTCCTCCTACTGTGAATGTCTTGACATGGTCTTGACTAAGACTGCGAAAGTACTCACTTCCTTTTAGCTTCCATGGTAACGATGCCGGGCAATGAGAAAACGCAGACAGATTTTGTGTGAAGATTAGTACACCATGTGATGAAAGAGATGTGAGATCTGTGTGATTTATCAGGAACAACCCCTGACAGCCCAATTGACTGAGACTTACTGACGTACAAGTGAAATAAGCTGTGGTGCCCAGAAATAAAACACTCTTGTATATTTGCTGTGGTAGGAACTAACTGTTTTGGTCTCCTGACCAAAATTTCCTTTATGTGTTGATCATAACATACATCTGTATTTTTTACAGTGACAATACAATTTCAACCCACTTATGCGGCACTAGTAAAGTTTTTATGTCACTTTGTTTAAGGTCAGAGACAGGTTGCAGTTTGGACATGAAACTGAAAATTAATGAACTTGAAACATGAAAAAAATATGTTTCATTTACTGGCATGTCTCTACAACTGCTTTTATTTCTGGAAGCACAGATATTTCTTTTAACTCACAATAAATACAGGAAACAACCCACTCTCTGTTGTGTCAATTATATCAGTTCTTACTGGGAATATTAAGCAAAACTATGTGTGCTATTTTCCTTCATTTTTCTGTTTCACAATTCCACAACCTTCCCATAATTACAATAGTTTGGGCTGATGAATCTGGAATTAAATATCTTTATCATAGCATCATTTTCAACTTGATTAGAAACTAATGTCACCCATGAAAAGAACAGTGTTATAATGTTCTGTATTTGCATATGAGAGCATGTTCCAGGTGCTCCAGTTTCCTCTTACAGTCCAAAAACATGCCTGTTAGGTTAATTTTGTTTCTGCAGTTATCACAGAAGGAATAGTTGGTTGTCTCTGTGGTGTAGCCTATCCAGGGTATACCCTATGTATTTCCCAATATCAGCTGGGAAGAGGTTGGAACACTGGATTGAGCTGATATAGAAGCCATTTTTACCTTTATTAAACCGTCGTTTATCCTTCCATAGGTTATATAATATCAATCCGAGTCCCAGATTTGACTGTTTTGAAAAATCTGACAATATTTCAGAGGAAACATGGTATTTTTCAGTGCAGAAGCCTTAAAGTGCTTGATGCTGGGGGAATATGCTGCTTTATCCACTACTGTCTAATTCTGCCCCAGGATGTTTGAAATAATGTTCCCCCTTTACAATGTAACAGAATTATGTTATTAGAAATACAAAACTTTCAAGCCTAGTTTGAATTATAGCTTTTCATTATGTCAAAATAAGTGTAATAATACATTCATTGTGATATTATCCAAGAGTCCTGAAAAAAAATGGACGTTCTTGTGTTTGGCTGTGCTTTATTTTGTACATCTTCCTTAAACCTACAGTGCCCAAGGTGACATTATTGTTACATAAAGTCTCTAAAATAGTTTCCATCCCTTTCTGTTAAATATTTTCAATAAAAAACTTAATCATATACTTGTCTTCTGCCACCTAACTGATACTAGGAAGCAGAATATGTGTTAAGATCATTTTGAAATATCACATTGTAATAAAAGATAAGGACAAAGCATTCTTTTGAAGGGGCCAAAAAGATCTCATATTTAATAAAACAACAGCTTTTCTTACCTTTTTCATAGGTTGGACCTTTAAAGTTTAAATAAATTTTGATAAATAAATCTTTTGTCTTTAAGTAAAAGCCTCTTCTCAACCAGCTTCCATATATGCAGGTGAAATATGGTTCCTTAGCAGGAAAACAAGATTTTGAAATCCACGCCATGTTTTACATCGTTCTACTTCACTATCAAAGGGTTTATGCTAGTCATTTTAATAATAATAATCATAAAAAAGATGTATTTATTCACTTTTTCATTAATTCATTCAGGGTTGTGCTCAGCCTATTCACCATAAAGCAGGTGTGAGGTGGTGTACATGCTGGACTGGCGACCAGTACATGTACCACTTGCCTTACACACAAACACATACACACACACACACACACACACACTACTTGGGGGAATTTATAAACGCACCTGACATGCAGGACTTTGAATGATAGGACGAACCCTAAGTACACTAGGAGAACCAACATATGGAGAACAAGGAAACTAGACAGAAAGGCGCCTGTTGGAACCTCCCCCCAGGGCTCAAGCCAGTAAATTTCTCGCTAGCGTGATGACCAGCAAACCTTCGTGCAGCAATTATCAAACATAGCACTCACACTTTCACTAGTTGTATAATGTCAGATACAAATGTAAAAAAGACGTATTTGCATGGGTTACACTTTTTTATTTTCCATGGTTAATGTCTGTTCTGGTTTTGGGTGGATCCTGTTTTACACAACACAACAGACATTACCAACACATGATTTCTTACGGTTGAACTTATATATTTTTGCAGATGAGAACAAATGTAGTAATTATCTGGTGACACTGGATTGACAAAGCACATTGTATCCAGTCATCCCAGGTCATCCTTTCTCTATAACCAGTTTAACTCAAGAAGCGTCTTTTTATAATGACTTACACACACTAACAGTTTAAGTATCATAACATTTTCCATGTCATTACTCAGTTTCAGTGAGTACATCAACAGTTTATGTGGGTTAAATCTTTAGTAATGCAAAAAAAGGGAAAGAGGTCATTCTCCAATTATAAATCTCGTACTTAAGAGTATCTTTTCTTAAAATGCCCCTATATTCTCTTTTACATTCTCTGTCCCATCATTGTCAGTGGGTGATGAGATTATTCCCCTAACAAGGAAGCACATTCAGGCTGTTACGCTTCAGGTTGTCTGATGACTCCACTGTTGTTGTTGAAGCTCCTGAGTTATTATTAGCTGCCTCAGAACTCCTTTTTTAGGCAACATTTTTAGGAATAAGGACATTTAAAGAACAGAGTGAGATAAGTGTCAAAGAGAGGTTTCTTTTTTCCAGTTTGTCAAACTCTTTTGCTGGAATATGGAGTTCCCACTACCTAAATTGAGGATCAGCCATGTGACCTTAAACAGAAACTTATTTCTGGGTGAGCTATGGAAAATCTTTCTTTTGACTCAGTCACTCAGTTAAATATAAGTTCTGATAGTATGGAAATATTTGGGATATAAAGAGTTATAAACCATGACTAGGAATGACCAATATCACCAGCTGGAATTCATGAGATGTTGGCTGTTAAGTCACATTTTTGTAAATTAATAACTTATTGCCTATTTGAGTAACTCGATTTGACATATCAGAAGCCATTTATCTCTCATTTAATCATTTATCGTATTACACAATGCAACTCAGTTAGCTTAGAATTACAGTAAACAGCATTTCAAGCAATCCTTAACTTATTTACAGCATCCACACATGGAAAAATGTTTTATTCTGGTAAACTGTTTTTCATCCATGCTTTTACCATCATACAAAGTTTAAAATGACACAGTTTCACTTTGTGCTAACCGCAACTAATATATGTTGTTTCCTGAAAAGGCAGCTGATTGCAAGCAGGCTTTACCTCACTTACAGCCTGAAACACCTTCTGAATTCAGACAAACAGCAAAGTAAAGCATGTTAAACTAACAATACCACTGAGTTCTGGATTTGCACTTCAGACTCAGGTAGGCATCTGAATGCAGGAATCTAAGGCAAGAGTCTCTTTGCATCAGCAGGTAAACGTGTTTCTGGGCTTCGTCGAAGCAGGATAGACTCGGCCTTTCCAATGACCTTTTAATCTTCTCTCTGACATGGTGGTCTACATTGACCTGGAAGAAAAGCAAACAGGGGAGCCTTTGTGATACAGAATTAAGTGAAATGTTTAAAGTAAGCTGGACCTACAGGTATGGTCATGTTGTTACAATGCCTCACAATGTGGTTGTAAAGGGATGTGTTAAAAAAAAGGTGTCGAATCAGATCAAGCTTTAAGGAAACATTGTTGTTGAATTAAAGTAGGGTAAGGGTTAAACTCTATACAAATACAGCCTGGCCAAAAAAAAGTTAATCTATTCTAAAATTTGTTGGACCTTCTTTAGCTTTGGTGAAAGCAACATTCACAGTGACATTATTTCTACAATGCCACATTTATTTCCACCCACAGTTACAATCATTTTCACCAAGATCTTGTATTGATGGTAGAAGAGACCAGCTTGAAGTTTATCCAGGATATCTGAAAGACTCTCAAAGGGATTCAGTTCTGGACTCTGTGCTGACAATCTGAGTCCAATAAATCCTGTTCTTGTCGTACTGCATTATAGATTCAATTTATCCAGTTTGTCAGCCAACCTTATTCTTCAAATTAACGTTGCTGAACTTAGACCTGACCAACGGCAGCAACCTCAGACGATGCCTCTACAGGCTTCTACTGTATATAAGATGCACAATGGCTGAATCACTTCACCTGTCTCTCCTCTTACCCTGATGACCTCACCAGTATGAGCTGGCCTTGAGAAGTCAGCAAAACTGAGCTTTGGACTTCACCTCATCCTTCCATCCGTTTGCTACACCCTTCCTCTCTATGCATATTCACCTCGTTTGACAATTTCTCCAACTCTGAACTCTTGACTCTACTTTAAAAACATGACGTCGGCATTACAAAATAGACCTACATTAATGTAACGCTCTTCCATTAAGCAACAGGAACAGTTCAGCTTTGCTTCTTGCACAGAGATGCTCTGAATGTCGGCCATCCATTTCATCAGACTTTATGTTTCTGTCATAACGATCAGGTTTCTACCACGAAAGAATCCCCTCCCACTCAAAAGTGTCCTCAACCTGGAGGCAAAGAGCTTCATTCACTGTCATTACACAAAACATTGTCGTTTCAGACCTTCTTTTTACTCCAGTACAAAACAAAATTTCAGTGTTTAATTGGTTGGTAAATGCTCTAAACATCATAATTACAATATTTATGTGAATGACAGCCGAGACCTGAAAGGTTTGAAGGCTTTGCATTTGAGCAGATTATTTTCTAAATTCAGTTTTTTACAAAAGGAGCAGACTAGCAGAGGAAACGCAGCACTGCAAGCAGTGGAAGTTGTGACATGAAGTAGTAATCCATGTTGCTTCATTGACTTTTAGAATCATTTCCTCATTCATGTTTCTGATCAGATATTCTATTTATTCAGCAGATGCAATCATAATTTCCCCTCTTGTGTCATGCATGGATGAGATAAGACTTTTTTTTTATTTTGAGGGGTGAGAACAACATTGACAAAGAGAGATGTACCATCCCAGATCTCAAACTGACCTCTTTGCAGGCTGTGGGCTGGATGAACTCTCGGTAGATCTCCTGTGCCCTCCAGCTCAGGTTGTCTGGTGAAACTGTTGATTTAAAGTCTTCACATGCGAGCCAGAACTCAATGTTTTCTTCACTGAACTCAGTCTGTAAGAAAGAGCGGAATGCTGCCAAGTACCCTTTAAAGAAGGACGGAGAAAGATATTAACATCATTACGCACTGTTTGAAATCCATCAGAAAAAATGCAGAAAACTCATTTTGTAAGCTGGATCATTTACTTTTATCCCTCAGCAATTTCTCCAGAGACAGGTGACGTTTATGATCAGTCTGCCAACTGTTACAAAAAGATGTTTCAAAATTAATATTTAAAGCACTCACAGGAAGTTAGTCCTAACGGAAACACACCCTACCTTTGATCCAGCAGATATGTCTCATTTATATTTTGTCCTGAAAAGCACTGGGTGTCCTTCCTTCTGGTCCGAGTCAGTATAATATCAATCCTGTGAAGGAAATCCAGTTAGACCGGGAAAAAAAGGATGTAAAGAATAATTATAAATCATTACGCCTCACTTTTACCTTCTGGGCCGTTTCATGTTCGGCATCAGGTCCCTAATATCATAAAAGCGGAGCTTTGAGAACAAAAGCTTAGGCATTCTAACATCTCCGGTGTTGTCCTTCCAGGAGATGAAACTGTCTGAGGTGATGTGTGTAAATAATATTATTCACTCCTGAGTTGGTTTTTAACTCGCTAGGGAAGGTGTAACACCTGACGCTGAGGGCCTGCTGGTGCAGGTATATAAATACCTTTGGATGACAATAACTGCTTACACTCAACATCTGCTGTCACTGACTCACAGCTGTAAAATTCCAGTGGGAAAGGAAGATTTCTGCTTTTCCCTCTCAGTGACTTACATGTCATGGTGCACATCAGAATAAAATCTTTATTGAGTAAACAATGAAGTATTGCTGCTGATGTTTATATAGCAAGAGTGTGTTTCTCATTCAACCACTTACAATTCCTCAGTCAGCAGTGCCAGAGCTCCCAGTCAGGATCATAGCCCTCCAGATGGAGCAAGTTGTGTTGCCAAAGGGCATTTATTGAAGGTATGGGCATTGTAGCAACCTTGTAGAAATTTTTAGCTCTACATCTTTATTTATTTAATATGGTACAGCGCACATTAATCAACATGTGTTTATCAGCCCAGCATGTAAATGTGCCAGAGTTAGCCATTAGGCTAATTTTCATCTGCAGTCCCACACCTGGCAACCCAAAACCTCACCTAAAGTGGATGAATTAGCTAAAACTGAGTGATCTTATTGAAGCGCCTTTATATCTTTATCACAGTATCTAATCCAAATGTATCTATGTAAATTATAGTGTTTGTACTGGTTCGTACTGGTATTTGTACTAGAAAGGATCCTTTAAAAACAGGGAAAACACTAATCCTGTGTTTGGAAATGTTTTTAGATTAGATAGAGGTCGATAGGTATTACTTGCTCATACAACTAACCAGGACTGTGATTTTTAGGATTGTTTTCTGCCTTTTTTTGCTTTACAATAAGCATGTTTACAAGCATGCCAACAACGACAAATCACTATTATTTATTTATTTCTTTGGTTTTCAGTATTAATTTATTTTTTTATTAACTTGTTTTTTTTTAAGTATTTTAAAGTGCCTCCACCCCATCGTACATATTGCGCAATATGTGCCTTACATAAATAAAGTATTTTTCATTTCATTCATTCATTACCTTTAAGCAATTGCATCTTTGTGTAAGCTAATTACACAATCATTCAGCTGCAATAAGAGAGACTTTTACAAAAACACACACATTTGACCTATTTATATGCTGTAAAACCTAATCAGCTGGTTGCTAAACTATATTTTATTTTGCATGTTTTTTCGAGGATTATTAATTACCTTGAATTAATTATCAATTACCTTGAGTCATCTTGAGAGGGCTCTGCGTTTTATCACACAAGTGACATTCTCAGATTTCATTAGCTCTAAAGGTACTATATATATAT
>JBAMHX010000016.1:3946756-3965770 GCA_037177515.1 Pseudomugil tenellus | reverse complement strand
TATCTGTCAGCCTTTTTGAAAGCATATATAAAGTCTGCAGGCATTTTCTGGAAATTAATAGGACATTGAAGGAACTCAATTTATTCAGCTTGCAGTAATTTAGTCTGAAATACATATACAAATACTTTGAGGTAAACAGATATTCTGATGTAAAAAAAGGAGATCAAAAACATAATGGAATCTAAGCATACATATTCGTTTTCAGAAAACATCAGCAAACAGTCATTAGCAGTTGCAAGGCTCCAGTCGTCTGGCTCTTCGGTTCTTTTGAAGAATTGAAATATGGAAGAAACTTTATGGCAAAACCAATTACAACCTCTCATCCAGGTTGCAGAGGACGATGTTTGTGCAGCCCTCTGATGTACAGTTTTATATGGCTTTAGATGGTGAGAAACTATTTGCATTGGCTCGGGCTTCCATCACCAAGCAACCCCCCCCCCCTCCCCCTTCTTTTTTTAAAATCATGGTGTTTTTAGATGTTGGCACAATACCCCAAACTCCGCTTCTCCCTTGAGGTTTGCTTTGCTTTGGAGCTTCGCTGAACATTTTCCAAATGTAAAAACATTGATTGGGCAGAGGTTAGATTTATTGGCAAGGAGCAGAAGTTCAAAATAAAACAAATTCTTTTTATACATGGGAATCTATGTTAAGCAAACCGGCAACTAAAAAAAAACATTTTAGAATCACAACTTTGCATTTAGTATTGCCTTAAAAATGGAATTATTGTACATTAAATAATTACATTCTCAGAAAAAATTATTCATGTTAATAAGCTGAACCACCCAAATGACACAGCAGCTTAACAAAGCAAGTCTCACATAGTCTGGTGACATAATTGATGAATCAGTCAACAGCAAAGGAAAGTATGAAAGCTTACTGTCCTGCAGAATTTCCACTTTCTGGTCTAACCTTTAGCATTATGCTAGGAAATCTTTCCTACATCATTCTCTGCCCTCTCATGTCTTGACCTTAGTTGGTAGAACTTAGGGTGGGAAGAGAGTAATGACGGAGTAAAGACCTCTGTGGTTGTTGCCACTTGTAGGTTGAAATGATGTGATCTGAGTAGAATACATTTTTAAAAGAATATACACATATATGAATACACACACACATTTTTTAAGCTGGTGCTCATGTATGTTTTGACTGTTAATATGTGTGTGTATGTTTGTGTTTGATGCTTTTTTTGGATCCCCTCGGGGATCTTACTGTCAGATATGCTGGTATGTTTGTGGTTTGGAACGGTGGTTTGAAGGGGTTTTGTTTGAAACTTTCCACTGTAGAATCACAGGAGCAGCAGCGAGCACACGTGCAGCAGTGGACTCAACCTTTCAGTGGCCAACACCCTTAATATTGCATGCGTGAGTAAACTGTACTTTCATGCAAGTATGTGGGAAACATTAGTGAATGCAAATTGTTTTGGTCACTGAACACAGTCTCATTGTGACAGAAAGTTTGTGGTGAACATGCATTTATCATACATATAGTGCAGCTTATTTTTGTGCTCTTGTACTAACCATGTTCAATACTAAATGGGGCAAAAAAAATACAGCAATCCTGATATTCTGAGGTATTTCTGTCTGGAGAAAAACATTTTTAATCTTACAAAATCAGCAGAAAAAAGGATGCACATCTAATTTCATAAAGATATTTTTATTAAAGATGATGTAAATAAGTTACATTTATGTAAAGTTAAGTTAAGCAAACATCTCCATAAGAAATGTTTTCAGTAACCATATGTAAAGTAAATCTTTATACAAATAATAACTGGTTCTGATTCTGTTTAAGTGATGCATAGTTTTTTCTTAATTACATTTGTAGGAGTAAAGTTTTTTTTTTTTTTTTTTTTGCAAATTGATCTTTTTTGTTTAAGTTATCATCATCACTAAAGATGGTTTTCAGACAACATTTCTTGCTATAGGAGAATCATTCCACACAGTTTTTACTATGTTTATATGAGTTTCTGCAATATTTTCTTTGACAATGATTTCACCCTTTTTAAACAGGCTAATATCATTTCCACATAATCAGGGTGTATATTTCAACATGCGTGTTTGATAAATGCAAAGTTACTCATTTTATCAGTTGTGGTTAAATATCTTTTTTCCCATCCAGTAATTATCCAGGAAGTACATTTTTAAAAATTTTTTTTACCCAGGCAGGTTTTGTTGTACAAGACTCCTTTGGGACAAAAATAAATTTATGTAACACATCTATTACATACATTCCTTATAACTCTAACTGTAGTTTCTACTGTAGTTTTGTCTGTTGTTCGTTTTTAAGTTTTAACAACTTTGTGAATGTCACAATGTCTCCACACAGCTAACAAGAAGTCACTTATCAAACTCCTTTCAGTTTATATCCAGAGAGAAAAGAAACTTGAAGCTAAATCAAAAACTTTTCCTCTTGTTGCCCGCTGAAGCTTTTCAGGTCAAACTTGTAATAGAAAGAGGTTTTAAAAGCAGCCGCACTTTTAGTTGCAACGTGAAAAAAAGGGGAAAAAAAGCCAGGGCCGGTAACTTCCGTTTGATTGGCTCCATGTGACACTTAGGAAAGATTGTGGCTGCAAAACCTTTGTTGTAATTCGCTCAAAAAGCACACTTTAAATTAGAACTGGATGACAGCATACAGTGGGTGGAGCGTTTCCCTGTGAATGAGTGCCTATCTTGATAATATTTTTTAACGTGACACTCAGGTGTATATGATGTCACACTGCAATGAGAGTGCAGAAGATAATGTGCTATTGTAATATGTTATTTTAATGGAAAGGTTACAACAGATGTTTAGTTGTTTTGGCTGATGTCATGTATCTATTACATCATTTATTATTACACTAAGCCTACTGTGTGAATTAAGCAGAAATATGTAAAACTATGTAACTCTAAGTTAGGACTAAGTTAGGACTCAGCCTGCCCTTTAGCATCACATTAAGAAAGTTTTGAATTTGCCTTTTATCAGTGAAAGGATTTAAGAACTGATGACCGATGGCAGGATTTTGTGAAACTTGTCCATGCATGTATCTTTAGTAGACTAAACTACCGTAATGCTCTTCCTAGAAAGTCCATCACAGCTGCAGTTAGCCCAGAACGCTGTCAGAGATTTATACTGACTTCCTGTCTGTCAAAGAATTCATTTCAAATCTGCTGTAAGTTTACGAAGCACTGAATCTTTTAGGACCAAACTACAATCAGGAACTTCTGGTTTGTTATGAAGCAACCAGATCCGTCAGATGATTAGGGCAAGGTCTATGTTTTACGCCCAGAGTCGGAACTAAACATGGAGCAACGTTCACTGTTTATGCTCCTCACATGTGGAAGAAACCCCCAGAGAAGCGCAGGTCTGATGAAACTCTCCGTTGCTGTAAATCAAAGTTACAAACATTTTTGTTTGCTGAATTTTTTTTTATAAAAAAATGAAAACTTACACTGTACCTTTCATTTCATGTTTCTTTTTTCTTTTTACTTAATTTCTCTTTTTTAAAGCTTACTGCATCTTACTGTAAAGCTTTTACGTAACATAATATAAACAGTCTTGTACAAATAAACCTGCTTTGCTAATTCAGAGGTGTTTTTTTTTTTAGATTAATGACAGAAACAGCAATAAAATGACACAAAATAAAAGAAAATCAGCTGTTTGTTCTGACAGACAGTTTTGGTAGTTTGGAATTGAACAATCACCACATTTACCTATTTATTGCTGTTAATGTCGGTGTACAACAGACCAAGAATCAGCGGCAGAGGGTGGTGGTGACGGCGTGAAAAGGCATGTCAGAATGAGTCATCTCAGCTCTAACAATATAAATCCACCACCCATACTGTAGATGGAAAAATAAAGATATGATCTACAATAGCTTTGCCAATGCTGATGAATAGATAGATAAGATAAGATAAGATTCTCTTCCTGTTAATTGACTCATCATGCTGATATAAAAATCCTATCTAGGGGGCATATCAAACATTTCTTGATAAATCTGATTTTAGGCTTCGAGGAGGAGCAAGTTACTGATGATGAAACACAAATCAACTTATCTTTATTTACTTTTACTGCTGTTTTTCTGCTTTTCAGGTCATTTCGGAGGTTTTTCTTCCTCTTTTTATTATTCAAACACATTGATTGTTTAGCCTGTTACATTAGTGTCTAATTCAGCATTTCAAAGTTATTTGAATGAAATTCTGATGATTTTTCATCATGTAAATTTCTATTTTCTTCAAAATAGTAGAGCACTACAGTAAACCAAGCAAGTGGCATCTCTTAATCACTTTCATCTACTCAGATCATGTTGCTAGCCTTGTAGCTTATATGCCTATCTCATATTTTAAGGGTTTATATGCAATGATGTCCAGCCAATTAGCAAAAGCAGGAAAGTAGAGTTAAACAGATATTATAATTGAACCAAAACATGGCTCAGACGGTAAAACACAAGTCTAATATTTTTGCAACAAACATTTACACATCTACAAAGCACCATCAAATCTAAAGCATAGAAATCATTTGCATTTTATAAGAGAATGTTGAATAAACTATGCAGGTCATTAATACAAAAAAAAAAGTAGCTTAATCAAGTTACAAATCTTTTTATCCTTATTTCACTATGCAAACAGATACTGACTGTACATGTTCCGTCTGACCGCCTTAAAACTTATATCTTATGTGGTTCTTTAACCAAAGTGCTTCAAAGAAGTAACTTCTCTATATTTTTAGTGTAATCACACCACCAGAAATTTCCCCATTTGTCAGCAATATCCCCCTTTCATCAGTCAGCTGTATAACACCAACTTTTACATGTTTCAGAGAAACTATTGTGACACTAAAATTACATAATAGTGGGAAATCAAGAAATTTTTCAACATCTGAGCCCTGACAGGAAGTCTACCTTGAGAAAAAAAAACAAACATTTACAGGATAACAATATGATGATTTAAGATTAGCTTTATTGTCCCTCTTTGGGAAGTTAATCTGGGGCTTTCACTCCAGCTGCAGCCACAAAGTGATGATTAATATAAAAATAAAGTCTAGAAACACAACTAAAACTCAATCACAGAACCAAACAACCAATGAAATAGCTCAATACATTCAATCCCAAAAGAAATATATTAGTAAAATCATAAACCCCCCAACAAGAAACAATATCTCACATCAATAAAGACAAAACTAAAACATAAGATCAGTAGAAATAGATTAGTGGACTGTTCAGTGACTTGCCCAAGGACACTTCGGCATGTAGTCAGGCAAAACCTGGAGTCAATCCACCAACTTTTCCAGCTGCTCTTCTTCCTGACACTGCTTTTATTCCCGTTCGCAACAACATGGTTTGGATTAAAAAGTATAATAACGATTTAAATAGAAGCAGACAGAATTTGTTGGTAACAATATTAATTTTCTTATAAAAGTGTAGGAATAAAAAAAACTGTTTTTTCCATCTTTCAAATCAAGTTGATGTTTGAGAAAAAAAAATCCATATATCATCCAGTTATTTACCATAATACAGTGCGGTAGGTATATTTTAGACATTGATGTCTTACAGATAATTTTACAATAAATAGTTCAGCTTTCTTTTAGACAATTACTTAAATCTCAGGAGACAAAGGATGATGTAGTAGTACGGTAATTGATAATTACTGGAGGATGTCTAAGAAGTTTGATTCTTCCGAGTCTATTGTTTCTAGTTCTGAGCATGTACTTTGACAGAAAACTGTTTGGATGTATTGATAAAAAGTATCTTATATAAATATATAAACATTTATAAATGAAAAAATACTTTAAAAAATAAAACTTAAAAAGTGATCCCATGAAAGAAAATCAGAATGATGCAAGATGTATTTTATGGAGCCCATTTGATGATGAAGCAAGAATATATTTTCTACTCCATGCCTGTGGGCTGTGTATACATTTAGGTTATTTTAGGTTGTAATATTAAATTCTATATAACCATTTGAAACATTCCCTGATCAGGCACATTTTAAATAATTTATTTATGAAGAAGAAGAGCTTTTGTTTTGTTTTCTGTAGTGAATGTCCAGCATGTAACAGCTCTGAGTGCTTACCAAGCTGTTGTGAAATCTGGTAAACAAAAGTTGCAAAATTTGGCCTTTCTTATAGCATAGTAATACTAATAGTATGATAATAGTAGATTAGAATGAATTGCAATATGTTGTATCGCCACCCCTTGATACATGTCGTGTTGCTAGATTATTGATTAGAAACACCCCAAGTATGCATTGGAATCAGATGCTTTTGCACTTGTAAATGCTACTAATGCATGAAAACTGTAATTGTGGCCATGCATCACTAACATATTGAGTGTCCACATGACGTTGTTGTTTAAACTGGAACACATTGTAACAGACCATCTGGGACTGGAATAATTTTGGCTCTTTGAGAAAAACATCTCACCAAGTTTCCTAAAGCAGAAGTGGCAAACTGTTGTTTTTGTTGGGTTTGTAGTTTTCGGGGAACAATAAAGGAGCGAAACCTGCATAAAATGATACGTATGGTTTGCCGTTGCTGTTTGTCTCAAACTATTCAGTTAGATAAACCCAGTAATCTCATTGTCATGATTCTAATTCATCTCAAGGTGAAACTAAATTAAATCAAAATTATCCATTTTGCACATGTACTACAGCCAGAAATTCCCACACATGACTAAAAAAATGGCCACAAGTTAATTTTCTTGTTCAGTTATTACAATCCATCCCAATGACTGAGACTAACACATGGCTACGTATTAATATATTTCTATTAGTGTCACCAGATGGGCCTGGTGCTACCAAGATGCAACAATAGCATATTATCCTTCCAACAAGATAACAATGAAGAACATGGATCTAAAAAAAAAAAACACATAAAAAGACACAATCAAAATAAACACGGAGGGCAGAACACAATGTATAGATGTGAAAAGGACATCTCACCAGACAGAAGTAACTGAAATATCTTGCAGCACATGAGTGCTTCTTTGAGTATACCTTTATTGTCATTGTAGCTAAATTGTCATTTTTATTTCTTTCTTGTTATATTGTTTTAATGCTCTGTGAAGCACTTTGAATCACCCTGTGTTGAATTTTGCTATACAAATAAGTTTGCCTTGCCTTTATGGCATTTCGCTATCGGTCACAAAAATAAACAATTAGAGGAGGGCGGTCACAAAATCCCAGGAGTGAGCCAACAATCTCAACCTTTTGCAGTTTATCTTTACAATGCAATGCAACTTTATTTACAACACACTTTAAAAACAAGTTTTGCCAAAGTACCACAATCTGCAGTTAAAACTAAATGGAATAAATAACATAAGAGGAAATTAAAATGTAAAATACTAGAAGTGAAATAATTACAATCAACTACTGATAGAAATGTCAGCTTGTCATTTCATGCAAAGTGCGAGTGTGAACAGATATCTTTGTATTTGTTTTTTGTTCATTCTTATTCAATGTTTTATTTCAGTTTAATTCACCACCTGGCCAGGTTTAAGTATTTAAAGCAAATTGGTGGAATTAGGAAAATGTCACAACATGACTTAGAATAGACCTCAAGACATCAGCTGGATGTAATCATTTTTTTTTTTTTTTTAGCTCGCCAGGTGACTGAGGAGTACAACGTGCCCATTTTATTAGATATGGAATAGTAGATTATGTTTAAGACGGTTAGGATTTCTTTTCAAACAACAAGGCTAGCTGTGATTTTTCCCACACCTGCATTTGTGGATGTTCTCACACATTTTTGTCACCTGTACTTGCATGTCTGGGCTGCGAAGCTGCACATCTGATATGACTGGCTTATCTTTCATCAAAGTCTTGGGTTCAACAAAAATTGGCAAGCATGAAGACTAACACGGATCAAGATAAGACATACTGCTGTTTGAGTCATCACAAAAGCAGTTCTTTCCAGAAAAAGCTTTTTAAAACTACAAACGTGCGTGAAAATAAGCAAACATTAAAGCTTCTTAGTAGTGAGAGGTGGAGAAAATGTAGCAAGTGATCACTGTTGATCTTGTTACTAGTGTTTTTTTTTGTCATCAAGTCTAAATACATGATGTACAGATGTAAGTCGCTTTGGAGAAAAGCGTCGGCTAAATGACTGTAATGTAATGTAATGTAATGTAATGTAATACATGTTTTCTTATCTAAAAGCATCAGTGAGTGATCAGTTGAGTCAAAGAAGCGCCCCAATGTCTGTAATAAAAGGCAACACAGTACAGCAGAAGCATGAAAACAGTGTTTAGCAGGGAAATGAAGAAGCAGTCAGATGATTCATATTAAACAGGAAGTTCTTGTCTGGGATTTTCCTTTTCATGGATGAGAGATGAAGAACTACTGACCTAAGACATGATTTTTCTTTTCCCTCCACTACTCTGAAAATCTATCACAATATAGCCAAGCTTATGTCTCAGCTGGAGAGGATGAAAGCTGCAGTGGTTTGGCCTGATTCACACACAAACTTTTAAACATCATAATTTGCTGCATGTCCAAATACACAGAAGTGCCTCCCTATGTGTTATCAGTCCCTCTGTGTGGTCATCTATTGTGTTTGCAGAAGAGTTGGGCTGTCCCCACAGCATGGCAGGGTGCGGAATCAGTGTTGCAAGCATTTCACCAGAACACTGTGGAAGTGAAAGCTTTCGGTGTAGAAGAGGGACGTGAAGCCGTGCCATATTCAGGGGAAGTCAGACTGACAAGTTCCCATTATGACGTCCTTTGTCCTCAGATAGAAGTCCCTGCTCTGAGAGTTACACTTCTATCCCTGGTAAATTTGACTTTACTCAGCAGGAACCTTTAACACGCCACACAGGCTGCATTTTTCTTCTTGAAATGTACCAATCAAATGTTCAGATTGATATAAATCAGTTCAAATTTCAGTTTTTCAGTTACGTTCAACTTAAAAAGTCCTTTTAGGACACCTAACGACAACTATAACTCAAGCTGTAGGTGACAGTTCACTGAAAACTTTGCAATGAATGAAATTTCAGGTTCCAAACAAAAGAAAAAAAGACAAAACATCACATCATGATCTTCTGTTACAGTTAAATTGGTGTTTTTTCTGCAGTAATGAAGTTGAACTGGACATGAAAGAAGCTCAGCCATTTGTCTCCATCTAGTGGTCATGTCCATCCATCCGTCCATGGGGGGTTACTGAACCCAGTTCCATTGGATATATGACAAGATGTGGGTTACACCTTGTTTGTTACACCAATTTCTATATTTGGAGTGAAAAGAATGAAAGTGTTCTGTAAATGTAATATAAAGGACAGCCTGTCTTGCAGAAACTATTTTCCCTTGAGTTCCAATTCGGATCAGTAAGTAACGGTAGTTTAGAAGAGATCATGCATTGTGTCAGTTTTGCCTTCTTTGAATTTGATGCAAATTCAGGACTACATATCACACGTATGGTGACGACTATAAACTACAAAATAACTGCACCCTGGTGCCTGCAGCTATTGGTTTCCTGTACTTCCTTCATACAAATATTAGGCTAATGAATGAAATGAAAAATACTTTATTAATCACAGAGGGAAATACAAATTCTGTAGTCATTTGGTTCAGCTGGTTGGAGTTTTTCAGGCACTGGAACAAGGCAGGATATTTTCCACATCACTGGAATTCTTTTCTGACTCAGACTGGTGTTGAACTGGTGCTGGAGAATCAGACATAGTTGTGTTGAGCATGGAACTCTGGGACTGACACCATCTGGACTTGACATCGGGAGATGTGGAGGAAGATGAGGTTGTGTTCAGGTCCTTGACTGAGCTGCAGGGTGACAGAGTGGACAAGTGACAGGAAAGCTGTAGGCTAATGGGGCTAGCATGTAGCTCATTTCATTTCTTGTGCAGATCTTCTCTTTAATAGTAACATGTCCAGGATGACACCACCACTGGATAACCAGTAGTGGAACTCCACCTAACTCTAGTATTTCCGCTGAGTTGTTTATTGCGGTTTACATGGACCGTCTTGAAGCCGTGTACAGACGCATTACAGTCTGGGGTATGTTCAGGTAGCAACATCAGGTAGCATTTTTTTCTCTCCGCCTCACCCTGCCCTGCATCCCTTTCTCTGTCTTTTCAACTCAATTGAGATTAGAAGTGTTACTTCACTGATAATCTTGAATTTAGAGAGCATTATCAGTTGATCTTGGTGGTAAATAAGTCTGGTTGCCATGGAGACTCACCATAACAAGTCTTAAAAGAGCAGAGAAAATATGCAGAAAATCTCCTGTATAGTACAGCTTCTTACCAGTATGAAAAGTCTTCTTGGATAACCCAAACTGAGATCTCATGTCTTAAAAAAGATGCCTATATTACAAAAAACACAACAGTTAAGACAGAGCTACTACAGTTTGCAGCCACAGAGCAGCGCATTCCAGAATGTTAATTCTTGTACTGTTGAGTAAATGAGTAAACTGATAAGGATCTTTTCCTTGAGGTTTTTTTTCTTGTTAGGAGCCATAACTGCTATGCTTCTGCACTGCAACCCACTTAACAGTTTACCTTATCTGCACCAGGGCCACTAGAGGCCTGGCATATGCACTATATCCTTTTTGGCTCTTTTTGCATTTTTCCCTGCACAGAGATGGTTGTCATTCTGCTGGTGTGTAAATGCATTTATTTATTTTTTTGTGAAATAGTTTAACATATTTTGTGGAAATTCTTTGGTTTAAACAGGACCTTTCCTTGACACACACAACCCACCTAAACATAGTTACAGAGAAAGCATACTTAGTGCAGCAGCACTCCCTGGTGGCTCAATAAACAGAACACTTCCTTGGCTGAAGTGCACAAGATTCTTAAGGAATAAGAATAAAAGGTTGGTTTAAGATTCTCAAAGTTGTGGTGAGAGCCAACAAACCATAGAAAACCAGTTGCTCAAAGTCAGAGTTGTTGGTCATCTTTGCAGCTTAGCACAGACCCTGACAAGCAGACCAACACATTGCCCTTGTGGTCAGTATACCCTTGTCTTATTGAAAATGAGTCTCTATGTGGTAAAATATGGTCTATGGAGCTGTTGTCTTATATCACCCACATCCACTACAAAACAAGCACAGTAGCTCCACTTCAGGTCAAGAAGGAATTCAACCTGAACAACAAAATACATGAGATTTAACTCTATAATTCCTAGCCCAAGAAACAATGGGTAGAAAATTATCATTTTCTTTCAGTTAAAGTATTTATTCAGTGATTTTAAAAATGGGAAAAAAGCGTTTTTCTCATTCTGAAATGTCACAATTGTTGTAGTACAAAATGTGTTCTGCACCACCAGGGGGCAGAATGTATCCAGTATGATATGAATAGCGTTAGGCTTGCAAATTACTTCATATATATTTTTAATCAAACTTTCTTTTTTAATATTAGCTGTTTTCTTACCACCTTATAGATTATCACTAACATTCTCAGACAAGCAATGTTTGATATCCTTGATTGGATCAAATCTAACCTATAAGTAAAACTAAAAAAAAAAAAAAAAAAAAAAAACATTATACAAATTTATACTGTTTTTCCTTATATGTATTAATGTGTAAATGTCCCTTTCAAATAAACAAACAAACAAACAAAATGAAATAAAACAGATTAGCAAGCCATCAACATATGATGGTCGAAACTGAATAACAAACATAAATGTGTAACACAGTGTAATGGTGCATTCTGGAAAGCATATCCTGATATCTCCTGTTACTGTTACATGATGTTGTTGGGGTTCTCTCCTTACTTTCCAAATAAACACAGTTGTTCCACACTCACTGGCAGGAGGCTACAAGAGAAATGTTGCTGGATTCTTAGATCCTTAAAAGATAGTGTAGAAAAAGTCGCCTTCTTCCCTTCTACAATATATTTTTTAAACCCCTGAAAGTCTGCCACAGGAGGAGTTAATCTCTGGGATTCTCTGTGGTAGAGACTGATGTAAAGTTTCCTCCGCCCCAGTTAGGAAGAAAGAACAGTTTGTGGCATCAGCAGTGACTCGGTTGCCTTATCTCCCACCCACTGCGAACCCCAACACGCACGTGTCCCTGAGCCCAAAATTCCTAGGGCATTATCTCTGTCTCTGCTGCTTGTCAGTCTGCTGTGGCTTGTAGCTGCTTCTTAGTCTTCCTTCTCCGCCCCATACATCCATCTTAGTTTTTACCCTGATGGGCTTCTTACTTCTGTTTGTTCTTGCTTCCTAGTTTCCTTCCTTCCCTTTTTTTTTCCAGCCTATCGACCCATGTTCCTGATTTAACACAACTTCTTGGAACGGCTAATACCTCTTTTCATTGTAAACTCCAAATCCTTCTATCATTGCTGACTTCCCCCCTTGGCCTCTCAGTTTATAATCATTTTTGTACTATGTTTTCAGGTATCCTATCCTATCCTATCCTATCCTATCATATATCCTTTATTCTATCCACATGCTAAGCTCCAGTAGGGTCAAAGTGCAATCAGATAATGCTGATGAAGGTACCATGCAGAATTGCTTGCTTGGAGTGATCATACTTTGCAGATGCATTCATGCACTTGTGGGTGTATTTTGATGAAGATTTGCATAATGTACAGAAGTTTTTTTTTCCTTTTCAACAAGAATCGCTGCTTAAACTCTTTTAAATTGGGCTGAGATTAAGCCAAACACTGTCCTGTGATGAATCATGAACATGACATTTTTAATGACAATATCCTCAAAACAAACCATATAGTTTGTTCGAAAGCCAGGATATCTAAAGACACAGGGATGGACAAGCCAAAGACAAGTTACTTACTGTGGAGTTACTTAGACATACAGTATGTGCACAGAGACTTGTATATGGCATCATGAACAGAGCTCGAAGCTTTGAAAATGTCAACTGCAGCTAATTAAAGATACATAAACACAAGCATATTTTACATATTTTACAGCAGTAATGGTGCGAATCACAAGAGATATACAAGAATATGCAGCAAAATTTGCACATAAACACAGGATGCACATTATGCATGTTTGAGAAAAGAGGAGCCTATGGAGTTTAACATGGAGTGAAGTTGTGGGAGTGATTGACTTGAGATTAGCCTGGAGCTTGTTGCAAAGAACTGAAGCAACAAAAGTGGAAACAGTTTCATGTCCTGTACATGATGTAACGTAATCAGGTTTTATGCAGCAAGTCAGAGATGTGCTTGTAGACTGAATCATTAAATGCGTTATAGACCAATAGGAGGATTTTTAGACCATAATTCAAATACTTTGAAAACTTCCTTGAAAATGGAGAAATGCTGTGATGAAGACTTTTCTATGTATATGCCATGATGTTTAATTCACATCCTTATGGAAAAAACTACATCTTGTCTGTAAGTATAAGTCTTATAACAGTTATTAGCAGAAAACCTTTGCCTTTGAGAAAGCTATAACTTGAATAGTATTTTGTTATTTTTAGACTGTTTGCAAAAGCAGGCACTGGAAGCCAACCTCCGTTGTTAAAGTTGCTTACTTTTCATAACAAGCTGAGCTGCAGCGATTAAGAAGCGCTGAATCTATCATCTTAGAGCTCACTTTTGCAAAACAGTTTTCTGCAAATATTCCAGCATTAATCCCTACATTAGACTGTAGCACATTTGCAATTCATCATTCTCTCATTTAATTTATTTTCAACCATTTTCTATCCACATCCTGGGTATTAAAATCTTTTTATTTGTGCAGGCAAAGCCTGGAATAAAAGTTCATGACATAATGCCGTTTAGAACACCTATGTGGTGTTAAGTTACACACAACGTAGAAAAAAAACTGCAACTATTGTCCATACTGCAAAAACTTTTGCTTTTTAAATGAACCCTATGACCCAAAAATGTAAGTCACTTTGTATAAAAGCATCTTCTAAATTACTGTAATGTAATGTAAGTGTGTGCTTGCAGAAAACACCATACAGCATCATATGATCCTTAAAGAATGATTCCAAACTGGATTGTGACACAGGTGTTGGTAATAACCAGGTGGCCAGTTAACCATCTGTCAGAGCACATTTGATCCAGCAAATTTAACACATTTTTGTTCCACCAGTAAACACAAACCTCATTCAACTGGTTGCACAGCAGAAACATTTTCTACTTTTTATTTCAGTTTTGACTTTCTATTATTTTAGACTAAAAAACATGAAGGTTGTCAAATTCATTATGCAAATCCTTCCTTATGTCACACCAACTAAAAGTGTGAATTTAATGTCAATTTAATTTAATTTATCTCTGTTGATCCCACTTAAAATGTTTTGGTATAACCCAGTTCGGGCTGCACAGTGGCCCTGTGTAGCTGGGATTGGCTTCAGCCCCCCCGCGACCCCGTTCAGGAATAAGCGGTAGAAAATGGATGGATGAATGGATAACCCAGTTCAGCAGGTTCCAACTAAGTCAATGAATTTAATATATAATTTATCCATATAACTAAATTTAGTTTAAAATTATTCTAACAAAATGGCTTACTTCAAAAAAGTCTAAGACTTGTGTGTTGAAAGACTTGTTTTGGCCCCACTTGGATGTGTTGAAAAGCCAACACTGGCTTAACATTGCTTTAAAACAACACATATGTGTAAAGAAATGTCACTGAAAATACCAAAGACACACGTTATCATAGCCTGGCTAGACCAAAGAGTTTTATCTCTATTTAACTAAATCTGTCATGTGCTGAGTTTTTCACATAAATTATATATTAATAAAGCATTTTATGTGTTTCCTAGGAGTTAACTCAACATTCACTCGCACTAAAAACACAAATGTAAAATTTTAAAATCTTATTTTATTTCCTTCCTGCTTTTGTATAAGTTAGAACAAACGTCCACAGAAACACCCAAAATGTCCAAAAAACAGCCATCATAACCACAGCTGCTGTAACACGTGTCATTTAAAACATTATTGAAACCATTTTACAGACAATATTTACACCTTAAATGGATTCTGACAGGGAATGTCTAATAGAAGAAATCCACTAAATATAGTTTTAGGATTCTCAGCTGAAGAGGACGATAACCTCAAATTGCTCTGAATGAGAGGTACTTTGGTAGGAGCTTATCCTACGAACCAGGTGTTAGCTTTTGTGTAACAGCAACCAAAATGTAAACTCTTTACAAGGTCAGTTTAGTCTCAACTAACTTGTCCATGCATGAAAGCTTCTTATTAATTGCAGGACTTGAACATAAACCACCTTTTAAACCAATGTTAGCTATTTTTCTGAGTAAATTTGTGCTTCACAAACCAATCGAAGCTCTTTGGCGCCTTAAGCAGTGAAAACTAAGTTGAACCAATCACAGATGTTCCTCGAATCTAATCAGCTCTCTCATTGCTTAGACCGCCAGATTGCTTTGAATGTCTGACTTGAGGAAGTAATAGCTCGCTAACTGTGTTGACAGAACAGATGATGGTGTTTCCAGCAAAGAATAATAGTTTCTATCAAAGTTTGAAAAGATCAAGCTGTTGATTCAGAGATTTAAGATAGAAACATAGTATAGCTATAATATATATTGTAGTAATAGTGTAACCAATGACAGGACTGGTTACATTCAATAAGCAGATCTGTTTGGTTTAACTTAGTTTCAGTGCCCCAAAGTGTCAAAAGTAAGAAAAAAAGTATTTTTAACCAAGTTGAAGAATTGTGTTTCATTGTCTTTTCAGAAATAGCATTTGAAAATACATTTCATGGTATTTAATAAAGAATTATTTTAATTTGCATTACGTCCATTTAAAATGTGCAATTACAAAACACTTTGCATATTTGTCTTTTTAATTGTACAAAATAATTGTTGAATTTAAATTTATATTTACCTTTTTTTATTTCACAATGTATTACTTGTGAAAATGCTGTGTTGCTTTTGCAAAGACCATCCCAGTCCTCCATATCTATCAACTGCCTCTGCAGTGATTGTTAGTAAAATAGCTTTGGTCTTGATAAACTTTGCAGTTGTCTTCTCATTAATCCACCTCTTCCTGACAAAAACAAGTTGTTTGGACATTTTGAATGATCATCAAATTTAAAAATAATTACAAGAAAAGGCCAGACAGAGCAAAGTCAGTGACTGGAACAGTTAGTCCGTTTGAAGGCTCAACAGCTTGGACAAACATTGCAAAACAGTCAATAAACTCCTCATTCACACCCATGCCTTTCAGCTTTTCAATCCTGTTATTCTCAAAGAAAGCCGCTTGCTGCTAATGCAGGGTTAGGATACATTCTTTCAGAGGATATTCAGCTGAATTTGTCCACAAATATTGTTCCAATAATCTATTAGTAACCAGGAGTCTTTGCATTAATTTTTTTTTTTTTTTGCCAATAGAGATAAGAAAAAAGCAGAAAATGCAAGCAGAAGAGAAAGCAAAAGGCGAAGCATATGTACAGGAGTAAAGCAGTTAATACATTATTTGGACCTTGTTTGGCTTTTGGATGTTGTCAGTCTCTGCACCCACAGCTCCTTTCACTTCTGGGTCCTCTGACAGCCACGTCTTTTTAATTTAAACAGGGATTCTAAGGTGTCTTCTGAAGTGCAGAATCGGTCATTCAAAGAGGCGTGAGACAAGCCTTTTCTTCTTCACATTGCTTTCATCACCCTTCAGTCTGCTCCAGGAGAGCTTGGTAGATCTCTGATTTCAGAAATCGTGGATAAGAGTCGTTTTCCATCAGACTGTATATCAGTCTTTGTGCCCCGTCGAAGCAATTTGCTTCTGGTTGAGAGATATTTTCTCCGATTTCTTCTCTTGTCACGCAGTCAATGTTTATCTGCAGTCAGAAAACAAATTTCGATCATGAGTTAACTGGATGTCAAGGCAGTCAAAGAGAGAAAAAGAATATTGCATGTTGCACTGAGCAATGCAAAACCAAAGATGCCCTTGAACCAGAAATGTTTCTATTAAGTAAATGTGAGTGAAACTGTGAAGAAATTACAGAGACACGAAACAACCTGGAAGCTAAGCTGGATGTGAAGTTGCAAAAGTCAGGCTTCATTCACGTCTCAGTGGACAGAAACCGTACCTGTCTTGGTGCATCAACTTGGACAAACTCTTTGAAAATCCGTTTGGCAGCACAAAGCCTCCTTGTTGCACAGGACATTTTTTTGTACTCCTCACAGGCCAGCCAAAATAGAAGATTCTCCTCGCTGTATTCTGTCCTCAAGAAGTCCTGAAACACCAGCTGTCCGGCTGCACAAAGGAAACAGAGACGCTTTGAAACCAGGACAGCTCAATTTCAGATATTTAATCTCTTAAAAAAAAATCTGCAGTAAAATACTGATGTTCAAATTCGTTTTCATGGAATTCTCATGGTGTTGAAAGATGATGGCATCAATATGCATGAATACAGACAAACAGGATAACCTACACTGTAACCCTTAAAACTGTATGCTGTTTATGAGTTGAAAAACACTTTCTTTTCTCAAGTGGGAAATTTCAAGCTTGTAGTAAATTGTGAATGAATCATCATCAGAAGAAGATGTTGCGTTGTTCTGAAGTGTGATGACTTCTGGCAGGAATCATCTTTTCTCTCTTGCATTATTTTGTTTGTGTTGCATTGTTGTTAAATCTAGCTTGTTTATAATTATGTTGTATATATAATTATGTTGTATGTATTTAAATCAAGCATCATTATTTAAGGATAAACAAAATCTAAAAGTATTTTATACAGCTGACAGAATCCATTCCTCTGAATAATTTATAGAGTCAAAGACAAGTACAGGGATTGTATTTGTTTTAAAGTCCCATTATTTTAAACTTTAACAACAACAGTGTGAAAATGCAGCAATGGATGCTCTTACAACAGCACGCAGTGTCTTTCATTTCCTACCGATGAAAAATGTTTCTCTTGTGTGGAAAGGCCTTCCAATCATTGAATATGTCACATGTAGAATTTATGCCACATATGACCTACTGTAGGATTTAATGTGATTAAAATGGTTTAATGGAATTACTATGACAATATTAATATCAACAATTAGTAATTAATTTATAATTAACCTTGAGGCACAACCTCCTATTTTCTAGTTTACTTTTGCAACACTATATGTATAGAAGGAAACCTTATTAGATGATGACTTGCTAACTCAATCAAAGAATAAAATAAATTATCAGTCTCAGTAAATCAATCAGTCTCAAATGTTACAGTCGTAAGTTCTAGTTTGAATTGACTTGGATCATGACCACAGGAATCAAGACGGACAATGAACAGATAGTAAAAGGGGTATTTATTATCTAATCTACAGGTTATACATGGCTAAATATGAGAAATAATAAAACATTTAACAAACAAGACAGACTAGACAAACATAACATAAACCAGTGTTGCGGTGAGAGTTGATGATAAACCTCCGTTCTATGGGAAAGAAGATATGTGTGTGTAATTAATAAGTATTAAGTAAAACTCTGGTGTTCCTTAATAAAGTCTAAGAGTGAACCATTTCTAAGGCCTAGATGAGCTACTCTCCTAACTTGCCAACCATCAGTAAAGACCAATAGTTGCTTGCTGAGGAAATGGGCTTCGTTCAGAACCGCAGCTTACGACCAGTGGACTGGGCTTGGGTCCGGATCCGTTTTGGGGCCCTGAGACGGTGTTGGTCTGTATTGGCACTGTTGAATCCAGGAGAAGCCTGTCTTTGGGGGTTTGCAGCTTTTAGTGGTTCCTTCTGGGGTCGATGGGTGGAGGTTGGAGGCCGAGGGTGGAAAGTTCAATAGTGCCCAAAAGTGAGGCGGTTTTAAGCTGTTGTGGAAAATTGAACTTCCGTTAGGAGGCACAAGCTTGGTTGCAGAGTGGAAGTTTTCATTCCTCATTCTAGGGCTGGACTGAGTGGCCATGTATATACCATGTGGCCCGCCTTTGTTCTCCAGGAGCAGGACAAAGGAAGACAGAGCACAGTCTCTGTTGGTCTTTTTTAACATAGGCGGGCTTTGGCTGAGGTCTGCTGCCAGCCAATCAGGGATCTGTGGGGGTGATTTCAGCTCATGGCTCCTACCACAGAATTACATGTGCATTAGCTTATCACCAGGGGATAAATCATTTAACCCTTTAACTTCCCGGTCTACCATTTGGTAGAGGTAAATTTGCTGTGATTATGATGATTTTCTTGAAC
>JBAMHX010000016.1:3931379-3946656 GCA_037177515.1 Pseudomugil tenellus | reverse complement strand
ATTTATCAAACTTATGGTCAATCTGTAGCATGTAGGTGAGATTTCCCAAAGATAGGGGGAGAGCAAGGCCTCCCCCTTTCTCTGTTCTTTGATGAGTTGATCTGGCTTACTGGAGACAGTCTTGAAGAGAGATGAAGAAAGGGGTAAATTCCTTTTGTGTCCTGGCGTCATGTGGAGAGAGTCTTGAGGTGGTGAAGAAAAGTTATCAGTTTTGTTGGTCTTACTCCACAAATCAAACACATCCAGCTTTCTTGAGTTTAAGATGGTCGTAAAAATTCCAACATTCGTTGACCAGTTCATCAAAGCGTTCTAAAAAGGGGTCTGTTGAGGGTGGAATCGTTACACCTACATATTTGTAGGTTTTCTATGACACAGCTTATTTGTTTACATTTACTTAGGATGGTATGTGCCTTTTTTAAAGTTTCCAATGTATTGGTTCTGATTGTGTCTGATGTCTTGGTAAATGTGGATGGTGAATTGTGACGTTAAAGCCCTGCTCACACCACAACCCTGAGACAGTCAAACATAAAGGTTTGGTTACGCTCTGGCATCTTGTTTACATGGTAGCAGAGTTTTTGAAGATAAAACCACAAAGGTGTGGCAACAGCTACTGGAGTCGAATTGAAGATGTTTCACACTACTGGATGTGTTGTTGCAAAGTTTCACTTCTCAGACGAGGCCTGCATGTAAACATTGTTTGTCATCCTGTTAGTGCTTTCCACATTGAGATAGTGGTCATTCTGTTGTGTAAATGTTTGTCTTTAAATGCACACAATGATTTCTTTTTTTTACTAGTGCTCCACACTCTGCTTCCTAAACTGGTGTTCCTGGGAAATGATACAAATGGTATAATAAACTCTAGAAACTGCACAAAGAAACTGTCTCCGTGGTATACAGTTCTGTGTTTACTTTATTGTTTTAATAATAACAAACAACTTTTTTAAATAAATAAATTAAACACCTTTTTAAAAAACACCTTTACAGAGTTCAGCAGGCCACAGGAATTCTGACGTGGACAATACACTTGTGGAATTCATGTTGAGACGTCAGTGTTGCTGCATGTTGTCATTTGCAATGTCAAGAATAGAAAATTTGACCTGAAGGTAGATTAAAAAAGGATTAGCAAAATTCCCTTAAGACATACTGAACATGCCACAAGATCGATAAAAAAAGCAATCAGTTGTTTCTGCCTCCAGATAAAAACAAACGTGGCCAACACACACAGTCTAGAAAAAATAAACACAACATTCCAAGTTGAAAAGAATTCCTGAAAACGTCTCCATTGTTTTGTTGTCTGCATCTGAAGCGTCAGCTTTTGTTTGTTTTTGTTTTTTCTTCCAAGAGTGAATTATAAAAACTGCGGGTGTCGGCACCAGCCAGCCTGATTTCTAAACATTTTAAAGCAATAACCAAAACATTGATTCAATCCTATTTTCTCTGTAGTGACAGTTGAAAAGTTGCCTTCAAGTTAGAATTACTACTGAATGGCAATTCGCCATTCTGTAGTAATCAGGTCTCTTATCAACTAATATGTTCCAAACATGTTTTAGTCTTTCTTGATTCTTAGAATAGATCTGATCACATTAGATTCAACTGCATTCTAACACATGTACAGTTCCAGGGCAATAAAAATACAATTTAGCATCTAACCAGAAATGTAAAAAGCAGCAAGTGCAGCTATGATAAACAATCCACAGTAAGTCCACAGTATGTTCTTATCAGGAATTTAAATTATATATAGAGTGGGTATTATGTGCATGTACATATGGATATGTGCTTGAAATGCAGTAATTAGAAACCTAATTAAAAATGTACAGATATGTTATTTTAAAAACTAAAAGTGAATGATTCACATAGTATGCAAGTAGACTGGTTTGGTGGTAGTTTACTATATATTTGCTTCTACGTACAAAGAAATCGGTAAATGGAAATAAGATTCAGAAAACTACAGATTTGTGGGAAAAGCCTAAAAAGCCCTTTCATTGCAAATGATTGGAAAGCAAACAGTTTGGTGGCTCTTTGGAAACCAAACCAAAGAGGCACCGCTTCAACATCACACATCTACACCTCCTGTTATCTGTTCGTAACACCTGTTGCTATTGTTATAGGTGTAATCACGGAGCAATGATTCCAACTTAGGTGTGACATTCTCATGTCAACCAGGGGTACAAACAAACAGCTTAACTCCAAGCCACAGTGCTACCTCCACAAATTGCTGTACATAAATCACAACTGGGGTTCTGGTAGTAATTGACAGGAAACAAAAATATCCAGAGGCAGTTCATTCTCATCTACAGATCCTTCCAAATCTGAGCCTTCAAGCATGACAAAACTGACTGTTTACACCCCACCAGGTGTGCAGGTGTTTAGATGTCACCAGGAAGCTACTGCCATTTGCACAACCGTTTCATTTATTCATTTATTTTGTTACATTTGACACGTTTGACAAATTTGTCATTGCATCTCTTCAAAAGGTAAATGGAATAAGGTTCAAGACTAAATTGATCTTCTGCAGCACAGTTAATCTTGTTACCGGAGACAACAGGCCAAAATGAAGTCATTTCCTTGAAGTAATGAGATAAAAACGACAGCAGGAAAAGACAGAGAAAGAACTTATCTGCCCCTTCTGTCATTTTCAAACAGAGGCCACGAGTATGATCCGTGACAGTCGTGAGTGACTGGAAACATTCTATCTATGCTTGAAGCTCTGATTATACCTCTTATCTGTGACAGTGTCGTCCCTCTCAGATATATCTCTAAATGTGTCTGATGAACTTGAGGGAAGAATACATCCTCCATCATCCTAAAGGACTGCGAGGGCAAATCCCACTCATGTGCACGAACTGAGAGGGTAAAACGTTGGAGCATGTAGGAAGTAGCAACACAGAATAAAAGTGAAGGAGTAATTCCATACTTTGGCTTACTTTTACACTCTAGAAGATGGTCGAATGATTCTCCCCATGCCGTGACATCATCAATAGGAGCCCTGTTAAGCAAAAAGGTTGTCTTTCAGTATCGAGCTGAAATTCAATTTTGTATCATAGTTTATTACGTGTATTGGTAGTTCAATCATCCCCATTATGTAGGGAAAACAATACATCAGTCTTTAGCCATGCATTGAATAAAACATTAAATTATAAAATTGCAAAATTCCAAATGATAAATGTTGATCAAATATAAACCATATTTAATTTCTTATGTAAACAAAGCTTAATTGAATTTTCATTTTCTTTGTTCAAGCAACCAACATGTTTAATGTTAATTCGATGAGGAAAACAAAGAAATTCAAAAGTGCAAAAGTTTGTCACTGTTGTAGAAGTGGGTTCAACCACAGCTGAAATATGTTCCATATTTATTCCTTTTTACATAAGAGCAAGCTTTATGTGAACATGTTGTAGCTCCACAAACAACACATAACAGTAAATTTTTCCTTTGAAAACAAAATGTTTTACTTTTTCTTTCTTTTTAGAAAGGGGATAAATCTCTCATGTTTCAGAAATATTTGTTATGGATAGAAGTGATGTATTTATACTGTCATGCTAGATTATCACACATCAAGCTTTTACTCTTAGACTGAATCAAATCAAACCTTACTGTCACAGAATTAGTGATATCAGCAAACACTTAATTCCAACCCACTACATTGAATTGTGATCAAACTATGACACATTTAATATCAGGTTTGTGTTGAAGTTAATCATTTTTTAAACACATTTACATGCCTAAATGACTAAAACTGCACATTGTAAACACACTTGCTCCTGTATTTACTTTTTAAAAACTGGTCTTGTCCAGCATTAAAGCAGGCAAAATGATGGTCTGGCTGCTGTGTCACGCTGAGCAAATTTACTTTGTCAAGAGGAGCTTTATGAAAAAAGTAGCTTTATGCATACACTGTATGTATAAATGTTAAAATAAATGGTTATTCAACAGAATTTACATGTGTTGCTGGAACCGACCGGATAGGACAGAAAAATGACAAGGTGACAACAGAAAAGAAAAGAGAGAAGAAACAGAAGAAAAAAAACTAAAAACTGAAATCTAACCACACACACCTGACCATCCGTAACAACTTTTCAAAAAGAAAAGGATATGTCATAGGCACTCTGCAAGAAGACAAAAACAGTAAATGCCAAGAGCTGAATATCAGTGAAATACCAGTGATGAATGAGCAAAACATGTAAATAAATAAAAGCAAAATAATTTATTTTAAGTCGTATTTTTACTGCACACAAAAAAATAGGTAGTGAAAAAAACTAAAGCTCAGTGAATATGTCAACATGCAGAACGTACAAGGTTAGAAGTGCTCATAAAAAAGTAAGCATGCTCACGTGACCTCATCTACACAAAGGTCAGAGGCAGGCCAGCAATGCCCCAAGACCAGGGCCACCAGCAGTCAGACACCCCCCCCGACCCTGCATTCCAACATGGTTGCATCAACTGTTTTGGTGGATCAAAACAACGGTGAAGTATGAGTAGCAGCTCATTTACATATCCGGTTCGTTATCATTTAGACAGGAATTATATAAAGGTGCTTAATGGTGATGCTAAATGGTAGAGAGAGAAGTCTGCAGTGTAAATAGGATATTTCACACAGCTCAGGGACAGTGGTTTCTGTGTGAGATCAAACCTCGCTTTGCTGTCAATTAAAGCTTTGGATCTTTACAAACTTTAATATGCTGTTTAATACTAAAAATTAAGGGGAAAAAACAGAAAAATGGCTCTAAAATATCTAATTTCACAAGTTTGTCTACTTGTAAGTCTTATTACTTGTCCATTAATTCTTTTTTAAATCACTTCATGAACAATAACAGAGAAGTCAGATTTGTTTAAAATTTGTTTACTCCCTTTATATGGTCACAACACATCTTAGTTGACACAGATACCAGTATAGTGCACATATACGCTCATTTTTAAGCTCTTTAGACAAGATTCCCTCTTGATCAGAAGATAGTTGATAAATGGCTAATAAAATAAAAATGAAAAACTATTTTCTTATAGATGGTGAGACGTGTTTTCAGACCCCATATGTGAATAGTCTCACATCTTTTAGATGAGCAAAAACACCCTTCTGAAGAAAAGGAAGATGCAATTGTTAGTCAAAGAGTATAAGAGATGTAAGAGATGGGTGTTGTCCAGGAGCCTCAGGTTGCAAAAGACCCCCCCACCTCAAAAACTCCCAGCTTTTAATGAAATCCTGTCTCAAGATATTTTTCCCCACAAGCCATTATAATCCCATTCACAAGCTAACTTCTTTCTCTTTCAAGTGATCCTTAATTGAATTCTACATCAAAGATTTTTGTCCAATCAGGTTCCTGTTCCATCATACTGGGCTAAGATGGTGAATTACTACCAGGTTATTTACAGATTAGACAGTTTTTTGTGTTTTTTTTTTTTTTTTTTTGCTTAAAACTCACAAAAATTCTAAACAAATGGAATGTTTTCTATCAGCAGAGGGGCATAATGGTGGTCTGATGTTTTCACTGGCAGGCAAGTATCAACTCTAAAACATCTATACGCCAATCCCTAATTTCTGTGAATGGAGTAAAAATTAATAAAGCTTTTATAAATGTAACTTAACTTACTGTATGTGGTTGTATCCAAATATGAACAAGTAAAATCCTAAAACAAAACAATAAAATATGGTGTATTTAAAATGTATATAATCTTTCCACAATTTTACAAAAGATACATTATTTGTCACCATATGTTTGCTATTTTTTTCTCCTTTTTTAATTTTGAATGTATTGATTTTGTATTTAATTATCTTTTCAAATGTAATTCATGAGATATTTCCAATAAATGAACAGATTAAATTTAAAATGTAAGTCCAACCCCAACTGAGGCTTTTTTTTTAACTTAGACAAATTGGCAGCATTGAAGTTTCTTCCTTTTTTTTTCTAAAGGCAAACCAGCAGCATCCAGCTTCTCATGTTCCAAGATCCTAAATTAGATTCCATTTTAATGATCTCTCTGAATAGCTGCAACAGAAGATAATCAGATAAGGAAGAGCCAGAGCAGCGAATATCAGGAAAATACATGCAGACCCACTTGCATTATCTAACATGGATTACATCAGTACGCCACAGATTATGTCTAACAAACATTAGACATAAAAAGCAGACAGAGAAACTATATAAAGTTGATTGTTATTTTTAATCTGTAGGTTGTGAATTCTCATTGACAGATTCTGCTCTTTGGTTGCATCCTATAAGGTTGCTTTTTATGTTGGATTACTGCAGGACACACATTCATAGGAAATTCTTAACGTTGTCAGAAACTTTTCTGACTTTAAATGCAAAATATTAAAAACCATCTACATTAAGAAAGTAAATCTAAAGTTTCCAAAACAGCTCTTGTAGCTGCCAGTGAAAGCTGATATAGTATAAAAACATGAGAATCTCAGATTCCTTCGGCCTGTCATTAAGCCAGCTATTGTGTCAGCTAGGCGTCAGTTGTTGGAGCGAGGCTGCTCGGGGCAGCAAAGTCCAAGAGTGTGCTGCTTTGAGCCAACTCTGCAGAGTGACTGTCAAACATTTTCTGCTGTGACAGCTGCCCAACTAACTGGGAAAAGAGACAGTTGCTGGAAAGGTCTGCTGCTGGCAAACTAATAGATTTCTTGTTATTTTTCAGTCTGATTCTGGTGAACAGATTGTCTAATACTGTGGCTCATTCAGCAGGAGGTTTAAATGAAAGATGAAAATGTCTTCATGCCACTGTCAAAAAGTGAAAAATATTTTACTACTAATGATGGCAAAAGACGGATTAGTTTGATTGAAGGTTTGGATTATGTATGAAATTTAATGTTTTTTAAAGCAGATTCACACAAAATCACAGGATCATGGTTTTAATAGACTATTGATTATGACAAACATGAGCCACTTTTTCTAAAAATATAATAGGAATTTAGCTCAGTCCCTCCATGTTGAATTAGATCATTCTTGAAACACAAAACAAGAAAAAGCCCAAAGTTGGCTCTGAACAAAATGCCTGAAACATCTGACAGCTTTGAAGTGCACTTCTAAGAGATGTATTTGCAACCTGTCCCTCAGAAGTAAGCATAAAGCATGAAAGAGCAAAAGGATCTTAATGCAGACACTTGTTTTTTTTGTTTTTTTTTTGGGGGGGGGGATTTTCATCATATAAAGCAAAGAGCACAGTCAGCTTGAAGAATTCTTATTTTCTTCTTTTTTTGTAGTGTGCTCTGCAGGCATGCAAGAAACAGAGAAACACAGAGGGAGAAATGCCAATAAAAACTCCAATAAAAAAGATCACAGGAGGCCCATCAGAAACACTTGTTCACTGATTCACAGACTGCAAACCAACCGCAAAACTCATCCCCATTTTGTTTTAGCAATCTGCTTTCTGGCTGGGTGAATTCAAAGAAAAATAAGGCAATTCAGAGAGTACGTCAAATAATACCCAACAGGACCAAAATGCTCTTTGCCAGACTCGTGTGCACACAGTCTTGGAGTATAAAGCGCATACTTACAGCATGGTTTTCTTCGCTAAAGACTGCAGTATGTGTTATTGCTGCTCAACAGTGTGTACACTAACTTCTCAGACTTGCCTTTTCCTACCCGACTTACCCTGCAGGTACAAGCCTATACATGTTAAGCTGCAGTACAGGCGTGACCAGTGTTTACAGAAATGCCCAGGTGCACAATTTAACCTAAACCTCTTTAACTGAAACCAGGTAAGCCTGATCACAGCTATCTAGTCACAAAATATAGCTCCAAACGGAGCTGTGTGTGAGTGGCCATCAAAAAGAAATGATTCCAGAATATTTTGGCATATTGAATGAGACACGTGTTTAGCTGTTTTGCTCATTCTATAGAAACATTCCTAAACACATCCTGTATGTGTCCAATATGTCACACTGATATACAGTACCAGCTGAACTAGAGCATCCATCAAAGTGGACACAGTTGTATGTGGTCATGATGCTACAATATAGTGCATCAAAGTGGCTGCAAAGTAGCATCTTTGCATATTTCACTACTCAACTAAATGTTTACTGAATTTAATAGCTAACATGGATGTTAGGCTTGAGTTCTTCCATCATTGTAAATACTCTCATTGCTTCAGAAATTACTTAAACAGAACAAAAGATGTACTTCAGGTTGCATAGTGGGAAAAACATGTTTTTTTCTGCACTTAAACTAAAGCAATTATTTGCTTTTTGTCTGTTTTTCTATATTTCACATTCCACTACTGCTGCAAAGATACATGACCAGTGGCTTGAACAGACCTGCTGGTTAAGTCAGAAACTCTGCTTTTAAACCAGTTGGATTAATTTTGGCATCTATGGGACTTTCTTTGTTCAGGAGTTCAATTTCTTTAGGTGTGAATGTGCAAACAAACTCTAATGTGGATCAAAGAAGCCAACCAGTTCTCTTACAACCTGCTTTCGCTTTAAGTGAGACAAACAGGGGGAACAGACTACAATGCAAGGGGCATTGTGGGTAAACACTTGTAGGGTGATAGCTTTAGGAGGAGAACGCCTTTGAGAGTGAAGGTGACGCTATTCCTTTGTATCCTGTTTGAAAAGGAGCCATTCAGAGGCTGAATGTAGTGGGTGTGGAGAGATTATCGTAGCTGCTAACCTGAGTGTTTGTTGGTCTTATATGTGTGATAAAGTTCAAATAGGCAGCCCAATGACCTTATAGCAATCTGTGATAGTGCTATGGAGGCAAGTGGAGTGAAACCAGGAGGTGATAAAGGCTGTGATGATGTTCTCTATGAATCAGAGCAGGAGAATAAAATGAAATGTCAGGAGGATATTTTTGCAGACTCTAAAATTGAGCTTCCTGTGGAGGTACTGTCTTTGGTGAGACGTCCTTAGAATGTCCTCTATGTTGGAGGTGAACCTCAGAAGGAGGATAAAAATGGTGTGAAGACGTTTTTACTCCTTATTTAGCTCGGAACTCAGACACTTTTAACACTCCAGCTAGCAGATTCCTAAGTAATAAGTGCAAAATGACAATGCAAGGTTTAGAAACTGTTTTTAGCGTCCTTTTTAAAATGTTTCTAGCATGTAGTTTATTTACTTATTTAGGTTTCTTATTCCACTATGGGGAAAGGAATCCTCCACAACTTTGTTGAAACATTCTGTTAAATACAAAGTATTTGTGCCTACTCTATGTTATTCAGTTAACTGCATGTTAACTCAGGACACTTAAGGGATTAAATGAGAAAAACAATATTTCCAATGGCAGAAAGGCCTAAACGTGGGTTTATGTACCAGTCAAAAGACCAGGCACTCGCTCCCAAGTTCAAACAGTTTTAAAATACTGTTAATATGGGTCATTTCTTTGAAGTGTTTAACCAAAAATTAGAACATAACTTGTGGTATATAAGTAACAGTGCACACATAACTGCATAGCTGTGTGTGTAAATAAATCACATAAAGCTTCCTCATCCCATCAATGGGCCTGAACCCAGTTTAGATACAAGGCCATTCTGTAAGTCAGGAAGATAATGATGCTCTTGGGCTATCATAAAAAAAAAATAATAAAAAAAGCATTTCATTCTCTGACTTTGGGATAGAGCAAAGTAATTCCCAAACATGCCATCATAGCTCATTCTCCTTTTCATGGAACACGCATCTTTACAAATAACGAAGGCTTTTTGACCCAGTTCATGCTCAGCTCCCAAGAGCACCGAACTCTCAGGAGAAAATCACCAGCAGAAAGAAGCAGATGCTCAAGTCAGCTAGAGGTGCGGTGAAATGTCCTCATCTAACACAGAGAGAGAGATGGGGAGAAAGATGGGGCTATGAAAATGACTGATGGGAGCACAAATGGCAGAGCTGTGATCAGGAGTAAAAAGGGGGAGGAGGAGTGAAGGGAGGCGAGGGACAATGCTGACAGCTGAACAGGCCTACCTGTCCTCCCATCTCTCGTTTTCTGTCTTGATTTGTAAGTCCTCCACGGGACACTTTCCTTGGTTGTCCTGGAAAACAAGAACAGGTGTCATAAAACACTGCTGAGAATGGGATTTGCATCTGTAATGACCTCGCAGGAAATGCTGACAGTATTACGTTCCCAACAAAAACCTGTCAGAGGTGCACAGTGAGTGGTATTCATCACCAACACAGCTGCAACCTTTTTGTCCTCCTTTCACTTATTAATGATGGAAGACAGCTTTTTTCTCTCCTCAATGCTATAATATGTTGCCTATTTTAGCATTTTGCTGAAGGTCCACCTTTGTCTTAATTTAGGGCAGAATTAATCAGTCACATCTGGTCTAAATTCAACAGAGACCAGACCAATGAACTCATGTTTGAGCTCCCCTGATGACATCAAGCATTTTTTATATTTCCCTCTGTACAATAAGTCTTCTATTGTGTGGAGATTAGAACCTGAAATCAAGAGATTTCTTTTGCCAGGTCATGTTAGACTGGGAGGAGATGAAACGGGTAAAATTGCACATCCAGGTGTAGTCTTCTGCATCTTCAGCTCCAGTTGTCAAATGTACAACAGGCATAATATTTCAGGCATGCACCAAAGCTGAATTTGGGAGCATCCTGAGTTGGTGTGGCTCCTGTTTCATTAATAGATTTGTGCACGTGCCTCCCAGCTGTATTTGTGTCAGACTGCTCCAGTTTCCTTTTTGTTTCCCTTTTCTTTCTCTCTCTTCTGGACTCCCATTTGACATAAATATAGAACCTTTTTTAGCACCTTCTTCTTGATTCTAAGCAGTAATCAGACTCTTTTCCTATCACATCTTATTTTCATTCTGATTACCAATTCTGATCTTTCACTCGATCCACAATAGCTCGACCATCAGAGAATTTATTTGTGGGTTTGTCCTTTTTAAATTGGCTTTAAGCTAACTCCTGTAGTGCTTCAGGTTTATCCCTCCTTACTGGACTTAACACTTAACCCCCTAACACTTTCTGTCTGCCTGGTCAGCCACTGGTTCACTTACCTCTCTCATTCTCTTGCGTCCCGTCAACTGTCTCCCTTCTCCTGTCATCCGCAATTCAGATCTTGCAATGAATCTTTTAAAACTTTCTGTCTTATGTTGGAGCTCCAGTAAACTGGGTCCGCTTCTGCTTGATCATGGATATTTATTGTACTGAAACAATGGAGGGAGCTGCAAATGATTTGTCATGATTTGACAAATGTAAAGCTGGCATTTTGCAAGGAAACTTAAGACACAGCCAGTTTAGTCTGAAGAGGGGAATATTGACATGAAACCTTGACAAGAATAAATGAATAAACTGATGGTTGGATGCAAATCAAGCTGACATGGTTACAAACTCCTTCCAAGAATTTAGCCATATGTTCTCACTTATTTACTACATACTCATAGCTTCTTTTATTGCTTTTATGTGGCCAAATTGTAAAACATAGTCACAAAAGGGCTTGAACAAGAGGGCAGCAAGCAGTGCTCATGCCGGTTTGTTTAGTAGAGCCAAGCTCCTAAACAGAGATGACAAGGCAGTCAAGTGAACCGACAGCCAAAAGAGAAAATGATTAAATATTCCAAGGGGACCAGCCCTTTGCCGAGAGCTCCACGACTGGGATCCTGCAAGTCCCAAAAGCAGCAGAGCCTCTTCAAAACCCACATCTAAAAATGTAAAAACTCTCATTCTTTGTCCAGAGACTTTATCTCTACTAAAAATTCAGATAACATGATTAACTCCATTCTGTACAAAAATTTATCATTCTCATAAACCCTTGTCCTCTTAATGACATGTGTATATCAGGTCACTCATTTACTTCCTTGAAAAGATGTAATCATTCATTGTTAAGAACAGTGCCCACATCTGAGTATATTCTCTGTATGATCGACAACAAATGTATTAGTATAATCAGCAGGATCCAAGCCAACAATGCAATAAGTTTCAGCCAGTGTCTCTGATTAAACTAGCTGTCACTTGTGTCTTGTACATTATGTTCCCAGCAGATGTCATTTCTATTAAATGTGGCAAGCTATAAAGTATAATTTTCATTCACATGTTGACTTTATGAGATCAAAGAATCTAAAATTACCACAAAGTTGATGATATTGGTAAACAATGAAAACAGACACGTTCCAGAAAATTAAGATTAAGTTTTGCATTCATTGTTACTGCAGATGAGAACTGAAAGAGTTTTAGGATTTGGTGGTTTCAGTGAGAAACCTTTACTCCTACTTCTTGAATGGGGGGAGGTTATGGTGGCAGCAACATAATCTGGGAAGTCCAGTCTTTCTTTTCCTAAGCCACTTCTTCTGGAATGATGCCAAGGCTTCCCAGGACAATTCAAGTGATGTCGTCCATCATGCTGTCCGGGGTCCCCTCCCTGAGGCACATCCCTGGAAAATTTTACCAGGAAGTCCAAGAAATTTCCTGCCAGATGCCCGATCAACTGCATCTTATCTCATCTTGATGGGGAGGAGCAGCAGCTGTTTTCGGAGTCCCTTGGACAACCAAACTCCTCACTAGATCTCTAAAAAACAGTCGGGACACCCGGAAGAGGAAACTCATTTTCGTTTGCATCTTCAATTTCCCGGCCACTATTAATATCTAGGGGCTAACTGCTTGTAAATATATTTCATTGTTTCATCTGACATCTGTACGAGAATATAACAATAGATGATTGTGTTATCAGGACAAAGTGGAAAGAAACTGCGTTACTATTTTAGTAATTCAAAAATGTAAGCACCGCACTGAAACTCATTGTTTTAGCTGACCTAAAGCTTGGTACAGAAAAATGATCAGGGTGTTTTGTCCCAATTTGAGCCCAAACGTTTCCATGTCTCTGGATTAAGGTGACGACTCCTGAGTCGCGAGTCTGTGGAATGTTGATGTGTATCGGAAGATAGGTGACCAAGAGCGGAGCTGACTGGGTAACAAGGAAGCAGGCAATGATCCATGTAGGTTGGTAAAAGTAGGCAGAAATACTGTCTCCAAAACAAAGTAAGACTAAAGTAGAGTAAATTAATGTGCTATATTAAACTGGGCGAATGAACAAACAGTACACAAAGTTAAACAGAAAAAAGTACAAAATAAAACAGGAAACAAGAAAAAGGCAACACAAAAACTCCAAACCATGACATTCATGACCAGTTCAGCAGTATTGTAAAACAGTGCGCCAATGCAGATTTCACATGCTGTTGGGACTTTTCACTATTCTACATTTAAACAGTTACAGAAATTATTGGACATACATTGATATTATTTTATTACAGCATTGTAGAGTTTTAATTCAATGTGAGCTCCTGAAGGACATTTCTTTGTTTGCATATGAGACAGACACTGTTCGCTAGGGAAATGATGTAACAGCTGTCCTTAGGGAGAACATCTGTTTAGATGAATCAACGTCTGCTTTACATAACCCACCTTTGCTTCTAATATCTCAGAACTTAGGCTGTATAAAATGTTGTTTTACACAAACCATTAATAAGAACGGCAAGTTATTTTTGTAGCTAAAGACATCAAAACCCAAAGTAAACCAAATACCCTTGTTTCAAAGGAAGATTTTTCAGCATAAACATGATCTGAAGAACTGTTATTGAAAAGTGATATGAATAAAGAGTTAGAGTATATGGGAGACAGCTCTGCAGGTGATTCTTTGAGCCTGCTGGAGTTTTCTGGGGGTTGTGTGTCCCTGCAGAAGAAACAAGAGAGTGAATTAGATAAATGAGGAAAAATCAGTGTGAAGGGACCAGATTGTTGTAACAACAGTCAACAATTGAATTCAATAAGTCATACAAACTTTAGTGAAATAAAAAGGACAGATGGTTGTCATGACCATATTTTACTCTTGGGCTTCCACTCACTATAGGATTTAGTGCTTCAGAAAATGTCTTGTGGGGTGAATTAGAAGAAAGCATAGTGTATTTATGGTCACTCAGAGAGCTTCTATCATTTCTGCAAACTAAATTTTCAAGTTGTTATTTGTTTCATTTATATCCCATCTGATATCAATGTATCGTTGTGTTGAGAAGCTATGTAACAGTACAACTCAGTGGTATTTGAATTTTGAACAATTTTGAACAATTTTACTTTATGAATCGGGAGTAATATGATTAACTAGCAAGGATGTATCCTCCTTCTCGCCTGCACCTTCTCGCCTGCTGTAGTCTGGGATAGACTCCCCCTGGACCTTGAATTGGATTAAGCAATATAAGAAAATGCATAAATTAATTAATTAGGAGTAGGTCCATCCAATTCCAACAAAAATCCAACAAAATCAAGGGATTCATCTGCTTAGAGATATTTATGATGAAAATTAACTCCACACATTTTAAGATACAAAGAATAGCTTGAATTCAAGAATACACAGATTTTCATTTACTTGCTGATTGCAGCTGCTCTTAACTTGCAAAGTGATTCAAATTCATCTCAAATTATCTGAATATGCTTTTGAGTTCTTAGATAGACTCAAAAAACAGATGTGGTTACTCAAGATATTTTTTAAATATTTTATATACACTCTTTGTCCAATATAAAGTATGAAGAGGGGACATATTAGACTCGGACCCAAACTTTGATTGAAATAATGAATGGAGTATCATTTTATCTTCTAGAAAGCATCAGGGTATTAGATTATTCATTATCAGTTTGTTCATGGAACTTATTTGACACCCTGTAGCTTCACTGAATGATGGTGCTGAATAAGTCTTTACAACATCCTCTCAGAACAAACTGCAGACCTTTATACAACAGGCTGGGAATGCGCACCTGTTGCCAGCTTTTGGAAGGAGGTTGTAACTCAATTAGCTTTGATAGCGGCAAATGCTACACCCTCAAACACTCATTTCAAATAAGTTATACACAATAAATATTTCACAATGTGGAAAACGAATAGCACTTGTAGGTATAACCGCAGTAAAAGATATACCAGCAGTAAAATGGAAACCAACAAACGCTTAATATCTCACAATGGTATTGGACTTTTCTAGATATCATTCATTTGGAAATATCGTACAAAACAACAAAATAAACTATTTTGGCAAATGGGAGCAGATCCAACTAAGATAAAACTTGTAGTTGCAGATATGTTCAATTCTTGCTGTTTTCTTTCTTAATGATTATGATTTGCTTTTGTTGAAGCGTTAAGGCTCGATGGGTGGGTAAGGGGGTAAACATGTACAATGTATTTAGTACAAATGCTTCTGTTTGTGGGAAAAAAGCAAAAATCTGAATAATACCATTTGATCACGAAAAAAAGAAAAACTTTACAAGTTCATACCCAATTCCATTACCGTCATCCATCCATCCATCCATCCATCCATCCATCCATCCATCCATCCATCCATCCATCCATCCATCCATCCATCC
>JBAMHX010000016.1:3916245-3931279 GCA_037177515.1 Pseudomugil tenellus | reverse complement strand
TTTTTTTTTATTATTCATGTCTTTTATTTCTTACTTAGTTACAAAATACTGTACTAAAATGGGTTATATATTTTACACATACATATATGAACCATTTTAAGAGGGTATAATTGTACATCAACAGATGTGAAGAGCAGGAGTGAAAAACTGAGTTGCTAGTAATGTAAATAAAGTACATTTACTGTTTTTACACATCTTCTCTTTTGTCTCGTCACATAAAATAGATGCAATAGAGCTCCACTGTGGGGAGCTGTGTCTCTGTCTGCTCTCTGTTACCTCCTCCCTTTTTTGTTCTCTCTTCCTCTATCTCTGCATGTTTCTCTGGCACATAGCATCACATGCAGTAGCCATGGGCCGTTGTTGCTCATGTTAAAAGCTCAGCTGGGAAGTCAGAATCCCTTGGACTGATGCTTTGTGGCCTTGGTGTTACACAGCTCTGCAGCTTGGACAGACCATCTGGGTGAGGGGTGAGGAGGTGGTGTATGGATGTATGTGTAAGTGATGGAGTGTAGGTGGTGGGCAGGCAGGCATGTAAACATACTGATTATATTCTCTTTTATGCGTTCCTTCTGTTGGCATGCATACAACCATTCTGTCACTGAAATGAGAGTAAGTCCGTAATGTACAGGTGTGTATGGTGGTAATTAGATTATGTTTCTCATGTCTGGATTTGAGTTGGGACAAAAGGTGTTGTCACTATAAATCAGTGGAAATATGCAGTCATAGGGCTGTATGACATAAAATAAATGCTACTCTATTAAATTCTCATTTTTAGAAACTGATTTTTTTTCTAACTTGTTGCCTTAATTTGAATATTTTTTAGGAAAAAATATGATAATAGTAAGATATATGACAGAATCTTCCTAAATGTGGAAAAAAAACACCCTAAAGAAGTATTAGGGCCCAAAAAGAAACCAAAAAAAAAAAAAAAAAACAAACAAAAAAACAATTTCAGTTGGCTTGCTTGAGAAAAGCTTTGCATCCTCCTGGAATAGGCGAAGGACACAGCTGTGAGGAAGGAGGTCTGGAAATCTTTTCTCAAGCTGTTGCTCCATAACCCATTCCTAGATAAGTAACCCAAAATGATGAGGTGCATGAAGGGTAAAAAACATGTTGAATTTACTAATGTGGGACTTTAGAACCCCATAGAAATATTACCTATTTATAATATAAATAAATAATTGAAAAAAAAAAAAAACAGAATTTGTCAGGCTGCAATGCCAGTAGGTGACATACCTTCATGTTTCTACACCCATTACAGCACAGTCCACATAAACTAACAGCTTAGTTTGTTTCAAATAAGTACCATGTTAAATGGTTTTACTGGACAGTTTTACAGGTCCATGTACTTTGTAGAAGCTGTGCTGCATTGTTTTTACATGAGAAGACAAAGGCTCTCAGTGACACTAGGTGGGTTAAAACAATTTGGGACATTTGACACAGGCTCCTTTAAAACACTGTCAAGGCTCATGTAGACTTTTTGTGATCACATGAGCCATGATGTCTGAGCTTTGTATGAAGCACCAGAAATGCTTTGAATCATTGGGGTTGTTTCATTGGTTATAAGGAGACATGATGTAATCAGTGTTTGGTTCCTGGTTCCTGCGAGAGACCATCACGTGAGAAAGAACATTAGTGGTGGAGAATGCAAATGGAGGAAAATAATTATCTGTATGGTTATATTTCTATCACATACAATACGTTCTAATATAACATATTACGGCATTGCCGATTGTCTATCCTTGCTAATAGCATTTCTGACATCTGGCTGTTAAACCTACAAGATACTAAAATCATTCTGCAGTATTTACTCAGTTACTTGGGTATTCACTATTCTCCTTCAGTATATTTTTAGATTTAGGTTCAGTGACTCATATGTTCACAAGAATTGATGTTTGGAAATGATACCTCCTCTATGTTGAAGCATTTTTGTGCTGAAACCAAAAGACGCAGCAGCTCTGCAGTCACGTACATCAGCTGAAACCCATCATTAGCGTTCTGTCATCATTCGGTACAGCCTGTTTTTCCTTTGAATCCTCATTTGATTTGACAGTTGCACACATGTACTGTACCAGTCAACATGATTAAAGACAGACAGGCTTAAAACTGCTTTTGTGTTGGTATTCAACAAGATATGGGAATCATTTTAAAGTTTGTGCTTGCTATAATTGCACCTGACCTGACTTGACTCGACCTGGCCCTTTAAAGCTTCAATTAATTATTAATATTTTTTATATTTTTCAAAACTTTAAAAGTTTCCAAAGCTTCATCTTATCTAACTATTCATAAGCAGGACTAGTATGGCTGTAGTGACCCCGTTCAAAACATCTTGAAGCTAAAATATTAGGCAGAAAATTCAGACCATGACCTGTGATTCTTTTTTTAACATGTTGAATTAATGTATTTTTCTATAATTATGCAAAACAATTTGACCCAAAACACCAAAAACATCTTCTGTTAAAATGAATTAATTTAGATTGTCTGAGTTATTTGCAGACAGTTTAACATATTGATTAGTTAATGGCCTGCTTACACAGAGAAACTACATAAACCAACGTGAAACACAGTTCCTGTATAAATTTGATATTTAGTACTGTTTCTTCCCCACGACCCCGTTCGGGAATAAGCGGTAGAAAATGGATGGATGGTACTGTTTCTTCTAGGAGGGAGACGTTCAGTGGTGCTGAAATCTTTCACTCACAGAATGTTCATCTATGTTTCAAGGCAATGCAAAGCTCCTCTCCAGTTTTTCATCATGTCCTCTCAGGAACTAATGATCTTCAGTTTCTCTGCCCAACAAAAAACACTGCTGTTTTGCAGACAAAGTCTTGCAGGCTACAACAACACAAGACGTAGGCCCTGACTTTGATGTACACTTTCCTTTTTTTATCCTGGAAAAGAACAGAAAGAAGAAGTGGGCCACCAACAATTAAAAAAGCAAATCTAAGGTTTTGTTGAATCTGAGGTAATGTTTTTGTGGAGGAGCAGCAGGGGAAAAGGATGTAGGCCTCCTTGTTCTTCAAAGAAGAAAGACGTCCCACCCGCTTTTGCATCTTTTTGAATATCTCTCCAGCCAGAAAATGCACATCAAGACAAGGTAATTATTCTGTGATTGAGTATTCAGAAATGATTACGCTATTGTTTTGTCCTTAATGATGCAAATTACAACTAATTACCTCACATTAATGGATACCAAGAGTCTTTATGAGCTGTGGAATGCTGCAATTAGGAAACTGTTTATCTAACAGTGCCACGTGTAAATATTAGTTGTAGGTGTCTATGTATAGTTAATGTAAGCATGGCCATTTATTGCATTCATCATCTGCATGGGTTTGATGGATGCCTAAGGCAAAAAAAGGCCTGACTGCTTTAGGAAACTAATTCCATTAGGAGACACATGAAAAATAGAGCAGGATGAAAGAATGACATCAATATGGAAAAATGTAGACACTATGCTTTCTCCTCTCAGAATCACTAAAGGTACAACCTAAGTTACTCAAGAGTTTGTTTAATACAAAGATCTATTTATTTTCTATTCAGTTCTGTCAGTTTATGTGATTTATACCACCCCCCCCCCCCCCAACGATGGTCATTTATGGAATCATGTTGCAATTTGCTTTTGGCATTTTTATCATTAAGGCTTTTGTGGCACCCTGTGATCCTACAACGTCACTCTGATAAGCATTTCTTGTGTGTGACTAGAAAAAAAAGCTCTACAATAACTGAACAAAGGCATTGTCATTACTCAGAAAGCTGCAGTCATTCACCAACTTACATGCATGAAATATCCTTCTGACTGAAGCAAAATTAGCTGTGGAAATTTCAGCTTGTTTTGCATTTATATGAATTAATGATATAACCAGAATAAGCCCTTACTATTATGTTCTGCATACTGATTCTGCTGTTCCTGCCATGTAAGCTTTATTTACTGATTGTGGTATAAATCTTCAGCTGAGACAAATTGATTCAAGGTGGCCACATCACAAATTTCCTGTTATTTTTTATGATTGATTGGAAGGAATAAAGCTAAATTGGTGAAATAATAACAGACAAACAGAATTCAAACTACAAACAAAGCAATTTTCTTTTTACCCGTGTGGGTAATTTAAAAGAAAGGCATCTATTGTTTAAACTGATATTTCCATCTGTGGGAACAGTAACTTACACCATGAAAATCATTTGTGGACAAATAAAGTCATCATTGTTTTCTGATGCTAGTTTTACTCCTGATTTATTTATACAGCTTTGAGGCACGACAGAATTTCTTACACTGCCGCCCAGAAAAACTATCCCAAAATAACTGAGTAGGCGTAAAGGGTTTTTCTCATCCAGTGGTCCTTTTTTTCCCAAAAGGGACTTTGAAAATCACATCCTATCATTTCTCCTTGAGTGAACCTTTTTTCCTTTATTATATCACACCAAACTGAATTTCCTGTAATGCAAAAATTCCATCCTGCACAAGTAATGCAAAAAAACAATGCAGTATAAGCAGCTCGAGCATGTTTTCTGTATTTTGTATTTTTATGTAAAGCACTTTGAATTGTCTTGTACATGATAAGTGTTATACAAATAAACCTGCTTTGCCTCTATAACAGAAATATATTAAAACTACAGGACAATATTTAATAAATATGCATTTTTTTGGGGAGGGCTTTTATGTTTTGAGCTAAATTTATTAGGATGAATGGACAGACTGGCATGATTTCTTTATCTTTCTCTTTTTTTTACCTTAAGAAGTATTTTAACCCTTCTTTTTTATCAAGTGTAATATGGATATTAACCGAATGAAAAAACACATCTTTTCTCTCTACTCTATACTATATTTTATGTAAGAAAAAAACAAATCCACAATTGCAAAATAAGAAATTGCAGGAGAAAAACTGCAGTGAAAAATAAATGTAACTGCAAACAGTATCAATCTAGATTCTGCTGAACTATGGAAAAAGTATAAATTTACACTCCAGAGGAGCTGTAAAAGTTGTTCACAGAATACCAGAACTTTGCACAATGGCATCCTGGCACATAGACTTATATATAAATGTTATTTCTATTAAAATAGTAGATGTGTTCTCTGCTTATAAGGTCACTTTGGTATCAATGCTTTCATTAAGTCAGCATGTTACCTTATGCGGTATCATAGCACAAAATGTATTCAACTTTTGCATTAGTATGATGACGTTCCTTCATTTATTAATCTCTGTGTAAGTAAATAACTTATAATAAGATACAAATTATAATAACTAAAACAAATAAATTCATGCTCCAATATAAAAAAAATGAAAAATGGATGTTAATGGATTTATTTATTTTGGACATATTTTATTTATTTCCTGGTAAATAAATGTAAAAAAACTGACAATAAAGGACAAAAATGCAAAGTGTTAAACAAGAAAGAAGAATAATCATGAATATAATAGAGACTTGTAATATGTAGGAACAAGTACAAATATTTGAAGCACAAACCAAACTACATAACACCACAAGGTGAAAACCCACAGCCTCAACCTCGGTAAGTTACTCATAAAAACATCTAGGAAAAAGTTGGGTCATGCAGATCTGAACCCTAAAATAAGACATTTCCATGGTCTGAGACCCGGGACTGTGAATGTTGCAGAAGTTCCCAGGTTGGAAGCCAGAAATGATTCCTGCTCTAAAGCCCAGAAGGAAAGAATAAGGTCATTCTGGTTGGGTACATCTCCTGGCTTGTTCTTGACACATTTACCACAAAACTTTCTTCTTGTTGGATTCTGAGAAGTCTTGTGTGATTGGTCAGACATTTGAGGTGGGCGTGATTAATGTAGAGATGCATGAAGTGGAAAGCTGACACTTGCTGATGCAGTTTGAATAATTTTAATGAGAAGCTGATCAATGTGGTGAAAAATGACATGAATGAATACAACAGGTGGCATTTAAAGACACAGACACTGCATATGCAACCCCACCCGCCACAAAGTTTCTCATTAAATATTAAGTTCAGTTTTTCATCGCATCTACCAAAGACATCCCACAGCAGCAACCCCCACCTCGTCACTGACAAAGTTTCTGGTATGAACTTACCAAAACAACTTTAGAATAAAGCTTTAGTCAAGCAGGAACAATAAACACAACTTGATCAGACATTTCCAATAAAGTTTCAATTGAAACTGTTCTACGGTCATTAGGCAGCCACAGCAACTTACACGCGAAAAGTGATTAATGTGCATGTCTTGTAGGTGGGAGGAAGCCGGAGTACCTGGAGATAATCTATGCATACATGAGGAGGACATGCAAACACCACACAGAAAGACCACTGTTTAAACTTCCCACCAGCCGACGTTTAAACCAGCGACCTTCTTGCTGTGAAGCTGCAGTGCTAACTACTACTCCACCATTCTCCCATGTTAAAGGAATTGGAGGAAAAACCGGATTTCAAGAAAATACAAAACAAAACAACAAACAAAGAAAATGCAACAACAAAAACGAGTCATGTTGTGACTTATTTGAAGGAATGTGTAGAGTATATAGATTTTAGAAACCTTCAGGGTGAAGAACTGATCCCAGAGGAAGCCTCCAGGTCAGATGTACCAGTAAGAAAAGCTTTCATGAGGATGGAAAACCTTTAGTGGAGAGATAAGTAGAAAACTACTGTATCGCCACAGCCGAGATCCAGACAGTCAGTTCAATTATCAATTAAACTGCTGCAAACAAATCTGAAAAAACTAAATGTAGGTGCATAAAAAAAGATTACAAGTAACTCTGCGGACAGCTGTCTGTGCAGTTTCTGGTGAAAATCAGATGGAAATTTGTCAGATTGCTGTCAACAGTAGCTTGACTCTATTTTTCTTTGCAGTGAAATTTATATATTACAGGTGACTGTAAAAACAAAATGAAGGGACAAATCCAGTTAAGTGACTTGTTAATAATAGAAATCAGGGTTTGCACAGCGAAGCAGTAAAATTGGTACAGTCTCATGAATTTAAGGGGGCTCATAGGAGGAGATGTGAGCTGGAGTGTCAAGGAGCTGATCAAGAGAAATGAAGAGAAGTGGTATAAAAAAAGGACAGGAGAAAGACAAAGGTTTAGGAATGTTACTATTATGGATGGTTTCTTAGTATTTTTTCCTTTATAAAAGGATAAAGTTTTTACAATTATTTCTTAAAAACTGAGTTACTACTGAGTTATTAAAATATAGTTAACAGGTCTGTAAAGGAGGGATGAGCTTATTAAAATGAGCAGGACCAAGAGCTCTTGGTACTGCTAAATGACTATGAACTTCTTTTGACTGTTTCCTGTACTCTACATAACTGTCGAACAGTAAACCCCACATGGATGCCAATGATTAAACTCAAAGTGAGAAACATGTTGCAGAAATTGCATCAAATACACCCGTCTCCTTTCTTTTGCAATCATTTTCCTGCTATAGAGAGGAACTCATATTTAGATGATTAATTCCAGTAAAGCCTCAGTCTTCTGCTGCAGCATTTCCCACCAAAGCATCCGGTTATAACAGCAAATGTGTGAACATGAAATATGCTGTTGCCCTGTAGCTCCACTCTGTCGATTTATTTCAGCAGCCTTTCAACATTTTCTGCATTCTCTTTGGAAACCTGCAACAGTGAATGTGCATCAGTATCTCTTTATGACTGCTTACATCTAAATCCTGACAATTTATTTGCCTATGCGGATCGTAATCACCTCAATAACAGAACATTTGCCCTGTGCAAACAGAAGTACGACGGTGCATAAAACAAAAAGAAATGGTTTCCTCATATTCCTGCTCCAGTAACCTCAGCAACAATGTTCTATTTTCCTTGTTTTTCTCTCCTATTTCCAATAGAAAATCTGAATCCTCTGCTTCTTCTCACTTGTACGGTAATTGAGGGATGCCCCTGAATAAGTCAGCAGCTGTTCCCCATCTCTGTTTTTTATCCTTTTGGAGCCAAAGAGTCCAGAAAATGCATTTCAGTGGCAACATCTGTCTCGGGGGATGAAAATGCGATGGTGAGAGGTCCCTTCCAAGTCTCTGGGCGTTCTGTTCGGGCTAAATTACATGTCATTGCTGCCTAGTTTCATCACAGCCACTTGTTTTTTCTTCTTTTGATTTGTTTATTTGCCTAGGAGTTATAAACTCATGCAAAACACTGAGAATTTGCAGATGAGCCACAATGTTTTCAAAGCGAACTAAAAATAATTCAACGTGGCTGGTTTTGCTCTTTCGCAGAATCACTTCTGTTTTTTTCTATTTTTAGCTAAATAATGCAGACCGACAGAAGGGAATCATTTGTATGGACATGTGTAGAAGTGTGTGATTTGGAGGCTCATTTGATATTTTAGCACAATTGTCATTTAATTAACAAAAGAAGAGTGAGTGGATGGAAAGAGGTCCGTTGTTTTTAGAGGTTTACTATCCGTGTTTGCTTTAACACAATATACAGTGAGTCATCATCTTGTACCCCACCATTATGGTAATTACTGACATTCTGTTTGTCCTCCGTTGAAAAATTAGGACGTTTCAGCATACAGTGGTTTAAAAGCCAGGTGGATAATGTACAGAGCAATCTGTTTTAGCTCTCCATCGCACTTTGACCTCTGTGAATTGCAGACACAGCTCACCATCTCCCTAATGCTGTGTGTCTGCTTGTCCTTATTATTATCCCAGACTGCTGTCCTGCAGGTTTCTCCTTATTAGCTTTGTATTGTTCGCAGCCTTTTAGACAAAAAGCTGCATGAGCTACTTGAAGAATGCGACACATGGCGGATAATGGTATGCATCAATGGCACGCCAGGAGGAGAGCAAGAAGCCTTTTTTCTTTCCTGCCAAGCTTTACTATCGAGCTGGAGTCTCACACTAAAAAACAGACCACAGTAAGTTCTTAGACAGGGATTAAAATGAGAGCAAACCACAACAGAAGAGAGCACAAATAAACAAACACATTCTGTTGGATTGGGTTTAGGCTGTGGTGGACAAACAGGCTAATACTGCATGCAAATACTCATGCATACACACATCCACACAAACACAAAAACATGGTTACATGCCCTTCACTCACCAGAGTGGTGGACTCACTGAGGCAGAAAGTCATGTTTATGAATAAGCAAGGTGTATGTATTGCATTTGTTTGGTTTGTGAAATTGGGAAAGTGGCTAACCTTTAGTTTTGTGAGTCGATCTGCAGGTTTTACAACAACACAGAAAAAAACCCTCAACATTTTCTCTCTAGGTAATTATCGTAGAAAACAGTGCATGCTTGATTGACAGAGCTTGTTAGCGGGTTCTTATTTTTCCAATCAGAAAGTAATTATAAAGAGAGCCTCTTGGGCTTCCCCGTGTAATCTGGTCACAGTGGCTGGATCAACCCCTGATAGGAGAGTGATTGCTGGACTCCCTCTGATACATTGCCTACGAGCTGTCTAACACTTGCCCTCCCGTTTTTATTAACACATATATCCTACAGTCATTTAAATATTATAACGACATTTCCTTTGCAGCAAAGCAACTCACTAAAGCTGCTGGCGGCATGGAAATGTAAATACTTTATGGAAAATGAAACGCCCTAAGGCATCATAATCATATTTACACTGTTAAACAGGAAGGTCACATTAGAGTGAAAAACAATTACTGTAACGGTATTTGTCAGGTACTGAAGCAAAACAATACAAACATCCAGTTGACAACACTTTGATTTGTGTTTTCAAAGACTTGAAATAATTGGGATGCCACCTGAAGGGACCCAGCACTGCAGCAGGGTTTAAAAGGTAATTTAGCTCAGTTGAGAGAACAATCTTCTTTCTAGTGTCGAATGAGTTAGCCCCCAAGCATAATGGCAATATTTACCCTTGGTTTTATGCTTTACTGAGTCAGAATATATGATTTAAGCTCATTATCATATCCATATCAAACTATTCTCATAGAGCATCTCTAATCAGTTTTATATAAAACATAAAAATACAAACTAAAAAAAGAAGACATCGCCCTTTTAAGACATTCTGTAAAAAAAAAAAAAAAAAAAAGAAAAATCCCAGACTTTTGGCTTTTCCTGAAGCCCAGACAAGATCTCCACTGGGGTTTACCTAAATCCAAAAAAGAAGAACCAGAAGGTTAAATACTTTTAGTATTTGGTGCCAGTCACAAGTACCAGAAAAATACTGTTCATTTGTAAACACTTTTTTATTAGATGCCAAAAGAAATAAATTCATACCATCTCAATTTGTATATAGTCATGAATATTTAAAAGCACACATTTCAAAATGATGTTATTTCTATATTTTTTAATGGTAATGGTATGACCAGTAAATGATGAACTTCAAAATCTAAATATCAAATATAATTAATGATCAAAAGTTTTTCAGACTCATTTCTTTGGTATTTAAGGAATTGGCATCTGGTATTAAATACTTGTAAAAATGTTTTCCAAGTTTAAAGGAACTGCTTCAACCTCATTTACAAAGTTGTAATGTAAAATATTTCATAACCACAGGGCTTTTTATTTCAGTATATACATATTCTGTCATAAAAAAAATTTCACTATTTTTGGATTTATGGCTTTCTTCACTGGGTGGCGCTTAATGCACCAAAAATATCTGATTTTTCCCTACATGTGTCCCCAAGAGGATGACCTGTATCAAATTTCACGATTATTGGTTTATGGTTTCCCCACTGGCCGCACGGTGGCGAGGTGGTTAGCACTGTAGCCTCACAGCAAGCAGGTCTGTGTGGAGTTTGCATGTTCTCCCCGTGTTAGCGTGGGTTCTCACAGGGTACTCCGGCTTCCTTCACAGTCCAAAGACATGCAGCTTTGGGATAGGCTGATTGGGGACTCTAAATTGACTTTAGCTGTAGGTGTGTGTGTGGTTGTTTGTGTATGTGTGTGGCCCTGTGATGGACTGACGACTTGTCCAGGGTGTACTCCGCCTCTTGCTCGTTGTCCGCTGGGATTGGCTCATACCCACTCAACTCACACCCATACCCACTCACACACCCACCCCACCCCCAACTGTCCCATTCTCTTAACAGAAAACTATCTAAACATTGGCTAAAATGAGAAAACAAATAAATAAAACTAAGTAGAAACATCTGGCTTGGCACTGATGATGATATGAGGAAACAATATTAATGGGATCCATACACACCAGGAGCCAGTGCCCCCATGTCCATAGGGGCCGCCACCACAGCAACCACCCAGCACCCAGGTCAAGGCAGGCCAGGGTCCACCCCACGGCTGTAGGGCTGCATTGTCGGACCCCATGCCACCCAGGTCAGGTCTCTGCAGTCCTGAAGTTCTCTGGGAGGTTGTTCCACACTCGAGGGCCACAATAATGGAAGGAAGCCTCACCGTATGTTTTAGTTCTGACCTTAGGAACAGATAAAAGGCTAGTACCAGAGGACCTCAGGGTCCGCGAGGGCTTATACCTAAAAATGAATTTAAAAAAATAAGAAGGCCCAAGACCATTAATACATTAAAAACAACTAAAAGAATTTAAAACTCAATCCTGATACACACAGGAAGCCAAGACAGCAATTTTAAAACAAGTGTAATGTGTTTGTAATATTTGACTTTAACATCTGCTTTTTGTCACTGAATTCTGTATTTCAAGGTGTATAATTTAAGTCTAATAAAATGGATGAAGCAAGCTGCAAGCAAGCTGACTTTAAGCTTGCTGTTGTTGGTGTGGAGTTCTAGCATTGACAGCATTGTGCTTCACTGCTCAGCCTGCTGATGCTTTATTTAGATGTGATGTCAAGTTATTCATCGCTGATATGCTTATTGTCATCAGGACATAATGGGCCTTTCACTGTGGATGCTTTTGTTTTTTTTGCTGAGAGAAAATTACTGGAAAAGAGTTATATAAGAACAGTGCATTTACAATTTAGCTAAAAAAGTAAATTTAGCTATTTCAGTAAAATTATTTATCTGGGGTTTGAAATAGAAACCATTTGCTGGTGGATGCAATTTCAAGCTTATAAGTTATAATAGTGTGAATGGGAGTATTTGTATCTCCTAACATAATTTATAACTCAACTGTGGTTTAATCAGTTTTTTAAATTCACTTAATTAGATGTATTAAAGATTAATTTTTATTTTTTATTAGAAAAGAGTTTGGTTCTGTTTCTACAATGTATCCAAAAACTTCTCCATTCATATTAATCGATTTTGCTTTGCAGTATGGACTCACACAACAATTGCAATTACCGATATGATGCAATTTTCTGATAAACAGTTAATACCATTAAGTTTTATTGTAACAGGGTTAGGCATTTTAGTTTCCAGGCAGACAATATTGCCCCCGAGAACTATTTGCAGAAGTATGCATGGATGGTGTATGTAAATTTATCAGCTGGCGAGCCTCAACGTAGTGTGAAGCATGGAAGGTAATATACTAAGTGGTTTTGAAATTGTTTTAGGGCAGAAAAGCTGAGCTGTGAGAAGCCAAACAGTTATGATTATAATGGTAATTTTGACCAAAACTGATGGCTCTGCTTGAGCTCAGAACACATTTAAAATGTTTAAAATAGCCAGTCTGCAGTAAAATCAAGCTCTTTAAAGATGGTGCTAAAATCAGATCTTTCCATGTTTTTTAAGTGCAAAATGTCTAACAATTCACATGTGTTCTTAATTAGATGTACGAGACGTATGCCAGCACAGTTCCTGAGTCAGGATGTGTCCAGATGGATGAATACCGCTTTTTGTTCTGAAGCTGCTCAGTATGCACAAGACACACTTGCTTTTAAAGCCTTTCAAAAGGCTATTTTGTCACCTCAGTATCGTCACTGATGGAGTACCGATGATGCGTTGAATGAGTAAGTCTCCTCCTAAAGCTGCAGGGACTAGACCGAATACTCTGCAAAAACTGATGATGTGATATCCATAATACTGATCTATGTCACTACCTCAAGAACATAATTTATTTAGCTGCTATTGTCAAAGTTACATCACTGTTCCAGGACCGGAGGAAAAAAAAATAACAAAAACATTGATTTACTCAGTCTTTTAAATTAGCCAAAATTCTACAACGCACACCAGCACAATTTGCTTGCTGTGTTGCTGTTGACCCGGAAAGCGCACAAGGCAGACAAATGAGGCCATGCTTATCCACCCTGCATGCTCAGTTCAGGAGGGAAAAAACAACAGTGAGGCCAGGCTGTGTGATATTAATGTACACGTCATGGCGACGGGAGAGGCCCCAACGATAAACATTGAAATTCTCAGAGATACATCAAAGCTGCTGCATAATGAGCCCCTGTATCTTTGGGCCATGAATGCATATACACCATGCCTTTAATGTGATATTTCCCATTTCAGAGAGCATTCAAATAATATTTCATCCCTGACACTTCCTACATGCTTTCTCCCAAGGGCCAATGTCTGCACAGCAGCAGGTCTGGTCAAGAGCTGGAGACAACACAGACATGCACGCTCAACAACACAAACACACATGCCCACACGCATAATACCGCAGCCTCAATGCTACACTTAGGGCAATCATTTGAGCCCTTCAGGATGCATGAAAATTAAAGAGGTTCATAGGTTGTTGTAGCAATTACTGGGGACTTACAGTCACTTGTTCACACTGGCTTCTGGATTGTAAATGCACTGGCCTTTCTCAACACTCACCAGCCTAAATTATGTCCTGAGGAAGCATTTTAATAACAGTTTTTGTGCAGAGTTTACACCATGCTGCATAAAAGGCCTAGACATGAATAAGTGCAGCACCACCTGGGTTCTGGGTCATTCTGGTTAATAGTGTGTGATACAGTCGCTGTGTGACTGCAGTAGTGGGTTGTGGTGGGAGTAAAGCCAGACTACTGATTACCGCTCCAAATGTTCCAGCCTCTGTCATTATTACAGTCAAAATGCTCTTAGAAATATGATGCAAATAGCTGCCAAATATACTGAATATATTAAATTTGTTGTGGTAATTTGGAGGATGTTTTTGGCTAGGTTTTGTTATGTTAATACATTTATCATTTTCACACTAAGTTATACAGATAATGAATGAATAATTTTTAAGCTAATCCACTGTGATATTGTTTACCTGGATGTTCCATTATTATGTGTATTTGAGTGAGTAATTGTGTATTTCTTTATAGTTTTTTATCCAGATGACCTTGTTTTGAATTAGTTACAAATACAAAACCGAAAACTTTGTAACATGACAGTTAACATGTTCAACTGACAAATTTATTAGATATGGTATATCTCATGCATTTATATTATGCTTTATGGAACTGTCATGAAATTGATTCTTGTCAGTGTTTTAAACATGCGATACTTCTGGTGGACCTGCACGCCACCTTTTGTGAAATTTGTGTCATTAGTCAAATTTGAGAGTGAAATTATCTTTGCTATATTATTTTTGGGGGCATGGTCCAAAATAATTTTTAACAATAACATGCAGCCTAGCAATTGTCATTTAAATTTGGTGTTAATGTGATAAAATCTCACAATATTGATCATGAATGTGACAAGTTGGCAAGTGCAATCTTATAAATGTAAAACAGATGCTAAACCTGCTAAACAGCTGCTGATTTTATTACAAACACTTCTCTTCCTTGTATGTGTTTTTTCTCCTATAAATTTTTATGAAGTAATCTCCTAAAAGCTGTTTTCTTTTGTCAGAAAGCAGCCGTGTATTATTTCCATTTTTCATGAGCCCACCTCCTGCTATTATTTTGTGGTGGATGGAGGGCTGGTGTGAACTAAAAGGTAACTCATTGTATGTGCTCTTTTCAAAATGATAACCATCAACTATCTTCTTATGATGCATAAACTCCATGCTGCTCCTATGGCTGTGCTTTGTTTTACAGTATTATACTATTGTGACTGCCAACAGCCAGGAATAATACAATCAATTTGTCTTGCTTGCCGGGGAGAGTAAAGGAGCAACTGTGCCTCCCTTTTTTCAACCCTCTTATTCTGTATTTTTTTTGTTCTTTGCTTTTTCAGACTTGAAATGAGATTGGCTCAGACTTGTAGTTGTTGAGTGTGGGGGGGGGGGGGGGGGGGGGGGGGGGGGGGGGGGGGGGGGGGGGGGGGGGGGGGGGGGGGGGGGGGGGG
>JBAMHX010000016.1:3886143-3897900 GCA_037177515.1 Pseudomugil tenellus | reverse complement strand
ACATCAAGACACAACAAGACACAAGATACAACAAGACACAACAAAACACAAAATAAAGATGTTGATGAATAAAAGTTAACAGTAATTTATGTATAAAAAATGAATAATCAATACAATCTGGACATTAAACTACTGTGAAAGATAAAAGTGGTAAGATCTAAATCAAAGACCAAAATTAAACCAAAACCATAACTACAAACCAAAATCACTGCAAATGCAGGCTAAAACCCAAAATGGGGCAAACCAAAATAAAACTCCTGAAGTCAACCAAAACTTGAACAGGCTAAACAGCTCTATGAATCCATGGTTTTTAAACCAAAGTCCACAAAATAGTCACAATGTTTTTTCACTAAAACAACAGCACAAAAGCACAAGTTCTATAACCACAAGCTGACAGCAAAAAGGTTGCAAACTGTGACACGGCCAGGCATAGCTGCCCTAAATGAAGGTGACGAGGGTTGTTTTATAGGGAGGACTCCAGAAAGTTTTCCAATGAGGAGAAGAGCAGGAAGTGGTTCCACCAATCCGGAGGCCAGATGTTGCAGGCAGGAAATAAAAGAGTCCAGCCAATCTTCTTGTTGGAGGCAGAAGATCCAAAGTGTGTGTGTGTGTGTGTGTGTGTGTGTGTGTGTGTGTGTGTCTGTCTGTCTGTCCAGCCATCCAGCAGAGATGAGTCACACTTAAGTTGCACTTCCAGGGACTTCAGACTTTTTTTGGACTCGAGGTTTGGGTCTTGTCAACATGTTAGGTTACATTTGTACAAAGATAATGTTAACTCCATCTGACTGGCTTCACTGATAACCACTGAAAGTCTAAATGAGCTCCTAATGTATTTTAGTAGCACTGTTTGTCTTCTAAATTACAACTATTTATCACAGTTTAGCTCTCATAACTCTGTGTTCCCTTCCACTTGTGCTTTTTCATATGCTTTTCCTAAATGAAACAGCAACAGCTCTCGCTTTGTTTGTGTTGGATGACTCATGTCCTCTTCTTGTGCTTTTGTCATTTATGATCTTCTAGTATAAACTACACAATGTAAAAGGTGGGGAAGGTGTTCAATCTATTTTTATGCTTATTAATTTTAATAAGCTAATGAGTTCTTGATAGGTAACATGTCCATCTATTGTTGAGTTGCCTCAAGCAACTTTCTTTGTAAAGTTGTGTGATTACACAAGTAATTCAGATGGGCTTAAATCCAAAGTGTTAATGGTAAATGAACCTTGAATCCAAACAGCACAAAAGCAGCACAAGCAAATAATTCCTTGAAACTTAAACTACAACATTATAACAAATTTTCATGAACATTAAAGTTATCTCTCACTGTAATGTTCTGTTAGACACACTACATTCTTATTATTTACATCATACATGTATCGTTATTTTAAAGCATTGATACTTATCAATGGTAGGTTATGGTTCATATTAGAGCAGTGTTAGAGAGATAGCACTGTATGTTTTATGAAGGCTGCAGAACCCACTTTGACTTCATTCAAAGACTAGTTTAGGCTATAGTCCAACTCCAGCTGCAGTTTTATTGAGCTGAGAGTTAGTTACACTCCTATTAATACAGTTTTCATGCATGCCCTGTTCGCATGGCCTGCACAAGCAGGGATGAACTGAGAGGTGTTTGGGCCAAGACATTGGGTGAAGTTTGACACTCTTGGAGGAAGAATGAATTCTCTGTTGAATAAGCCTTTTTGTACAGCTGGAGCATAATATAAGACAGATGGAGTTTATAGATTTTTCACTCACCTATATCAAGAATATTCATAACAGTTTCAAAGCAGGCCAGTGTGTAGGAATAATTGGAAACATCTTAAAAGGTACAGTGAGTAAGAATTAGTGATATCTAAAAGACAGAGATGGGAATAGAAATAATTTCAGTGGCCATCTGTAGCAAAAAATTCTTCCAGTTTTGATCTAAGTGGACCAAGTGGTCTCAGGTGCAGCAGTGACTGCACTACAGGTAAATATTTTAACATTGTATACATGTGCACAGTCTTGTTCTGTGGTTATTTTAAGGTCTTATCCCAGATGGTGGTCTAGCACCTATCAAATAAAGTCAATACTGTTCATACAAATGGTTGTCCATTCAGTGACACCATGGAAAAATGGTACCATAACAGTTAGCTGCTATGTATGTGAATCCAAGGCAAGTAAAAAGCTTACTTTCACTTCATTTACTTAAAAAAACAATATTAACTTCCATTAGAAACAGTTATTAATGATATGATCTTTGATTGTGTTACACATTCCACTTCTGAGTTGAAGCATCACAAATTGATGCTCACTTTCCTGTATGATAAGCTGTAAAAATAAATTAAAATAAACTAAATTTATTCAACACATCAGGAAAATCATACTTGCATGAAATTAATTTAAACTGAAGAATAACAATATTGAATCAAATTTGACTCAATATCAGATCATTCAATAATAATATGGCTTTATGTCCTGAAAAAAAAATAGGACACCAATAAACATGGTACTATGGGTAACTGGCTAATTGATTGTTGCCTGCATGTTAAAAAAAAAAAACAAACAATTTCTTTTGGTCTTGGCTTCCAACTACTCTGAGGACTAATTTCTTTAGTAAAGCAGCTGGTCTTAAATGTCAACCAGAATGTTAACACTGTGGATGATTTGATATTATCCAACAGGTTTAAATACTTATAACAGAAAAAAAAATCCTGTATACATTTACATTAAAATTTTCTGTATGCACTGAGTAGCATCAAGATCTGCAGGATCTCAGTGCTGTGTTTGATACTGTAGATCACAGGGATGGACTTTCTGGAGTGGTCCTTAACTGGTCCAGATCTTGTCTGGACCAGGTCAGAGTTATTTTGTTACAATCAGCAGCTATGAATTTGAGCGAGTGGCTAAGACTTGTGGAGTACCTCAGGGGTCAGTCCTTGGACCTCTTCTGTACAACTTTATATGCTTCCTTTAATTCAAGTATTACAGAACTTAATCATCAATTATTACAGTTATGCAGACAATACATAACTTTATGTGTCTTTGTCACAGTAATGTTTTTGATGTTTTTATGTAAAGCACTTTGAATTTTTATGCGCATGAAAGGTGCTTTACATATAAACTTTCCTTGTCTATGTTGTTAATTTAAAATTAAGAAAAAAGTGAGTCATATGAGAGTAATAATAAATTAACACACAAACATTATATTAAAGTAAACGTGAAAGTCAATGTTATTACTTTTGATAAAGCTGTTTAAAATAATCATTTATTTATATAAAATAATTATTATTGCATTATTTTTAGTCATAGAAACCATAGTACGTTTATTCATATGATACATTAATTCAGTGAAATATGGATACAAAATACTGTGATAAAAAGCTAAATAAAAAGACTGAAATAAGTTTTACTGTAGTCTTCTTTTCTGATATTCAGACAGCACAGGCAGTGATGCAGAATGCTAATTGACCAAATATGAATAATTAGATTTATTTCAAGGCACACTGTCAGTGCGATCAAATAAATAATTTAGTATGTCAAGCATCGGAAATGAGAGAAAATGGGGCCACTAAAAGAGTAAAAGAAAGCAACAACAAATCAAATTATGTTATATTGCTAAGCGAGAGGCCTTGTAGTTTGAGGACAAATAACTCAAACTGCAACTACCCCTATTTGAAGTAGGAAACATGAGAGGTTTATGTGACCCAACATTAATGCAGTCCAAGGCAACCATACAGACAAAAGGGGCAACTCGGTCCACCACTTTCCGAGCAAAACACTGGAGGTCACCAGGATACCTTTTCTCCCAAGAAGCCGGTTTTTCACTTTCGGTCTTCGCTAAATGCATGGAAAACAGTATATTCTAGAAGGGCGATTTGATTTGACATAATCATGGAAATGTCTTTAGGATGACCTGTGCTGTCGTTGGATACATACAAAACTCAAGGAAACTTACAGATTTTGTTAATGGAGCATGTTATACCATAAAGTCACTCGCAAGATGATGTAGAGAGCTGAGGTGATTTCACAACAATAACTCACAGCGCTGAATGACGAACACCCACCTAAGAGGATCTTCTTCTGCTCATATTATTTCTTTGATCATAAACTGGCAGAGCTGCATCCAGATCCAGAATTATATCTGGGCTATTAACAATCACCAGCAAATTAGAGGCTAAGGCTAACCATGATATAGCTGATGAGACACCTGCTTCCAACTGCAGCAGTACAGCACAAAGAACCTCTTAAGTACCCTGATTATTAGTGCAGGTTAGTTCATGAGGTATCTTTTATTTTGTATCATTTTTTTCACAACCATTAGGCATACTTAAAAGTGTAATGTGTTGTTGTGTGACTTTGCGAAAGTGGCCGTTGCAAAGGACAGCATGAGAACTAAATTGAAAGAAGTATGGGCGCCATGAAAGAACAAGTTAAGTAAATGAACACGGACCAACAGCTCAATAAAAAGGAAGTAATTGACTATAAAACCACAAATACTCTGAGCAGGCTCCATGTTTACGTTGGATCCCATGACTTCCTTGCAGCTTGCCAAAGTAAATATTGAGAAGCTGTAGGCAGAAGCAAGAGAGGCTGGAGCTAGCTGTCACATCGGCAAGCTAATCAACAAATTAAATGAGATTTAAAAAGATTTCATGGACCAGAAAAGAAAGCGGGGTTGCAGCAGCAATGATAGACCCAAAAGAAACCCACATTTTTCACATCCTGAGTCCTGATCGCGGTGAACGGAGCTGAACAACTTAACTAAACAACCAGAGCCCTGAACTCTGTCATTCTGTTAGAGTAGATGGATAGGACACTAATCTCTCTGTTCTTTCTTCTTTTGATTAAGATGTGACCCATGTATCCATCTTTGAGATTTGGCAATTGTTTGAGTAGTAAAAATGTTATTTTTAAGCTTTTTCGGAAGCAGTATTACATTTGAAAACTGTACTAGTTACTCATTATTGCTAATGTAACCGGAACGGCAAAACCGACTTCGGCAACATTTTGTGCAATGGATTATGGAAACGGGGGTCTGCCAAGAAAGTGGTAAATGTGATTTTGGGTTTAGAACTACGATCCACATGCAAACATAGTTTTAGATTCAGAAAAAAAAAAAACAATTAACTTTTGTTTGGAAAAAAAAGTAACCACAAGATGTATATTATTGAAGTAAATTCTCTCCTTTTATCTCAGTCATATGTCTAATTTCCTCTTTTTTTAAAACTGAGTTTTACTCAATGTAAAATCTTGTTTTCCCACTATTTGTACAATTATTTTCACTCCCTGTGTCTTTACAAAAGTTAGTTGCTTTAAAAGGTTTTGAGATGAGAAGAACTAAGGTGAGTTTATTACTGTATATTTCTTAGTGTTTTTGTGTTGCCCTAAAGCAATGCCCGACATATAAAAGATGAAGATACAACACTGGGGGATTTTGAAAAGATACTTTGTAAGAAGGTGAAAAGTGTTTGCCATCAATGGTTTTTCATGTACAAACAAGTTCTTTTCATAAAGCACTGAAAAGATGACATGAATGTTTAAGAAAAATGGGAGTTAAATTCTGACAGTTTTAATTTTTCTTGTTTCTTTATTTTCAAACCTCCTTTCTGTCTATTAAAAGAGAAGAGAAATTCTTCCTTTTCTGGAATTAGCAATATTCTCTTCATAAATTCTTCTTGCTGGATGTTTTTCAGTGTCTTTCCCCAGAGGTATTTGTATCATTTAGTCATTCACAGTATGCAGCATAGCTTTTTCCTTTATACAAAACCTCCATAGAAACTGCATCGGGAGTCCCTGAATAGGCATCAAAAGTACCAGAATCATGTTGCTTTGTCTAGATAAAAAAAAAAAAAAAACAAAAGTCAGAAACAATATTGTGAAAGCTGACAAAACTGCCCAGTGCACAGAATGGCAGAGAAAGATGTTGATAAAGGACAAAGGATAGTTTGAGAATATGCAAATATTGTCAAACTGGGGGGGGATGGAGCCAATCCCAGCAGCCAACGGGCGAGAGGCGGCACACCCTGGACAGGTCGCCAGTCTATCACAGGGCCACACATATAGACAAACAACCACACATACACACACTCACACCTAAGGTCAATTTAGAGTGTCCAAACAGTCTATCCCCAAGGTGCATTTCTTTGGACTGTGGGAGGAAGCCGGAGAACCTGGTGAGAACCTAGGCTAACACGGGGAGAACATGCAAACTCCACACAGATAGGCCACCGCCCGAGCCGGGGATTGAACCGGCAACCTGCTTGCTGTGAGGCTAACCACCTCGCCACCGTTAAAAGAGTAGAAAATTCATCCAAACTCAGGGATGTTTGTGGAAGCCATAGTTTTAATTGACTTGTGCAAACTGAACTATAATGAAACTTGGTACAAAATCTGGTAGTTGGACAGTGATGCTTGTAGCAACTAGTAATGTAATATTGCCCAGTAACATAATACCTATAATGTAATCACTTACATAACATGTAATAGTGTTGTCACCCACCGTTTGCTGAGATAATTCATCCCACCTCACAGGTGTGCCACATCAAGATACTCATCAGACACCATGATTAGTGCACAGGTGTACCTTAGACTACCCACAATAAAAGGCCACTCTAAAATGTGCAGTTTTGTCTCACAGCAAAAAGTCCACAAATGGTGCAAGCATTGAGGGAGCGTGCAATTGGGATGCTGACAGCAGGAATGTCAACCAGCTCTGTTGCTAGGGCATTGAATATTCATTTCTCCACTATCAGCCGCTCCAAAGGCGTTTCAGACAACATGGCAGTACATCCAACCGGCCTAACAACCGCAGACCACGTGTAACCACACAAGCTCAGGACCTCCACATCCAGCAGGTTCACCTCCAAGATCATCTGAGACCAGCTACTCGGACAGCTGCTGAAACAAGTGGTTTGCATAATCAAAGAATTTCTGCACAAACTGTCAGGAACTGTCTCGGGGAAGCTCAACTGCATGCTCATCGTCCTCATCGGGGTCTTAACCTGACTCCAGATTTTCGCTGTAACAGACTTGAGTGGGCAAATGCTCTCATTCGATGGCGTCTGGCACGTTGGTTAGGTGTTCTCTTCATGGATGAATCTCGGTTTACATTGTTCAGGGCAGATGGCAGACAGCGTGTGTGGTGTCGTGTGGATGAGTGCTTCGCTGATGTCAATGTTGTGGATCGAGTGGCCCATGGTGGTGGTGAGGTTATGGTATGGGTAGGCATCTGTTATGGATGAGAACACAGGCATTTTATTGATGAAATTTTGAATGCACAGAGATACTGTGATGATTCTGAGCCCCATTTTTGTACCATACATCCATGAACATCACCTCATGTTTCAGCAAGATAATGCACGGCCCCATGTTGCAAGGATCTGTACACAATTCTTGGAAGGTGAAAATGTCACAGTTCTTGAATGACGGGAAGGGCATGACAGTTGCATTGTCAGTTGAGTCTGCCACGTATTTTTCTTGAAAAGCATTAAATAACATTTTTCAAATATTTCATGAAGAAAAAATTAATACAACTATTTTTCACTAACAGGACTGAGAGTATAACGGCACACAACTCAAACATACAACAAAAGAAACCATCAATATAAAATGTCCTTAATCATGCACTGGCCAAAAGCTACATTAAAGAGAAGAACCCAAGCTTTCATCCACGGAGTGTCCTTGCCAAACCATTGTTCTATACAAAAGACAACTGCCTACATGTTTGGAAGTGGTGTGTGAGGCCATTAGTGGAATTTGACGTCAGTGTTTCTGTCATTCTACTAACGTAAAGTATATTTAACTTTAATTTAGAAATCCGAGGCAAAAAAGACAGGGGAATTAAAATATTTTTTAAAAAGAGAATACAACTATAAAACTACTGTAGCCTGCAGACAAATCCAGCCACTGTAATAGCATCTACTGGTGGAGTGATAAGTCAGACAGCCCCTGAGTCTCCTGATCTACTGCCAGCCTCAGCCATTTGTCAGAGCTGACTTGAAACTCCCGGTGGCCATTGCAGTCCGCTGTATGCAGCTCCATGCAGCAGGATCATACTTGACAGGTGAAACCATTATGAGCAGGCCACCACTGTTAATTGCCAGCTGGTTCTATCATGTGGAGGTATTTAGATCCACAAGGGAGCATGGGAAATTCATGTCAAATGAGAAAAGATATGCAAAATGCACACTGAATTCAGTTTTTTTTTTTGGTTTGGCCTGGTAAACAACAGACGCTCGTACAAATAAAGTGCAGTATTTCATAAAGGCAAAAGAGAAAATGGTCCAGAGGTGTGATGATGAATATGTAAATAACCGTCTATATGGATCGATATCTCAAATGAATGAATATTTATCTTATGGGTGGGGATTTTATAGTTTTTTACTCTGTTAGTAGATATGTACATTTGACTAAGGATATTGAAGTGAATTTATGTAAGAGATGATTTCACAAGAGTCAGAGTAGATTAATTCAAAACCTATACCATCTAATTTAAATACTTGACTTCAATTAGAAATATCCAAGTTCACCCCCCTCCCCCCACAAAAAAGGGGGAAAAAGATGCATTTTAATTTTTCTTAGTAACTTAAGTGCTATTCATGACAACTGAGAGAAAAAATGTGACTAAAGAAAACTAAAGACATACTTTTAGAGACATTTTATATTCTATGATTGGAAAATAGTCATGAAATCAATGATTAATCAGATATTATATGTTTTTGTGCAATGCTAATTATTGGTTAACCAAATGAAAAAAGTACAAAGTTGCACACCAAGACTTGCCTGAGGTCTGACTCATGCATAACTTGTCATATTTACATCTATATATCCAACCTTTTTCTTACTAGTTTTGGAAAAAGATCGCTGAATATCAAGTAATCCTCACTCAATATATTTTATAAAAGACAACACATTTTTAGTGTGTTGTGATGATGTTCTGGAACTGGAAACACAGTTACTTATAAAACAATGTCACAATGAACAGATGCTTGAAGCTATTTTAAGAAAGTCCTGTTTGGTATTTTGAAATTGATTATTTATGTTTAGGATGCTCCGTGATGTGAACTGAGAATCTTTGAACATTTGCAGTGATCTGTAGCTCACATGCCAGTGAAGGAGACCATTTTAACAGCAGTTAAAATGTCAACCTGTATTCCACAGATCTCTGTCTGATCCCTTTAATTAAGGCTGTCAAGTCATTAATGATAAACTGTCCCGCAGACTGTTATATCTGAGGAAGTTCACTTTGTGCTGTCAGGTCCTGAAGTTGATCTCATGGGTTATAGACTGAAGGCTTTATTTCTCTGCACTTAAACTCTACAGAGTAGCAACGAAAACAGCCACGTCTCAAACCAATCAAAGCTGAACTGATGCATTAGGTGTTCCTTCAGCCTGGTCTTTCATGCTGTCCTTTCTTTTAAGTCACTTGGGGCCCCATTTAATTGAAAACAGTCTGTCAGCCATAATTGTAAATTTCAAACAGACGATAGAGGTAAAGGAACCCGTTCAGTATTTTTCTTCAAATTAAATTCAGGGTTGGGAAAGGACAAATTTCTGTTTCCTAAAAGATAATATTCAATAACAACACAAAAAATACAACTCTCAAATCAGGAAGTAAAAAAACATCTAAAAGAAAAAGTACCTTAAATGTCAATAGTTTTTACAGCTGTTTTTAGCTCCTTGCCGAAGATGCCAGTGATCAGTCCAAATCTTTCTCAAATCTAAATCAACTCAACAGAAATATATATATCCTCTCCAACAACAAACTGTGGTGATGGCATGATATGTGTTTAAAGTACATGCAGGGGCCATGGAAGAAGTGCCAGTAGAAAGTCAATTAGCAGCTTTGTCATGGTGGACACCTCATCTAGGATGGCATAAAGACCCACAAAAATCTATTTATAGGAAAAAGAGAAAACAGTGATTGAGTGGAACCAATAAAAGCCTTTTAACAAAGAGACCCTGAGTTGACTCACTTTCCATGTTCAATAGATCATTCTTCCTTTCAGTGTCAGTCCAGTTTGGCTTTGTTTGGGCACTTTTTTTTTTTTTTGCTTTCACATTTCAGATCCTGGCTGATTAGATTAGATAATTATCAAAGTTTTTTTTTTTAAGTTAAGTTTTAGAAACAGGAAAAAATATGTGTAAGAAATGTATTTTGTATTGTTTCAGTTCTACTGTTTTCACCAGTTTCTTCAGCAAATGGGATCCTAACAGAAGAACTTGGATGCTTATTGATTATACCATAATATGTGGGATAATTTTATTTTTGCATTTAAACAAAGAAGATATCAGTATTGGCATTAAGTGTAACAAAATCAATAGAAAAATATAATTAAAACTACTTTTTGTTATCTAATTATTTGAATAAAATAGCTTTTTAAGGTTTTATTATATTGCTGTAGGTCACAAACACAGCAGAGGTCATAATTTTACCACCAGTGTTACTATGGTCAAACAGCTCATCTGGGCTCAAAAACTGCAGTACCAGATGGATTTGATGGGTATTAGAACACAAATTGGGACAAGTAAAACCTTAACCTTTTGATCAAGGAGCCCTTTTGTTCCATCTCTTCTCTGAAATGGGAGTAACATTGTGTCCTTGTTTCTATTGAGAAAAATAAACATTTATGTAGGATGGACAGGTAGCTGGATAGATAGGTGGATAGACTTTGCCATTATGTGCAACTAAATTAAGGTGCTCAGACTAGTACAGTGTGAAAAGCTTTTGAATCATAAGACAGTGGCCCAATTAATAAACCAATTCATAAAGTAAGAGTAGCTGTACAAACAAGCTTCTGAGCAGTTTTCAAGATGTTTTCACACACATTTGCTCAGGCAGAACAACAAAAGTGTGCTTAAATTTTAATTTGAACTACCCAGGCACCAGACTTAAATGTGTATTGCATTTCAGTGGTCTGGGGCCACATGAACACCTAATTCCAAATTAAATGACAATTCCAAAGTAAACTTAACTCCAAAGTAGGTTGGAAGTTGATTCCCATTTGTGTTGAATAATTCCTTAATCATGTATACATTCATGTTTTACACATGTGCTTTCTGGAACTCTCTCCTTTCTCGTTCTCAGCTGCTTAATAAAGTGGAATAGTATGCTTGTTTGAAGCTGGTACTTCATAGTTTTGTAAACAGCAAGTTAGTAAAATTGTACTTAATCAGTGTTTCTATGTTGTGGTCAAAATAGAAAAAGCAGGAAGCTGAGTTTGTTTTCTTCCAGTTTATTTAACTTCTTGTAGAAGTAACTGTCAAATTAGCCCCATCTGCCATTCCCAACCCCCAGACCTAAAGTGGAGAATAAACACACAAAGGGGAATAGCCACATTTTCCATCTAAACCTCAGTCACGTTTCCTGTAAAGAAAAAGGAGAATACCTACATTCTGAATTATTCCAAACAATTTATTCCAATAAAAAAACACACACACAATGTGACCGTAGCCACTAATAAAAGAAAAATATTTTTCGAGGCTTTTACAATTAAATACTTTGCCTTCAACTTTAATCAGTTCACCAGTATTAACATAATCATTTTGTTATGTTCTTAAATATATTTGAATTTTTATAGCACATGGAATAGCTGTTGCCTGCAAGTCTTCCATTAGTTCTGTACATTTTAAATGGATTAGTAGCCATGGACAACTTTGACCATTTGCTGGTGGAGGGTTTTCAGTCTCTATTTGGTCTAAAGGGTGTTGGAGTGTCCTTCCCAGGCCTTGGCAGAGGTGGGCGTGCCCTGCTTTTTCCTGGCAACAACTTCCACCTGG
>JBAMHX010000016.1:3867017-3882249 GCA_037177515.1 Pseudomugil tenellus | reverse complement strand
CCTGCACTCCTGAGAGAATAAACTCATTTAACTCTGTTCAGTGCTGCAATTGAATCCTTTCCTTCACGACCACAACAAAAGGGGAATGGGAATCTGTATTTTCACTTCATAATGAAGGTTGGCTTATTCAGGTATTTTCCTTTTGCTGGGTCTCTCCGCCAAAGGTTGACATTGGAAAATACAATAGTACCCTTATAGTTGTAGTTGAAGAGAACATGGAGGATGAGGATGGCGTTTTCATGCACATCATAGAAGTGGATGTCTATATTGCCCTTGTGCAACTGCTAGACCTTGAAGAGCAGGGGCAGCTCCTTAGAGTGAGCAGCCATCTCATTGCAGAGGATGCAGTAGTCATTCTTATATGATATAATTATGTTCACAATTTCTGTTGCTTCTCGCAGAAATGCTTGAAGCTCTTTAGACATCTTTTAAGCTCTGGTCTCATGATTAATCTAGTTGCTTCTAAACCTTGGCAAGGGCAAACTATGTTTTACAGCAACATGATATAAGTACATATTACACAGCAACACCTCCCATCAGGATAACTGTCCCATATGGAATAACTCTATGATTTTCTCTGTTACAGAGAATCTAACAAAGACAAAGTCATAGACAAATCTTCTTATTATAGTGAAGTTCTGGACCATCATACGTCTTGTTACATCAAATGCCATCTTTGAGATGTCATAGTTTACTTAAAAAAAGTTTATTTCGCTAAACTAATTATAATTTTGATTACTTGACACACATGACACATGACACAATTTTCTGTTCAGAAAATGTCTCAATCCAGGGTCATTTTTGCTGGAGCTGTAACATTTATTTGTAGTCTGATTTTTTTGTGCAAAAAGATATTTTCAATTTCTGGTCTATCAATATTTACTTTTAAACAAGATTGTCATTTGACTTGAAAAAACTTGAAACAATAAAGAGGTGTTGTTTTCTGATGCCATCCAGTATTGCATTTAGGTCTGAGATAGGAAGTAGGGAAAGGAGGAACATTACTAAATGGGTTTTATAACTCAAGCTTAAGAGATAAAAGTATATTAAATGATGAAAACATATATTCAAGGTATTTGATTCCATCCTTTCAGAATAACCATTTTTATAATTACATTTGCAGTTAAATTACATTTGGCCTGTGTCAAGATATGGGCTCAAACTTGGCAGCAAAGTGACCCTGTGATTGCACTGACAACAGCTCTCAGTGGAGAGCAGCCATAGAGCACAAAGCTAATTGGTTTTTGCCTTACCATTATCTTTTAAATACAAGTCCAGATTGTACTTCTGTTAAGCTGGTCTCCAATGCAGCTCTCCTTCAATGATGTTAACTTCTGGAGAATATAGTCTAATCCACCAGACACTGGAGAAGTCAAAGTCTCCATTTTGGACACATCAGATAAAAAACTTTGCTAAATTTTATTTGTACAATTTTAAACAGTTAATGATTGAGTAATACAATCCCTGGATTTTGTCATGTTGAGAACATAATGCCCACCTGTTAGCAATAAGTTAGAAAGCAAAATTATCACTTATTTCTCATGCAGTGAAGATGCAGTCATGGTGTTATGAACTGCTTGATAATCTGGTAATTGTAAAGATGTTATGACACTACGTAAACATCATGAAGTTGTAGATCTTTTTTCTGAACAGCTTTGCCAATTGGATGGATAGCACTACAGTGTCCCTGGAGGGACAAACTTAGGTGCTATACAGATCTCATGACACATGTTTGAGATAAGAGACACTTGTATTGCTAATATATTGATATAGTTATTGTAAAATTTGGAAATGGGCAGTCTTTGTTCTGAAATGCGATATTATAGTGATTTGATATTGAGTGAAAACTTAATTAAACCATTAAGTTGTTTAGCTTAATACTTCCATGAGCTAAATATGCCATCACATCCAAATCCTTTCATTTCAATCTCTTGGTCAGTTTCTGATGTGATTAAACTTGATACAATGTTCAAAAGCAATGACTTTTTTCCCCTTTTTTATCAAATTGATCGAACATATTTCTTTATTGGTCATGGATTGTCTTTGGACACCTGAATTTTGATTTAATTTCATTAGATGGCTTGCATTTTATACATGGGAATACTTATAAGGATTAAAAGTAACTTCATTCTTTTGGTAGACTTCATCGGAACTGAATCTTGTAGAACAAGGGTGCAAAATATATGAGTGTAGATATTTTTACACTGGGAAATAAAATAAACCGCTGTAGCTGAGATGACTGAGACATATAAAAGAATCAAAGAAATAGAAGAGAATCAGTTTTGTGCTCATGTTTCCTTCTCAAGTTTTTCAGTCACAGATTTCTCAGTACCTACCTTTGTATACAAACCTGCAATGCTATTTTGATCATTCTTTTAACTTCTACTGGAGTGTTATTTGTTACAACATGGGAGTAAAGTTTGTGGTATTCCCTCCACTTCAACGCAGAGTACTTGTCAGTTTGCTGAGAGCATACTACTATCATACTAGAAGGAAAATATGGCTTTTTAAATATTTCACTTCATAATATAATAGTACATTTAATATGTATGGAGAGATCTATTTTCTAAATGTTAGATTTAATCATCTAAGCCTTTGTGTAACTTTTGCACCCACACCTTTTTGTAATCTTTCTTTTTTCAGAGTCTTATTGCACCATTACAATAATCTATTTTGCTTAATTTTTGACACATCTATGTTTTCCTGCCACTTGCAATATATTTTCCTACTGTCTTGATTTTTTTTTGGCATTGCATGATATATAGTTATTTCTGTGTTAATGTAGTCTAACCCATGTTATGTTCAAGTATGAAGATAATCTTCTAATTTGAATTAGGCAAATATATTTTCTGATTTGTTATTGCAGTTCTTTTGTCTGACCCACTGTATAAAAAGAAAAATTGATGGGAATCAAACTTTAGTTTGACAAGCTCAATTCTCAAGCTTTTGTTGAATAATGTTAAATGTGTCTCTTTAAAGTGGTTGGGCATTGCTTACAGCCAAGTGACTTGCGATGCACTAAAGCATAAAACATTTTCCCTGGGAACAATTTAAATCTCATCAATAACACAAAACAGAACAGGCACTCAGCCTAAAAGCCAAGAACTGGTGCCAGCACACCATACTGAATGAATGAATGGGAATGGAGGCTGCAAGGCCCGTGCTCTTTGCCCATACTTTCTGGGTCAGGTGATGGGAGCAATGAGGTGCAAGGCTAATGGATGAACTCTTCACAGCAGAATGGAGATTGAGAAGTTGGAGTTTAAAGCTACTCTCTTGCTTATTACATATAAAAAGAAAAGGTGTGGAGTTGGGAATGGTTTGCCACAGATATGAAGAGGAATTGGACACATCAGTGTTTTACAGCAATAACTGAAGCCATTCCAAACTATAAAAGACTGTAGTCTAAAGAAGCAGGGAGGAGAATTGCTATGGAGTGTAGGTGTGGCAGTGAGATTAAATGAGATAATCAATCAGTCTCTTCTTCCTTCTCAGGTCAATGTGCAGAACTACTCACTGACTCGGAAAATGCCTTCTTTTAAAAGGGTTTTGTTTTCAGACATCACTGCTTTTTCTCAATAAAATGGAGCATGGAATCTAGAATCTTTATCAAAGTACTTGCTAAATCAAAATATGGCAAAACAAATGTTTGTGTATTCCCTTTAAAACTTTTAATTGGGAGCATTTTTTCATTTCCATAAAAGGATATGTAAAATGGTTTAGAAAAAAAAAGCTCCAAACACTAAATGTTCCTCATAAAATAATTAATTGCATAGCTGTTTTGTCCATCTATAGCTAACTAGTGGCCTAAGGCGCTATCTTCTCTGGGGGGATACTGTAACGAGTCACATTTATCTCTGTCTTAATGCAGAACTTAACCTTGTTGGCAACTTCATTAGCATGAAAATAAAGATGAAAAATCAGCTTGATGGTAATAGTAAAAACAAACAACAGAGGGGAAAGAAAGGCAAATTTAAAATAAATATCCTTGTTTTCTATTATGTTATGTTTTAATCCAGTGTTATTGCTTTTAAATATCTGTCAGTGAAAGAGCTTCTATTAGCTAAATAGGCTATTAAAGTGGTTTTTACCTCACTATTTGCTTTTTAATTTCTTGCCTTTTTCTGTTTAATTTGAAAAGTGTGCAGTTTGTGTTAACACAAAATAACAGAATTTGCATAAGTAAATTCACTTATTTTGTCCATAAAATCTCCCATGATTTTTTATGATTGCTTTAGTTTGTGCAATAATAGTTCAGAAACACATTCTGAATATCTGATAAATGTATTTTACTGTTCTTTTATATCTCATATGCAATGATTATATTATCTAAAACATGGGTGAATACCTCAGCTCTGTACATGTTTGTTCTATTCTCGTGACATTTAAACATTTAAAAAATAAATTAATCAAATAATCAGTTGAACAGTTTTTAAGGTTACTCTAACTTAGATTAACTACAATTTGTGTTTTCACTATTAGTCACATATTACTTATTTATAATATTTCTTGTAGCAATCTCTCTGCTCTCCTTTTCCTTCTCCTCCTACATACAATTCCTCTGGGAGCATTCTTTGAGAGAGCAATTTAAATGTATGCAGAGTTAAAGTGCTGTTTAAAGCAGATCCACATGCCCCAAAGCAAAGCAACTCCCCACATGCATAACATTGTTCTATTCTAACAAGACTTCCCTGATCATCAACCAGCCAACTCAGTGATTTGGTTCCGGCAACTCTGCTAAAAGAGAAAATTTGCCCTTCAGTGATTAGAAACTGTGCTTTGCTGCGATATTAGAAAAAAAAAAAACAATTCCTTTTTAAAAACAATTGTCATTTAATTTGTTTAACTATTTATTGGTTTGCAGGAATGAAAACACAAAATATAAAGAATATAAAATGTCTCAAAACATGGATATTTCACATTTATTACCATGTGATATGTCAGTATTGTCATAGTGTTATCTCCTTTGTCCTGGTATATTTGGAGGCAAAAGACACATACAGTATCAGGTTCTGTTCAATAGGCTTTTGAGCAAAGCTTTTACCATAGAGTTAAGCTAAATGTCTCAAATTGCACAATATGTATCCTATGTCCCATTTGGGTTAATAACCGTATTTAAAACCATCTGGAAGGTAACAAGTTCTCAGATCCCTGACATTTTTTCCAGCCATTCCACAGACGGTACTTTAATCTTTTTAACCTTATACATTCTAAGAGGAAACAAACTGAGTTATTTCTATTATCTAACTCACAATTTCGGATAAGTCAACCCTCTTGCTTCTCATGACAAGATTAATCTATTTTGCTTGACATCCGATTAAATTGCAGGGGGACTCAGTAGGGAATATGCCCTCTAAATATCTGGCAGACCAAAGTCCTGAAATCATAAAGAATGAGTATATTTCCCCAATCTCCTAAGATGCTTGTGATGCCAAAAGCATCACAAAAGTCTGTTGTGCTCGGTTTTGGCAGGGCAGTACAGAACTGACCATCTGCTCATCTGCTAGTCAACATCTACTGAGGTATATTGTGCTTATATAAAGATTATGGCCTGTACACTGAGCCATGAGATGAATCTTGAGAAAGATGAGTCTTTCTATTACTTTTATGATGTAAAAACATTATTTTAAAAGTTTCATAATAGGTGTGGATGTGTGTTTTGTAAGCATGCTTTACTAATTTCTATCAAAACTCTGTGTATCTTCTTCAAAAGGTGCTTAATTGCCCCTGTAGGGAAAATTTGGCTTGAACTAAACAACATTTAACCCCAATGCTCTTAATACCCAATTCTACAGGACTATATAGTCTGTTTTAGACTTTCCTTAAAGTGTAATTCTCTTGTGTTCCGTCCTGAAGGTGTTGATGAATTTTAGCTCATATAAACTCCCTGACTTTAGCCAGATGTTTTGTTGCCATATGCTCAACTCTGGTGTTCTGTAAGTTTTTTTTTTCTTTCTTTTAAACACTTAGTTTTACGTTCTCATGTCTCTAATTTACTGGAGATAAACAAACCAACAGTTTTTTTCTTTTCTTTCCATAAATACGGTCTGAATAACATATGTTGTTTGGCTTGTAAGCAGAAGAAAAAGGATGTTTATTCTTGAATATTATTATTGCAAGTTAACTATATGCTTTGTTAAAATAATCCATAAAACATTATTCAACACATACTGTTTTGGTGTCTTTCTGTAAACATTCCTGTAGAATTCTGCAACTGTCTTTTCCAATCTCATCCCACTTCTCTCCTAAATCTTGAATTTGCACCAACCCTTTGTGAATATGGATATTTATTCTGCCTGGAAAGACAATAGCCCCTCTGCAATTACTGTAGCTGTTTTTGTAGCTGCAGCGTGGGCATGAACACAGGGTTGTAATTCAAGCCAACGGGGTGTGCAGACATTCATGACAATACTTGGCACTTTAATGCATCTTCTCTCGCTGCTTTGAGACTTCTAGCTAACCAAGACTGTTTCAAGGCATGGCTGAATGTAAAAGAGAGATAACAGAGAAGCTTATGGAATTTAACACAGTATCCACAAGGCAGTTACAAGTCACATGGTCAGCAGATGACTGTGCATGTTGTGTGTGAACGACATATTAATTCTAGTGTCTAAGGAGTAGTCTCCAAGTATACATTTAGTTTTACAACCTGAGTAATGTGGCTTTAGAATCGTTAAGACAGCCTGCTCATAACGAGGCTATAAAACTGCCTCATGTTCTCAGGCCATCAGTGTTACAGACCTCTGGTGATGAATGCTCTGTCAAGGCCCAGCATTAGGCCCTTCTATGACTATAAACCTGATTTTTCAATATCAACTCCAATCAATAGATGGTTTTTCAGATTATCTTGGTTATCTTGCTCCATATTTCAGGTCAGTGAGCTGCAACAATGTGGTAATTCTACTAGAATAATTTTTGAGGCAACATATTAATTGGATTACAATGAGATTATGCATGCTTGCCCCACAGCTCTGGTAAATACTACTTGAAAAACAGTGGTGTTTTCTTTTCTCTCTACCTAGCAAGACTTTTCATGTATTTAGCTCATATCATAACGCCCAAACTAATTCATGTCTTTTGGGCAAATATCTAGGAATAGATTATTAGTAGTCACAAATTAAAATTAAAGTACAGTTCCCTGGTTAATAAACTTGTGCTCATGTTTGATCAGAACTGGCCTGAAGTGATGAAGGGAATGAATGCATCTCTGCATGACTCAGTGCATAATGATCCAACCATGATCCCATTACCCATGTTTGAATTTCATGCTTTTTAAACTCTTTATGAGAACAGAAAGCTGCTTGGAGTTATTTATTATTCTGGGATGGAAATTGCCACCTGTGTGGCTGGTTATAATGTTATAATATTATGCAGACTTTACATATCATAAGAGATGGAACTTTTCTGTTCCTGTAAACTTTGACATTAGAACTTGTATATGTGTTGTAAATGGACTTGTACTTGTAAAAAACTTTTCCATTCATGTTTACTACACAGTCGCTACACAGCACATTCCCACACACACAGGCACATCAAGGGGATACTTGGGGGTAAGTGTCTTGCCCAAGGACATTTCAGCATGTAGTTGGTTAGTTGTAGTTAGCATGGAATCAATCTCACAACACAGCTGGTCCACACCTGTCAATGCAGTCTTAAGCAGGGAGATTACAAGTTTAATGCAATCATATAATAATACTTCATAATTGGTTTTAGTTGTAGGTATGACTCACATTGAGATCCCAAGGCAATCGCTATATGTTCAAAGATCATTTCATTATTAAACTTGATATAATCTTGTCAGTAAAAAGCATCCTTCAGTCAATCAAACGGAGGAATAAAAACAACACAACAGAAGTTAGGCAAACAGATTAACACATTTCATTTTTATTTATTTTTTTTTACCAGGTTGGAGGTTTTATATGGCTGAGGGTTTCTGTTTTTTTTTGTTTTTTTTTCTTCTTTTCAGGCATGCTATGGGCCTCTTCTGCAGCAGGCTGGCTCTCAAGCTGATTGGTGACCCGTGTCAGTCTGTCCACCTGCAGTCTATCTCCTTGTCCCTAACCTGTTCATAGGCTCCATACCTGCTTCCTACCAGTAACAGGTCTCCAGCTTACCTTTCCGACAGTCAGCTCTGAGTCCAGATTCCCTCCCTGTGGATATGTATTACGGCTGGCCCACTGGCCTTTGTGTCAGTATAGCGCATCCACAGCTAGTACTACAAATCACAGAATGCTCTGCAAATGTGCTGTCACCAGTCCTTCAACGCACCAATCGCCTCCACCTCCTGTGTTTACTTTAATTTTTTTCCTGTGTTTAATTTCATTGGCATCTGCAACTTGTTGCCTCACATGTAATAAAGCTCTTACGAAACCCTTCGGTTCACATAGTTCCTTTGCACACTGAAGAATCCCACACTGTCAGCCTGTACCCTTTGCAAGATGCCAATTTTCAGCACTTGTAGAGGGACTGGCACTTCTCTTTCAAGGCAGTGTGGTTCCTCCCGATGCACAGCACGGAGGCTTCGGAAACGGCTGAAGAAGCTTTAATCATCATCTCTGAAAATCCACTCATTCCAGTCTCCATGTCCTCCCACAGGGACAGATAAAACATGGTGCGTCTCTATGCATTGTGATTAATTTTATATTCAACCATCCAAATTATATCTGCAAGTAGGAGAAAAACCCTGATCGCTATGAGCACTTTTGCACAGCAACAATGTCGTTGAGCCTAATTTTTTTACAATGTACAACTTAAAATGTATGACTGCATATTGTAAGCCCTATTGATTAGCTGCGTAAAATAACAAGCAATTGAGAATAAATGAACAACATGTTAATTCATGTTTTGCTATAAAACAAAAGCTGATAAAGTGGGGCTAAATGTTTAGCTAGATGCCAGAGTATGAACATTTTATTGCTTTTAATATTTCATCTATTGTTTAAAAAAATAATTCATCTAAAAATAGTCTTTCTCCTTGTAATTACTAAAGAAGAGATGGCAAGTGGTTTAGACACAGGTTCATCAGAGTGGGGATTTGTATTTTTTGGTTACCTTTGAACAGTTCATAATTGAAAGATTGGAGTTTCATTGAAGCAAGTGTTTTTTTTTTTTTACTTAATGGCTTCTAAAAACCCAAAAAATAAAAAGAGCTTAAAAGCTAGACATAAGTTTTTTAAAGATTTTTTCATTTGTTTGTGCTCCTTTTGGAAAGAATTTAAGAAAAACTGTTATCAAGTCATTATTTTAATAAGAAAAAAGAAACTTTCAATATATTAAGCCTGCATAGGTTGAAGAAGAGAAAACATGCAGTTTAAAATTTTCAGCAAATATTTGGTTTGGCCTGCAACTTAGTCCCAGTTTTTAATTTTGGCCCTCTATGAATTTCAGTTAGCCACCCCTGGTCCTGGCCTAGTCACTGGCCTCTCACCCAGTGACTGCTGGGATAGACTCCAGCTACCAGCAACCCTGAATTAGATGAAACGGTTAAGAAAGATGGATGGATGGATGGATGGATGGATGGATGGATGGAATTTAAAATCTAACGGAGATAATAAAAAAGTCTGATAAAATGGTTCAGACTGTCATTTGATATTGTAGAATATGCAAGTGGCTGAATACCAAGATGTTGTCTGTGCCTGTAAAGGGTCTGACAGCTTACTCCCAAGTATGTTGCAATATTTTGCCAGTTCATTCTAATTGACACTAAATGAGCGATTTGATCTTCTGAAATGCTGTATTGAGGTCAACCTTGATGTCTGGTCTTGCTTAGTGGTGGCAAAAGGACTTCTCTGTTCTCAGATCTGCATCTTTGCCTGGTTTCATATACACTCAGCAAATGGATTATGGCCTATACGGCCCCTCATACTACGAATGCAATAACCAGACTTTTAATCTGCAGAAATCTTTAAAACAAAAATCTTAAAGAGTCTATTTGAAAAAGCTCTGCTGGAAGTCTTCCTTTTTGTGAGTCTCCCCATTCTCAGTCATGTCGCCAACTTGTCTCAGCCAAATGGTCAGAATGGGGAATTGAATTTTAAAAGGCTGAACACAGATGAATACTCTCCTGAAGTTTAGTTGTCAATCTGTACTTGGCAATAGATGGAAACATCCGGAGGAAAAGTTACACATCAAACAAAAGAGATCCAGATGGCTGACAAATTGACTGCTTTGGTCCAGCAATAGAGGATCAGGTGTCTCTGTTATGAACTGGATTTATTCCTCCAGAGCAGAAGCAGAGACAATTGATATCCAGATGTGCACCTCCTTACAAATTGAACTTTACATCAGTGACACTGAGCGTAGCAGATGTGACTGGTTTGCTTTGGTGTGTTGTTTTTAAAAGTATTGTGTTTTGCTTCCATTTTTTCCTGTAAAGCAAATATATAAAATTTACTTTTTCACTTCTCTTGTTGTACACATTTTATTGAATTTTTTTTCATAGCATTTCTAATGTTTTATATTTTTTTTCTATGTTGGTTTAATTTAGTCACTGTTTGTAATTCCCAAGCAATGATAAAAAGGCTTTCAATTCAACCTAAATACAAAGAAACCTTAATTAGACTCTTATCTTTTTCATTTGGCTAATTGCAGATGGATCTAAATATAATTGCACAACAAATAATTTCTGCAAAAAAAATAAAAAAAATTGGAAGCAGCATATTCCACAAGGACAATGTCCCCATTAATAGGGAATGAGAGGTCATTTAATGGTTTAAAGAAAAAAAAGCACATGACCTTCAGAGATGCCAACAACTATAAAAGCTCATAAAGGCCAGCAATTCAGACAATGCCTTCCGTCACTAGTATAAAACACCAAATGAGGAAGCACTTACTGGAAGCATATGAAGTATTTTTATCCCTCCAGTAAATTTAAACAGACATGTAGTAAGGAGCAAAGATGCTTAAAGTACAGTGTGCTTATTCCAAATGATATTAGTTTTTCCTTGTGATTTTTCATACACCATGTCATGTTTTTTGATGACCTGAAGCATGCTGATTCAGTCATTTTCTTTTCTTCAGATAGGCAAGCTAGCTATATTTTGCAAAACTGCATATTTCCAAGCAAAGCCATAATTGGATGGATCACCATAAACTTATTTTCTTCCTTTTCCTGCTCTGTTAACAGTCAGCATGAATCCTTTTTTTTTCTCTGCACATTTTTACCTTGATGAGCTGCACGCAAAGTGTATCAGAAATGAGATGCATCAAAAACAAACACTCAATTCAGATGAAATATTTGACCAGTGGATAAAGATGTGACTTAGAATTTCTGTATGTTTGGGGTGCTGCTTGGCACCTCATCTGGGACTCAAAAGGCTATGTCCTTGCTGAACAATGGGAGTGGAATATTGAGTTTGGCCCCATTACAAATTCAACTTTTCTTTGCCTTTTACTGCTATAGATAATGTTCATTGATCTGTGAAATTATGAGTTAGCATTACAAAAGCCTAGCACATAATTCAGACTGTGTGAACTCTCAATCACTCTGTTGAAAACCTAAAGTCCAAAAATGGTCATTTACATCACAATATACCACATTGATTTAGATGGAGAGGTATGTTAAGAGATCCTTAACAACTGTGGACACCCTCAGGTCTTTTGTAGGTATTGTTATGATTAAAAATGGCAAGTAAATTTGATCTCTGTAGACTGAAGTCCACGGTAATCACCTCACGCCAGGCAGTGCACTCATCTTTTAGAACTTAATCTTAAATGTTTATTGACTGATCCAACTGACTGGAGAAAGACTGCTGCTATTCGTAATGCAAGGCAGATTCCAGTGCTGGGAATATGAGCTGCATAGAGTATAGGTGGAATTAAATGCAAGATATACATCACCCTCTGTCTTTAAAAACAGATTGTATCATCTCTATATGGAAAATGGTCTGTACTACAGCAGACTGAAGAGGAAGATCAGGACAGAATGCAACCAAATAAATGGGAAAAATAGAGATACTGCAGAGAACTGATGAATCTGTCTGTCAGCAAAACAGTGGACTTCAGCAATTTAAGTTTGAGTCACATGTTAGGAAAGGCATGACATAATAAATTGATTGAATTTTTCAAGTTGGATCGGCAGTGGTTGCCTTTCTGGCAGGGCTGCACTGCGTAATATTCCAAACAGATTTCCAAAGTCTCCTTGAACCTTTGATGACTCACTTACGACCTGATAAGTGCTGAGATTGATCCTGAGTTCATTTCCTTGCAGTCACCACCCTTTCAGCGATCCCTATAATTGCTGCGGAGGTACAGTATTATATTTGGACAACATCCAGTCAGGGTAGTGGAGATAGCTACCTATTCTTTGCATTTTTAATGTGACCCCTGGGGCATTTAGTCAAGTCTTTGCATTAAACCTATTCCTTTTTATAAATTGAAATGATTGATTTGGGATCCAGGTCAATGTGAGATGACTGGTTGATTGGTTTTTACAAAAATAAAAAAATTGATTGGCTCTTACTGTTTATTTATTTACTTGTACTTACCATTAGTTAATGTAAGATCTATTTTAAATAATATTTTTTGTTCATCTAACACCCCCCAACCTCATTTCCTCTATGATATGTTGCACACAAATTAAATAAAAAAGGACATTTTTTCTTGTACAAGTTTCTTTCACAAAATCCACCTACGTACTGTTCTCTTGAATTCCTTCCCATATATAAAAAAAAAACATGAAAGAAGCATTCCTAGTCTCTTCTAGCATAATAAAATGACCGAAAGGGTGTGTAGTGCTGTAATATTTAGGTCACAATAATGTCTTACTTCTTTTTTTACAATCTGCACTTTGATGAATGAAAGTCAACTGAATTGTGGCAGACCACCGGGATGAATAGGAGTGCAAATAACATTAGAGTTACTAGAGGCAGAGCATGCCGACTCCAATAAAGAAAGAAAACACAAGAGTATATTATTTGGGTAGCTTTAACTCCGGAGTCAAAGATAGAGAGAGAGAGAGGGGGGAATGAAAGATTTTAATTCTACTATGTCCTTTGTTTCTAATATCCCCATTGTGATCTATATAAAACCATTTAAAACAACAACTCTAAACTGGAGCGCTAAAGAATCCTCACAAACTGAACACAATGCATTATTAAGAGCCCAAATTTGCACAAAACGTCAGTTCTTTTGTTAAACTCTGATTCTACTTTGTAGAGGAATTACCAGCAGCCCCTTGGGGATGTTTATTTGCCAAAAGTCTCAGTCCAACATGATATCCTGAAAGAGAGCACAAGTTCATCACCTTCATTCTAACATGATAGTATTCTTCCTCAGCTTCTTAGAACTCTCCAACTTTAGGGTTTACAAAGACAAGATGTCATCTTCATTCTGTCAAGTTTCGATTGGCAGAAGTTGGCAGAAATTAAGCAAAGAAAAACATACTGGTAATTATCTACCAACTTGTCAGAGTACAGTTCTCTGGGAACACTAAAAAATCTACTAAAGAAGCAAAAACATTATATGTCAGAAAAAAAGCTTATGAATAATCAGTTATGTAAGAAAGGGACACATCTACACAATAAATAAAAGACTGCATATAATAACATTATTTTTAGTCCCTTTAATCTTTAATTTAGTCCCTTTAAGTTCTTTTATTTAGAAAATACTCCCTCAGTGATGCTGCTTGGATTAGAGAAGCTTCTACTGGAAGATTACATTTCCTTTTTAATATTAATTTTAAAACATATTATATTTTGATTGATCAATGGATAAGATCAATAAAGATGGACATTTTTAATTAACACTGCGCTTAAAGTAAAAAGTGAGGTTTCTCTTCAAGCAAGTCTGTTATATTTATCGGGGTCATTGGTTTAATTTATTCTGAATTGATTAATTTTTTCATAATATCTGTTAGCTACTAGCTATATATATTTTTTTTTTCTGTTTCCGCCTCATGTTTCCCAAGTTGACTGCTTTCATGCAGTCATGTGGAGAGGCTGACATATATATATATATATATATATAATATGTTTAGGTTCATGATTTCTTCATGCATTCTTTTCTTTACAATGATATGATGGAAATGATTTGTCCTCCATCTCCTCTCTTAGGTAAATGATTTGCATGCTAGATAAGGTACCTCCATATCTCTGTCATCAGCCTGGGAAATTAGATTATTTGCAAACAGTCTAACAAAACTCAGAAAGTGATTTTTGGATTTATATAAATAATTTAATTTATTTTAAGCCTTTATTTAGCACAATTATATTCAGCATACTGCTTAGAAAGGTCCTGATCATGTCATATTTTGAGGATTTTTTTGTTGTTGTTCTGTTGTCTTTTTAGTCTCAGTCCTTTGTTTTGTTCCGTGCTTTATGTTGTGGGTTTATCCCCACCTGTATTATGTTCAGCTCCGGTCCATCACACCAGGGACCTGTTCAAAAAAAGAGGTTGAACTGACTCTAAAAAGAAACTCTGGGTGAATTTACTCTGAGATGAGAAACTTTTGAGTTTTTGGTTCCAGATAACCTGGTTTACCTGGAGTTTGTTCAATCAATTCTGAGTTTCTTTATCCAGATTTAAGAGTCATAGCAAAAGCCATCATTAATGGTGCCCCAATACCTGCATTCACCATGCCAACTGCTAGAAAAATGCTAGCAGTTGGCATGAGATAAGCATCAGGGAAGAAAACTGCTTTGTGAGCCAATGTGGAAGTTGGCATGTTGCTGGTTTGATCCTCGGCTTGGACGGTGGCCTTTCTGTGTGGGGTTTGTGTGTTCTCTTAGTTAGCAAGGGTTCTCTCTGGGTTCTCCGGCTTCCTCCCACAGTCCAAATACATGCACTTTGGGGATAGGCTGATTGGGAAATCAAAATTGCCCATGGGAGTCAGTGTATGCTCATGATTGTTTGTTTCTGTGTGTTGACCCTGTGATGGACTGGTGACCTGTCCAGATATACCCTGCCTCTCGCCCAAAATCAGCTGAGATTGGCTGCAGCCCCCCACCTCGTGACCCCATTCAGGAATAGGCAGTAGATAAGTATGACTATGGTAGACTATCCCTAACTGTGTGATTTGTTGAAGAGGAAGGGTTATCATTTACATTAACAAACTGAAATCTACCAGATAAATATGACTTAAACCAGCTTAGTGTGGTCCCTTTAATACCAATAACATGTTACAGCCTCTGTAGCAGAATACTGTTATCTATGGTGTCAATGCAGAACTAAGATCTAACAAGATAAGAACAGACAGGAGTCCTTTATCTGAGGCCATAAGAAGATCATTAGTAAC
>JBAMHX010000016.1:3819416-3832539 GCA_037177515.1 Pseudomugil tenellus | reverse complement strand
TCAGGAAGAAAAACCAACTTGCACCCATTATGCTCATTTAAATTTTATTGACTTGAGATTTCAAATCTGTCAGAGTGCGTCTGAATGCTGGAAGGTTCGGGAAATCCCCCCCCCCCCCCAAAAAAAAAAAAAACCAAAACATCATTCTTCTCACATTCCAGGACTGACTGGTCAGGTTGTTGGTCTGAAATGCTCTTGTACAGCACAGGTTCTTTTTTTGTTTCAGTCAAATAAACAAAAGGGAGGCTTAACACTCCCATGCTTTCACGTGTTGAGCTAAAAACAAAGCAGGCAGAAGCCTCGGCTCTCCAGAGGTTATTTTTGAATATATATCCTTCCCAGGTGGACTTCAGGCTTTGTGGCATTGCAGTCCTTACCCAACAAAATGTCATACAACACATTGAAGAAAAGGGACAGCCTTAAAGAGTCTAATATTAATGTAATACTCAGCCTGACAAGAAGACATAAATCTACTCTCACAAGGTTGATGGGTTCAGTGTCAAATGAGAAACAGCCAGATGCTCCCATTGCATGTGCGTCTGGACAGTTTAGGGTCAGAAGAGAGGGCTTTATGTCCATGCTGAGGCACATAGCAATGTTCAGGAATATTCGCCCTTACACAGAGTTCAATCTTAACTAATGTACATTCAGCAATTGTTCCCAGCACAAATCCATCAGAAAGACAGGCTAAACTCTAGACAGACTGAGGCTCAGCTCAAGCTCTGACAGAGCAGACTGGGCTGAGATAGAAAACCAGGCTAAGGCCCAAAAAGATTTAGACAGGAGAGTATATTCAATCCTGAGAGAGAAACAAGTTGAAGCGTATGCTCTAAAAGCAAGACACAAAGAGGAGAAGGCCAGTATGCAGCTGACAGGTGACCTCTAGAGAAGTGACAAACTCACCCTGCAAGGAACTAATGGGCAGTTGAAGCAAGACAGACTTTTAAAAACGCCATTAAAATGCACTGCAAGACTGAAATAAAAGCTATAAAACATGCACCATTATTCCAAAACTAATAGTATCACTTCCTTATATCATAGAGGAATTTGGCGCAGTTTGAGATAATAGATTTTCATTTGGACACTAAAAATTCAAAATGGCGAAAGACAGTTCCAGGAACTATAATTTATTGGAGATTGAATGATTTTGGTGCTAGACACAGAGACCCATTGAGATTCAGTCCATTGTATGCTGTGATTCCCTTGAGGGGTGCCACAGCGTCATATCTCATCCAGCCTGATTGAAATGAGAGGTGATGACACAGGAATATTGATCCTGAACACATCTGCATCTTCCTAAAAGACAAGTTCGGCTGTATTGATTGACCCTGCACCTCACGAGTAATGTTAAGTGATGTACAGTCGTCAAGACCAGGGCAATCTCACAACATAAAAGCCTGACAATAAAGAGGCAGCAATTACTGACTAAGCATTATGCAAATCAGATCCCTTCAGCTAAAGCCACTGCTGGAAATGATTCTCATGTCAGGAAACTGCTGACACATTTCTTTAAGTACTATGATTAGTAGTATTTATCAGACAATATGCTAAGGTGACTTTTAGTATAGTAACACGATTTATTTCTCCTCAAACACATTTAATGTATTTGAGTGATCTGACTGTTGAGGAATGATTTTTTCTGGGGGAATGATTTGAGTTGATAAAAATAATGGGCAAACATTATCTATGGTCGCTGGTTCGAACAGCAGTGGCCTTTCTGTGCAGAGTTTGCATGTTCTCCACGTCTTAACGTAGGTTCTCTCTGGGTACCCTGGCTTTCCCCCACCATCCAAAAACATGCATATTAGGTTGATTGGTCATTCTAAATTGTCTTTAGGAGTGCATGTGTCTGGTTGTTTGCCTCTGTGTTGCCCTGTGATGGACTGGTGAACTGTCCAGGGTGTACCCTGCCTCTCGCCAATGACTGCTGGGTTAGGCTCCAGCTACCAGCGACCCTGAATTGGATGAAGCGGTTAAGAAATTGTGGACATAGCTGTCATTCAGAGAAAATAAAGAGTCAGTCTCTTTGTGCTGTGTTACCCACGACCATCTATGAACTTGTAACACAGAGGAAAAAAATTGGAATCCGTGTGAGTAAAATAAGTACATTGACTAGTATTCTGACATTTGGCACTGTATAAGATTTGATAATGTTGAAGTGTATTTAGCTGTTTTTTTCTTTCTTAAATTGTTCTTGTGAGTGATGGTGATAGAAATTACTTTGTTCTTCTGTCTCAGTTACTTGAAGAAGCTTCTGAATGAACACAATTACATTTCTTCTCTGTGCTTTGTAGAAACTGTCAAGAACTGTCAGTTATATTCTGCAGCTTGTACTGCACTGGTTTGTGGACACTAAGCTTCACAAACTCCAACTACAGAACCAATCTTGTTGATCTTATCTCTTGAAAACTGAATGTAAACAGTTTGATCTCCCGTGTGCAGATCTTGTCCTTCTCTGTGCAGTTTCAATTGCACTATTTCCTTGTTATCAAATGTGCTATGAGAGGATATTTTTAGTGTTAATACTCCTATAAAATAAAGTACTTTGGTCACTTGTCACATTTACTGATTGGAGAATAACAAACTAAACATGCACATAGATTCTCTTTCACAAAACCTCTAGAAACAAACAACAGTAAATTGCCTGAAGTTCTACAGTATAGTTTTCCAATTTTTTTTACTTTATTAAAACCAGCTTGTAAAAGGTTTTCTGCTTGTAGAATTTCTAGAATGTCTGTGCTGGAAACTCTCTATAAGTCTGGTATTAGAGAAACAGGAAGGCTCTCTGAATTAGTTCTGTGCTATAAAGCAGGTGGTATATCACAAGTAATTTACTACATTGGTTACTCAGTTCACATTGACAGTAGAGTAGCTTAATCTCATCCAGAGAACCATCTTGTACAGCTTTTAAGCTAAATTGTTTCTGTAAAAGACAGATTCTTTGTCCATTCCTGCTATAGAGTCACATCCTTATTTCTGCATTTGGTACATGCATCAGTTGGACAATTAAAAACATGCCACTATGAAAAACATAGCAAAAGGAAGCGATCTCAAAGACCACATGCCATTAACATGTTAAGTTTGACAGTGAGTTATTAATTTACATAAAGGTTTGTAATACAATTGTGTTTTCCATAAAAAAAAGGATATTCAACTTAGATAAAGAAAAGAAAAACAAAGGTCTCCTTTTATTGTAATGAATTCTTAAATGTACTTCACAGCCTACACCACGAAAATGTCCACAGCATACAAGAGTTGGATGTGCGTTTGTGTGTGTCTTTCATGTCGTTTTCAGTGTGGGAGCCCTGCATTCATTTGAACTGTGTTTTGCATAACTGCCATTGCCTCGAGTCACTCCATCTGTGAAACTCAAGCAGCATGAACAAAAGAAGAAGAGAGAGATTGGAGAGAGGAAATGTGGAGAGGGAGAATCGAGAAAGAAGAAGGGGAAAGTGTGAGCAAGACACAGAGAAGATAGATAAGACAAAAAAGAGATGAAACAGAAATAGAAAACAAAACAGAAAAGGGATTAAAGGCAGAGGGCAAATTTCAGCTGTAACCTTAGACTGGTACACTAAATTAAGTGTAGTACTTATTTACCAAACACTATCGAAGTTCAAGTATTTGTCTCACCCTTGCGTGTTTGAATGCTCTTTAACTGTGTTACATGTGACACAGTAGTTGTGCATCTCTGTGTGCTGAAACACACATGCCTGACTGGCCATATGTAATTGAATCCTTTTTTAAAACTCTCCTAACAAATCGTCACTGACTGTGAACTGCTGCAACTTCAAAGTGACCTTGTTAGACTGCTGTGGTGTGACTGACTCACTGTGGTGGGTCTTACAGAACCATATGAACTGTAAGAGCAAACTGCTGACGTGCAAGTATGGAGATGGCGCGTGCCTTTAATCATCTCTTAACGAGAGTACTGATGACATGTACGCCAGAGTGTTATCTGTCCTGTATGCCTTCGTGTCCCTGAATAATTTAGCTGGCACAGAATAAAGGAGAAATGAAACAAGCATATTCACCAGATTAGCACTTAATTAATAAACTTTAGGTGGTTTCAATATTTCAGCAAGCCTGCATTATTCAGTTTAAATATCTGTCCTAATTACTTCCCCCGAGGCTGATCTATGACTGTTTTTTTTTTCTCCTTGGGGGCTTCATGCCTCTGGATCAGGTCTGCTATAAATAGTGCTACATGGAAGCTTTTTCCCAAGTGTTACCTTTTTTTTCTTTGCTAATGATTGTAGAAGTGACCTGTCCAAAAATAACACAAGCATTTGAGACCAATCAGAAATATAACTGTAGCAAGAATAACTTGCAAACATGCTAATGTGGCATCTGCAAAGGTTTGTGTATTGGATAAAGGTGTGTGAGGAGGTATTTTAGAATAATAATGTGTTAGGGTTTTGAATAAATGTTACTCCCACTACAGGTTCACATCACATTGGAAGATTTCTGCCCTTTAGAGAAAAGTGCTAAAGAAAATGTCACTGTCTGACGATTTCTGCAACTGTACAGTATTTTGACCCCACATTTTTACCTGTGAGCAAGTCTTCCAAGACAGAAAAGAAAGGTGGAGGAGAAAAATACAGCAAGAAGTTAGCACTAATATGCAATGATTAAGTAGCAAATTATATTAATTGTAGGTGATATGAACAGTCTGATCACAAAAAAGAAAATAATTGAGTAAATAAAGCAATTTAGGGGTATCCATCGCATTCTGATTGGGATTGTGCACTAAGCACATCAGTATCAATCATTGAACATTTAGTTCACCAGGGTGTAAAAGACAAGCTTGTTTTAATTTTTATGCAACTAATGAGGAAATGGCAGCATCTGAATTTGCTTCATAAATCATTTCCAGAGTCGCTAGTTTAGATTTATAGAACTCATCCTGCTTTTAATGATGCAGCGTGTTTTCTGTGTATTCACTGTACTTTTATAAAGTTTACTGCTTAAAAAAGGTTTTTAAAACAAATCACATAATGTAATGTTTATGACTAACAACTATTAAATCATAGTGAGCAATTTAGAACCTATATGTTTTGTATTCCTTCTGGTGAAGTGCAATATACTGACGTGAATGTTTATTTATTTAATTTTTGGTTCCATCTTTAAACTTTGCTTTGCCATGAAGATGCAGCCTCTTTGTTTACATTGGTTTACCACTTTGGAATTAATGGTGACAGTAAATCCTTGCGGTTTTCTAATTAATGGAGCACCCAGAGTATGCTAAATCATAATATTTAAAAAAATGACATTTATTTTCTTCAGCGAGAATTCTAAGGGGACTTATACCCTCTGTCATGTGTCATAAGCCCCCCAGGTGTCGTTTTCTAATCATATTTTCATTTATTGTCACCTTCCTTCTCCAGACAAGCGAGCAAAACTTATTTTTCTCCATTGCTAAGACCATCTGCCATTGTGGGAATCATTTCAAGGTTGCGTATGCAATTTCACACCACAGTAAGCTAGAACAGGGTCCACAGTGCACTCGGAGGTCTAGTTATCTGGTTCCAACAGCCACCTGAAAAGGCAACAGCCGCAGAGCCATTAGCTTTAGAGTTGGATTTTAAAGTCAATGTCAAACATGTGCTTTGTGGCCAGATATTTAAGTTCCAGCAAACCTTGGTGTTATTCTGTTCTTTTGTCCATTATGCGTATTTATGTTGCAGGTTTCCGTAAACTGTTTGCAAGTGAATAGTTGGCTGCAGGCCTTTTAAGCAATATATAAAGGCATTTCTTCCTCATTCATTTCATAACCAGCCATGCATGAGTCGCCCCACTCACTCAAATGGCAGTTGTTACTATGCATTAGTTTCTGGCGACTGCTGCATCCTCGAGGGGCTTTCATGATTGAATGGCTGAAGATTTTTATCGAGGATTACACTGAATGTTTTGGTTTGCTGTCTTTCCAGTTTGTATTTACAACCAGCCTCAGCTTATCATGCTATCATAACACTCTGGACACCAGTTCTCTCACACACATGTATTTGAACATTGTGTCTTTTGCTTTCATTGCTGCATGCTGCAAACCTAGACATTTAAATATTATATTTTTACATTTTAAAAATGATTTAAACACAAGTTGAAATAGTACATTGTTACATTACCGGTGCATACGTTGTACAAAGATCATAGTAGTCGATACAAAGCACTGATTCTAAAAAAAAAGAAAGGAAGAGTTCCATCTTAAAAGTTGTACTAAGCGTAGGGACCATAAATAAACACAATTCAAATGAAAATAATTACATAGGAATGCAACAAAAACATTTGAAATAGCACTTTAGAGTTTCTGATAATCCCTCCACTTCAAGCAAAACACTTGAAGAAGGTGTAAGCAGGGACTCCTGATGTCTTTGATAAGTGTGTGGCAAAAACTCTGAGAGGCAAACGCTAAAAGTAAAAAAGAAAAAAAGTGACTAAGTCAGAAAGTATGCCTTACTTTTGCTGGTTTGAGGTCAGACATTTGATTCCAGCTCAAAAAGAGCTTATAATGTGTTCTCCCATGCCTTTGTTTGAAAAAAACGAAGATGAACGAGATTCTATAGTGAAGTATTCATTTCTCATATCATATACTATCTTAATATTCACCTCTTTCTGGGTCTTCATTGTGTTTCTGGGGTGAATTTAGTAGCCAGACACTCCTCAAAATTGTAGCTGACCAGCATCAGCTGATAGCTTTCTGGGATATTTACCTACTTCGAGCCTTCATTTAAACAAGTGAACTTCTCAGGTTAACTGCTTTAAGTTTCTGTTTTGCAACAGCTACTCAAAAACATTGAACCCATTGGTTCGTTTGGGTACTGCCACTGGGCTGAACCAATCAGACATTTGGCTTGGTACAAGTTGATGCATTTACCTTTCAGAACTAAGAAGAGAAGGTAAAAAGAAACTGCAAGATAAAAAAAAACTGTCTAATTTGCAATAATGATTGACAGCTCAACACAAGCAGGACCTTGATCTGCTGCTGTGGATGACAATGACGAAAATTGAAGTTTTGGTATGCTGCATGGCTCTAAAATCACTAAAGTTCTTCTTTGAGTGAAGAACTACATTAAAACCAAGTAAGTCAGATTCATATGGACCAGTCAATGGTGAACACACTGTTTACAAAGTTATTACAAAGTAATGAAAACATGTCAATGTTTTATTACAACGTTAATATGTTTTAACATATTTGATGAAATTATGAAATTATTTGATGCTGTCAGTTTCCAGGAGAACAGCTGGTTGTTAACTGGTTGTTAATTAGTTAACTAGCTATGTTGAGAAGTTAAAACAGCAGATCAGATAACCCCAACCCTAACCCTATCTAATTGAGTATTTTTTTTTCTTTTCCTTTATACCTAAATCATTTCATCAAAAGACTTGGACTTGGTTTAGGGCTGATACTTTTGATCATCATGTGTCAGATAACATCTTCAAAAGAAGAATTTGGGCAGCAGAGATTGAGACACTGTCTCCATTTGGTCAAGAAAGGGTTTTCATCTGATCCATCATATCTCATGCCTGTTGTTATTTTCACTCTCCCTCAAACACAAGGTAGGATAATTGCTGTTCTAATATTCACCTCCCTACTGGGGTGCAAATGTGTATTTTATAATCAGATTAAAATATTGTTCATTTTAACATGTCTGAATGCTCTCATTCTTGCTGACTGACTGCATTTTTTAGTGGTTTTAAGGAGTTGCATAGTTGATATTTACATTTAAGGGAGTTTGCTTGTGGGAGTTGTGGTGTCCATTATTGTGCATGGACCAGTCTGGGCCTAAATCCAGGACCGATTTTTTTGTCTTCTTTTTTTTTTGTGTGCACGTTGTTGGAAGGTCTTTGCCACATATTAGAAGCTCAAATGAAATTTTGATAAGGCAAAAAGAAATGGTAACTGTATGTTTTCTCTTTACAAATATAATCAAAACACTCTTGGGAGGAACAATTAATCCCCCCATTACTCTAATGAAGCTGCTCATTGGCTAGTTACCTACTCGGTAGCTTCACTGCCTTGCTCTTTGGAGTATTACAGTGTCAGAAAGGTGCATCTTTACCAGCTTTTCTTATCTAATTGACAGGTCCGCTAAGTAGATGCTTGCTAACATAAATATGCTGTTTCTCTTTGTTGCTCCTGTCAGATAGTGCGTTGCTAAAATTGCTGGTAAAGCATTAATTTCGTATTTACCGATTTATTTGTCGCCCAGTCCTGAGTCAGCCAAATTTAGTTTTATTTAGCTGCATACTTTGCCTCTCTACAGAGCCCATAAGGCAACGGTAATCTGTATAGCACAAAACATTCTGCAATAAGCAGCCCTGTCATCCTGAGAGTTTGACTTTATGACTAATTTATACAGTATACAGTATGAGTATAAGTAGGTCAGTGAAAACGTGAAGCAACAGCAGTGGCATCTGTTTTGCCATATTAACTCCACCACTCATGGAAAAGTATTAAAAAGTACATATCGCAGTCAGCTTGAAAATTGTACACAATTTCAAGGTCTTTCTGCCTCTGGCTTGACTGTTGTTGGTAGCTGCCCTCTTACTAATCACTGTGGAGTACACAGCATTAGCTGCTGTGTCTGCAAAGTTCACTCTCCCTCTGGATTAAGTATAATCAAACCTCTACAGGATATGTACTTTCTGTCCAGAAGAGAATGAAACGAAAGGTGTTTTGATTGGTGTGAGACAAAGACAGAAGGAGTGAGAAAGAAGCAAAGCGGAAAGGAAGGAGGGATTAGATTTTTTGACCTTGTCAGGCACCTAACAGAGTTGTAGTCACTGACCTTGACTTTGAGCCGGGGAAACTATCAGAACCCTCTAGTTCTTCGTCAGGATGGGGATTAGATGGCTCGTTCTTTTTTCTGCACATTGAGACTCACTGGAAATGGCTGACCAGATGGGCTGCAAGCCTCTGGCTCCAACTGTTGATTTATCTGGACAGCATGGGATGGTTTGAAGGTTGAGAATTTGTGCATGTGTGCAATTGAGTCAATGTGTGTATATTGCCAGTAAGAGAGAGTGTATCAGCGTGATGAAGAAAAAAAAAAACAGCTGAAAGGCGGAATAGAAGTCTGATCCAAATTTGGAAAAGACAGAGACAGCGAGAGCAGCAGATCATACTTGACTGGTGATGAGGAGCGTAATGGGCATATTTGCCTCCCTTTACATACCCGTGACCCTGGCACCAGACACCTGTCTTTACAGGCTGCCATCCATTGAAGCTATGTTGCTCCTAGCCATGTAACCTACCTCACTTGGCAGAAAATATAGTAGCACTCGCCCAGGGATTTCTGGAAACAAGCAGTCTGCTGCTTGTGTGCCATGTTTATATGCCATCCAACCAAAGTTAATGGGAGAATTCTCATTTGCAATACAACTATACAGGATTTTTTCATCATCTTCACCCTCAGGGTTTATGGACATCATATCCACATGCCATATGACAGCCCTCAGTGCAAATTTTTCCACAGCAATATCACTTGCTGTACCAACCTCTAAACAGTATACAGTAGCTACTGTAACTAACCCCACCCCCATCTCAGCTTCTCTAAACTAATGTATACTGAAAATACTTTAACAAGTGTTGGAATACAGATTCTTAGATATTTTCACTGAGAAGAATCGATAGATAAAATGTTATTTTGTGACTTCCATGGTGATGGAAGACAAGGTGCAAGAAAATGCAGCCTTTCTTTTGTGTTCCGTTTGATATTTGAAAGCAGTGTCTTTAACACGTTGTTTATTCTCATTTAACTATAAAAGCATGTTCAGGATTCATTCACACCATCAAAATTAAATGTCATTATCAGTAAGCTTTGTATGAGCAGTAAGACAGTATTTATTGGCTTTGTTCTGCTAGTCTGATTTAGCAAAGTGCTCACTGTTATTCCCCACGGACTGCAAAAGCATGTGGTGTCACAAAGTGGTTAACCGTGTATTGTCAAAACTGCTAAAAATCTAGCTGTGGGGCATATGGCCAGCAGGCAAGGTAATCTACAGGACCTACAGTGTATTGATGAGAAACTGCTCTACTGCAAGATCTGTTTTTTTTTTATATAAAGTTCAACTGGAACTCTCTGCATGCTGTTAATCCATAAAAAAAAATGATGAGATGACCTCACAATGTTACTAAAACATGCAAAAATGATGGAGCATTTAAACTTTGAATATTCAGTCTTGCTTGTAGTGTTGGTATACTATTGGCTGCCTGCTCTACATACTTATCATCAACATGTATCAGCTGCATCAAGCTTTTATATGATCATTTCCTTCCAATCATTTTACCTACAACATCCCATCTGCCTTTCCAAGCATTCTTCAGATGGATAAATACATCTTCATTACACTCATTGCTCTGACCATGTTCCTGGATCCTCCCACTAAGTACAACAAAAAACACATAAAAGTTATCACCTTGAATACTGACTGCGTTTAAAGAGAAAATGAGTTGCATTTCATTAAAACTTCCCCAAAGTTTGGGATAATCCAGCAAAGTGACAAACTGAATCAGAGCTTACTGAAGCAAAGCAGATGTATTCATGTCTTAGATTGGATTTTGTTGGTAGGTTGTGAGGACCCATCTCTGCCTTTAAGAAAAGGTACAGTAGATCAAAACCTGAGAGTCAAATCCAAAATCCTCCAACAAAGCATGTAAAAACATGGCTGAACCTTTTCTGCACCTCCACCCACACAGCGAAAGCTACTTCAAAGAGGAGTTTTGAGAGAACAGCCTAGTTTGTCTTATTATGACACATGAGCATTTAATTTTCTTCTGTTCATACAGTTCTGCCATGTTGCCAGCTTGTGCTGCCAATGAATAATTTCTTATCAAGGGGTTATGTGCCTGATATGTACATTTTCCCAGCAAATACTTGCATTCCAGCATAATGCCTGAGTATAGAGGATGTCAAAAGAATTTTTAGCCTCATGTTTTTATTAAAGAATACTTTCAGTGCAGGGTTGTGTTAAAAAAACAGCATTGCATATTTTAACTTGGCTCTTTTACAAAATGTAAAATAATCATTAACAATATAATTTTTAATATAGTCATAATGTATTACCACATGAAACATCAAAATGATTGAAATACTGGCACCCAACAGGGTCTAGAAGACAAGTATCAGATATTGTTTAAAGGCTTTTACCATAATGTGATGTAAAAGGTCAGCAGAATATGTTTTACATGGAATTAAAGGATTAAATCATCTCACTGTGTTTGAAACAAAGCAAAGCTTCCTCATTCTGGAAATACTGCATCTGAAAATTCTGAAAATCTGAAAAATATCTATTTTTTTGGGTTAAATGATGTTCTGATTGTGAGACCTGTCACTGCACAGAACCATTAAAGCATTCAGTTAAATATACTTTGATCCAGGTGTATTGGAGCAGGAATACACTGAAACCTGCAGGACTCCAATTTCCATTGGACGAATCAGTAAACCTATAGAAACAAATTAATCTGCCTTTCCACAAAATATCAGGACAGTAAAGTTTGAACTGTATTTTTTTGGGCTTGTGACAAATGTGATGAATCAAAGATATGACCAATTGTGGACAGTTTCAGTTTTACTTATACTTGTTATCATGTTCCAATTTGGCAAAATATCTGCATCACATGTCCTCCTCTGCAGATTTCTGTGAGCTTTGAAAACCCCAAGGCAGCCAAAGTGAAGAACTCTCAGAGACATGCTGTGCTTTGCTCTGAGCAGTTAATAGCTGCAGTCACACTGCTCTTGTAAGACGTGCTGTGTGAAAACTTTTGTTCTTTGAGCCCTGCATCAGTCTGTTACTTTATCTAATTTCCAAAAGGTGAAACTACTCCGGCTTTGAGGTGAGAAGACAGATTTCACGAAACTTAAACAATGTAAAGATCAATCTGCTACAACTCGTAATGTAATTGTAAGCACAGATGTATGCAGCAAGTAAAATTACTACTGTGGTTAAAAAAAAAATTGTCACAGGGAAAATGTCTAGACTTTACCTTTAGAGTTAATGGTCTGCTACTGAAAATGTACTGATGATAGTCCCCGATAATCTCATTAATTGGAGCCTTACTGCATTATAAGTTCTAACTGCTGAACCTTTTTGCCCTTCATCCAGGCAAATATTGGAACACTTTTTACCAGTGCAAAGTGTTCCAGCTGCACATGAGCATGGGAGTACATGCCACACTTCAGCTTAATCCATAGGGGTTTCATTAATTCTGTTCTGCAAAAAGAGGATCAAGCTAATTTGCCCCCAATGGTCCGACCTCGTTGTTCATTAAAAGAAGCATCAGAGAGACCAATTAATCAGTGTTCTTTTAATCTGTCAAAAAAGGCTGAAAAATGAAGGTGTTCTCCTCATATGGTGAATGCAGCCATCAGAGGATAGAGTTGGTTTTTTTAATTGTTTTTGTTTGTACTCTTTTTATATGTAGTTTTTTTTAATATGCATTAGTCACTGCTTTTATCCACGGATGTATACAACATCTCTCTCTGTATCTCTTTTCTTAACTATAGCTTGCCACTTATGATGCTGCAGATTTAAGAGGGGTGGCTGATTACTTCCTTTCCATTTCTACATTCTCACCCCAAGGACATATTTGCTCATAAATCTGTATCAGCTGAAGGGCTTGGGTTTACAGCTCCTCAAATTAATTTATTTGCATGAGAGAAAGAGAATAAAAAAGTCATTAGTTATATACCATGTAGTCCCAAAAATACTATAACTTTTGAATGGAATGTGTTTCATGTTTAGCTCTGTTGTTCCCACAAAGGGATTTTTAAAGCATAAAAAGATCTGAATATTTGAGCTGGTTGGCATAAGCTGACTCAGTTTATGCTTGTTGTGGTTGTTGATGAGTGAGCTGTGCTGTGAAGTGCAAACAAAACTTGCGACTTTCATGCTTAATGTGCATCCAACCTGCAGCCACATAAGACTGCTGTCTCAGTGTAAATTCTGGCTGTCAGCACTGACAGAAACTCTGTCTGGGGATGCGTTTCAGTTATTTTACAAATAAATAAATAAAAACACTGCAATCATATAAAGCAGAACTTCTCTCTTTCCCTCCAGTTCCCTTTCTCATTTACTTTATCAATAAGAATATTTACCATATATATATATATATATATATATA
>JBAMHX010000016.1:3806814-3819316 GCA_037177515.1 Pseudomugil tenellus | reverse complement strand
TAAAGGGGTGGAAATGGAACATCAATTACACAAATGTTGATGTTACAGCTTGAATAAAAATGTAGCAATTTGCTGTCATACCATCATCAAGTATGAATGTAAAGTGGATACATAATGGATCAAATGTGCTTTAAGTGATACAAATCAAATCTATTTTCATTAATATTGATGAGTCTGGATGAAAAAATGAAAAAGTTTGAAAGTACTGCAACATTATATAGACGTATATTATATATAGTTTTGGCCAGGCATGTTTTTTTCTCAGCTGCTTTGGACTAAAATACAATTAAATGCATTTTCCAGACATTATCAGAGCTTAAGTTTATAATATTGTTGCCCGTGTTTAATTTTATTCACTCACCTACTAAATTCCATTTAAATAATAAAAAAGTAGCTTTGTAGGTCAAAGATTTATGTGATTAAAAGGTGATTAATCTATTTATGAAGCACTTTTCATGCTACAAAGCAACACACTGTGCTATGATCTATTTTGAAGTGACACACATACCAAGAGAACTGAAGTGCCCCCCCCCCTCCCCTCCCATTCTTCCCCTCCTCCTTATCCTACCAAAACAATAATTATAACTCTTATATTCTGTGTCTTAACTGAACGAATGTATAAAAATACAAATAAAGTGAAACATAATAAAGAAAATAAGCATCTAGTTGGACATTGCTGAGAGGAAACGATATGTTGGGGATCATTCCACACCAGGAATCCATCCATGACCACACATGGAATTTATGTAACCGGCCTTTAAAAGTTTTGTAATACCAGCCATGAATTCCCTTTCACTTCAGGAGCCCATCCTTTCTGACCTTGCTTACAAGGATTATCTATTGAAGCTGATTCATTCTTTAACAGTCAATAAACGGTGCTGTTGAACTCTGGACTGCTGGATAAAGAAGTTTACATGAAGCAAAAAAAAGGAAGCTATAGGAAAGAAATTTGGGGGAGAGGGAGCAAAACTGATGGTGGCTGCAGTTCTCAAACTTAATTGGTGACTGCTGACAAACAGCTCTTACCTTTATCAGTAGGGTGTCTGGTCAGGTCCAGGTCAGGCAGAGAGCAGTTGCTGTTTGAATATTGTACTCTGACAAGTCCGAACTTTAACCCGCTTCTTCCATGTGTGACAGCACAGCTGAGGTATAAAGAAGATTTACTGACCTCTCTGCCAAAAGGTGTTCAAACTCTGTGTTTAAAAGGATGCTCTACATTTACCACCAGCTAATGCAGACAGAGACATGTATTGATTCCCTTTATTGATCTGACCCTTGCTTACCAGACTTCAACATATTGCTGAGTTATGTTGCTGAGTTTTTATAATGACTGTTCAGCCGGAGCCAAAAAGATCTTCAATAAACATCCGCATTCATTTTGAGAAAGCAGGAAATGCTGCAGCCCTGCATCAGCTCTTGAAGAAAGCAAAATGTAAAGCAAAGACTGAATGAGTAATGCCAGAAAACAGAGGTTGTCCCAGAAACGATGGATTTCTTTGATCATCTCCAGCTGAGTCTGCTGTGACTGCTGAAAAATGTGGGGCAGAAATTAGCCTGGTCTCTGCTCAAAACTGATGAAATCTCACCATCCATGTCTGTATCTGGTATCTTTGAACCTGATCGCAAAGGTTTACAAAGTAATCACTTTGATTTGCAAAATGGAATATTGATTAGTCGGGAGCAGCAACGAGTCCAACAAGTCTACATGACAAGGAAATATATTTATTTTCTTGCGTCAGTTGTTTTTGGAGCTCATTTTCCTCTCGGCTCTATATGTACTTACAATATAGCCCATAACTGCCAATGAAGCTGTCTTGTTTAATAACTAGCAATAACAAATAATCATATCATGGACAAGTACTTGGTTCTCATACTTGGTTCTCATATTTGACATTTTGACCAGCAGCTGTCACTTTGTAATAACATTACTTTATCTTCACTGTTTGTTCCAAACCATCAAGCTGACCGATTAGAGTTCCAATGGACTGAGATTCACTTAACAAAACACAGTGTGGTGCTTTAACAGTATTCCACACTTCCCAAGATATAATATATCAACTCAGTTAATTTGTTCCTTCTTTGCAATTTATAAAATCCAGCCATGCGGATGACTAACTTCAGAGAAGTCTTCCATTTTTCCAAGAAGCAATTACCTGACGTCCTAGTATCTGTCATGTCTCTGGCAGTAACACATTAAACTAATTTCGGAACTGACCTTGATTGTCGGAGCCCATGCATTTAAGTGTTAAGTGACTAGCGCTCTACATATCCGTTAATGAGGTACCAACAGCTAATTATGCAAAACAGGTGTCATATTGGGAGAACCATTTCCAGATTGCTCGCATTTTCTTCCTTTACTCTGATGTTCTGGATGGGCTTATTTAAAGGGTCTGTGTGTTTAAATTACTGGGAAGAATTTCGCTTCCTTCCAATCGTTGCCTGGAATATTTTAGCAATAAAACATACTTTACAAAAATGCTTTGATCCTTAAACAGGAAGGAAGGTATAACATCAAAAAGTGAGCATGGAACAACTATGTAGATTATTGCAACATCAGCTTTGAATTTGAGCATTTGATGCTGAACAGTTGATTCTGTTTTACCAGTTCTAAGAAAAAGCAATCCAAATCCAAAAAAACAAAAATCCAAGAAGCATGAGTGAAGCAAAGCACTCAGACAGAAAAAAGACAAACATTAATAAGCACTTTACCATTAAACATTTAAAAATGGCAGAGCCTGTTGAGAGAGACAAGATAAGCATTTTAAGGAGGGATAAAATGCTGTTATCTAACCTGTGCATTAGTTCTGAAACTTTGCCTTTTTAAGAAATCTGAATATTCAACACTGTTTAGTAAAATCAGCAGCGATGTGCAAGAACAGTGGAGCTGATAAAAACCATTAAGATGTACCACTGCACACCTTAAATGGATGAAACAAGCTTGTTCAAAAGCCATCAGACAGGCGCAAAGCTGAAGTTAACTGATCCAGAGATGAAAGATAAAGATAAGATGACCATTACTTTCATATTCTGAAAGAAATTTTCCCATTTCAGCCCAGGAAAGGCTTATTTTACATTACCTAAAGCTGTTTTATTAAATGACATCATTAAAAGCCTTCCTACAAGTAACAATTCAATAAAGTTATATTATTTATTTTGTGTTGTTTTAAATATCCCTTAACATAGTAAACAGTAATGAAAGGAAATAACCAATGGGATTATGTGGTATTAAATAGCGTAAACAAAGCTTAAATTAAAAATAATCAGCACCTACCATTTGCTTTGAACCCACTTTTGCAAGGTCTTAATTTTCTCAATTAAATTCTTTAGGTTCTAATTTACCTTTGTGGTATAATAAGGTGTAGTTCTTTTGATCTTTTATTTAATTAACTTGCTTCACAATGCCATAATCAGAGCTCGTTGTTGAGTAAATACCATAAACAGGTGAAGAAAAAATCATTCCAGGATACTGAGAGAAAAGTGACCGTTCAAATGTGAGTCCATTCAGTGGACATATAATACATTTATTTAATATAAATATCATAAATTATATTAATAACATATTTTCATATTAGGATATATAGAAAGATATGAGTTGATAAGACATAATTGATAAGTTAGTTGCATGTGAGTAAAATTTGATTTAATTTAAATTAAATAGTATCATTGGACATAGTATTGATACGAAAAAAGATTTTGTCAGCTGCTTGTTTTATTTGTGAGTTCATCTTAATTATTTTTTCTTTGAAAGAAATGAAATCCCACAGTGGATGCACATGTAGATATCAGAAACTATTAAAACTACTACTATAAATTATCATAACACTGTTATGATATGCTTTGTTTTGTTTTCTTTATGTCTTAAGGTAGTGAAAATGCATTTATATACTTTATAGCATGTCTCCCCAACAGGCTGTGCCACAGAAAATTTGCATGTCAATGCCAGTCTGCCTGTCTCAAGGACATGAGTCCACAACTATGAACAGATGGAAAGCCAATTATTTTATGTTTTCCTTCACAGATCTTCCTGATTTGGATGGTTTCTCTGTCTTTTCTCTCTCTCCACTAGAGGTCTGACTGTTGCGTAAAATATATCAGCTATAAAAAAGATCAACAAGATTTGTCTCACACATCCATGTCCCTAAATCCCTGAAAATAATAATTTTTCACATCCAGGTAAAAACACATCCGCAAGATGAGTCTCAGAAAACCATTAGACCACCATATACCCACAGTAAAATAAAAAAGGCTGTGTTTTTGTTGTTGGGAAAGCTCATCCTTATTTGACTCGACGTAATCTCAGAACATCTCTTGAATTCTAAAGATTTGGGATGTGGCACAGCCAGCAGAGCAGTTGTTCGCTCACCAAAAGATTGCCATTTCAATCCCCATTGTGTCCACAGCATTACCCTAAATATGCTCAGTGGTGTGTGACTGTAAAAAAATAAATAAATAAAAAAGCTACATACTATGTATAGAGAATGTATTGAAAACTATGCCGATGGGTTTAAAGGAAACACATATTAGAGTTCCCTACATAAGGGGTAGATCATTTACTGCTATACAGCATTGTGTGTTAAATCTGCTTGTAAGAAAGTATTGGTTAATCAGCTGAAAGACATTAAACTGTCAAAACACATGCTTGGTTTTTTAGAATAAGACGTATTTGGATTAATTTCATATTCCATTTAGTGTAGCCTGAACAGTGAATGATAAAGTTTTTTAAAAAGCTGCTGGTGCTCAGATGATGAAAACTGACTGAACAAAGAGAAATTGACAGGACAGCAGTTAAAGCAAATTATATGAATCACTATACACTGATAAATGACTCTGCCTAGAAATCCTGCTGTCCATCTGCAATCTTATGGGATATATGCAGCTTTGATAAACTAAGTCTCTCTGTCTGGTTTACATTATATGCACTTGATCTTTAAAAACAGTCAATACATCACCTTCCCTGGACTGAGCATTTGGCACTACAACATTTTTTCTATTTTTTTTTTTTTTTTTCAAATATGCTGCAATGGGTTAAAAACATTTTTTGTGGTGGGCATTTATTAATGAAAGTCAGAAAAAACAATAACCAATCTTTGCAACTTAATGCATTTACTGAAACATCCCTTCTCCTTTTCTGTTAATTTGGTCACTGGGAATACAGCAGGAGTCCATCAGTCTACAGCTGAGTGCATGAAAGATCAGACAGTAGATCAATACTTTACATCCTTGAGGATAAAGTAGCTAAGACAAACAAAGAGAAGGGATGCTTTGACACACCAGGAATGAAGGGATAGGAAATTGCTGCAGGTAAAAAAAAAAGACTTAAAGAACCATTTGTCATAAAAACAAAAGGGGGCTAAGATGCATGCTGAAGTATGCTTTGAATCACAATCAAAAAGATGATTTTAAGTGCTTTCCGTGGTTAAGTTTTAGAGACAAAGTAAGAAAAACTGTGCAGGTTGCATATTTTTAATACATCAATGCAAATAATAGATAATATTGCTTTTTTGTTTTCTTTCATTTGTAATGGGATTAAATAAACCATTTGGCCAGATTTTCCACTGTGTGCCCATTCACTAATGTCCTATGTTTGTGAGACAGTCTTGCTGGTACTTTCAACGTTACAGTCCCACAGCTGACAGTTAACCTGGCAAATCAGATCAACATGCATCTTAAATTCATTGATCTTTTGTTAAGTGTTTTGATCATAATGGTTCCTTCATTTACTAGAACTAGAAAAAAAAATCCATCCCACTCATTGGTGCTTGACATCCCTTCTTCACAACCACATATTTTCCCTATATAGTATTAGCAATGTCTTCAATAGAAAAAAATCAAATTCCACGTGCAAATGCAAAGGCAAATGCAAAGGCATCAAGTATCTAGTTTGCTTCCATCCAACCGTAGGACAAACTTTACACATCAGCAGTGATGACAGCAGCCAACATGTCAAAGGTTGTTATACTTTAGAAAGTAACAAATCGAAGCAATCCCACATCACTTTATGTCATCATAGTGGGAAGTCATATCAATCAAGGCACCATGTCTTGATGTAGAAATCATATTCACTATACTGAAAGACATAAACTGCGAACATGTGGATGATTTTTTTCAGAGATGGGCTGATGTCATTTATAGCAATTTTGTTTAAAAAAATTCTTTTATTTATTAATCCTGAAATAATTTTAGCCACTCTGGAAGACTTTGGTACCAATGACTTTGATCACAACAAGAAAAATGTGTAACTATATTTTGCAATTATCATTGCATACTCCTGATTAAATCCTGGTTAGTATATGGATATGCAACACAGGGCCTTCGCATGCAGTTCTGTGTTTGTGGGAGGATAAAATGTAAATAAATTAATTTAGAAATGGCAAAGTTCTAAATTAATCTAAATCAGACTTGAAAGCAATTCAACAGGAAACTGTGCCTACATGTGAAATGTTTTGAAGGGACATGCAAACAGTCTGTGTATGTAATTGGACATAGGAGTGTGGTTATTGTTGTAAGGGGGAGCATCAAAACGCAATAAGTAGACACACAATTCTTCACATTTTCAGCCTTGTGTGAATACTTTTGGTTTGAAACAATCATCCTTTGGCTTATTCAGCTTTGCCATTTTAGAGCTGTTGAAGAATGGATTTCATGACCTGTAATGACACATAACTTCTTACATGTCTGCACTTTTTTGCACCAGGGTCATCCCAGTTTGCGGTAACTGTCACAGCTGTCACCAATCCCATTTTTCAGATTTGCTATCAAAGTCCTAAATGCCATGTGGTGCAGGGTGGCCACATTTCTAACTGCTTTCCCAGAGTAATATGAGTAAATGATGTCATCCACATGAGGCTTGTGCCCTCCAAAGACACTAAGCATGTGTGCAGAAAATGCAAACACACACATTTGCTAATTGTGTAGCATAACAACCTGTTTAAATACCAGAACCCACACTAACACGAGGAGAACATGCAAACTCCACACAGATAGGCCACCGTCCAACCCAGGGAGCGAACCGGCAACCTGCTTGCTGTGAGGCTGCAGTACTAACCACCTCGCAACCGTACAGCCCCAAGACTGTAACACAATTACTTAATCCACCTCGACACTTCCTCGTTTCTGGCCAATCAGAGTGCAACATGGACATTTAAATAGGAAGAAGGACCATCAATCTGGGTAACTTTTGCAATGGTTGCTCTAGAGACAGGTTACTCAGAGGCTTACGGAATGATAGGGGTGGGAGAGGTGAGCCCTCATGAAACAACGAGCTAAGTGTTCAATAAACTATTTTTTCTTCTTCTCTCTTGTCATGGACATTATAAAACAGGGCTGTCGTGTAACATTAATGTAGATCAGGGGTGCAGTCGATCACATAAAATAAAGTCACCGATCATCGATTCCGTCACTTGATTGTTATTCAGGATAGCCGGCGTTGCTGTGCTAAAATACTGCATCCCCCGCCACCCCCCCCCCCCCACACACACCCACACACACACACACAATGTAGCCACAGTAGTACCCCTCTGCAAGCAAGACTCGCTCACAATATATATGACTACTAATATGTTTATAAATATAAGTAAACTTGTGTGTGCTTTGTGTATTTTAGTATATCTTAATCTTTCCTTGTTGCAAAGAATCCCTATTTCATAGTAGTAAGCTACTGATGTTTCATAGATGTGAAAACTAAAAACACAATCACATATCAGCCTTCACAGTGTAAAAAAAAATAAAACCAGTAAATACTGCGTATGCCAAGTAAACTAGATGTACATAAGACCGACAGGCATAAAAATCTTTTGTTAAGCTCCTGGGATGTTTTTTTTTTCCCTGTTGGTCTGCCACTGTCCGTCTGCCACTCGCTACTTCTGAGTTATGTGACTCATGTAAACTTAAATAGTTTAACTAAGTTTCGCAACTTCTGAAAATAACTTTATGAGGTACAGTCCAAGGATTCAATTATAAACATCCCAAAAAATGAAAGAAACAGAGTAAAACCCACAAAGCTCTACACTAACTTTCAGCGTTGTCATGGACACACATAAAGAATCACCTCGTAAGCTACGATTGTCAGTCACGTGTCGGTAAATCTGGGTTTGAGGAGGAATGAGGCAGGAGACAAGATGGCATAGCAAGTTCTGAAAAAAGGCACGACTGACATCAACACATCCCAAATATATTTTTTTTTTATTTTAAATGTTGAATCTAAATCTCTTTGATATTTCAAATTGGAAAACGAATTCAATATATAAGAACAATAATTAATAGATGTAAACAAAAGCATCACAGCAGCATTAGTAAACCAAAACTAATTTACAAAACATTCATATCAAACTCTATTTGTAACACTGACACACTTAAAAAAAAAAAAAAAAAAAAAAAAGTACTGCCAGTTTCAACTGGAATTTCTTTCAAACCCGTTTATTTGTGGAAGAATTTTACCCGGTCATTACTTTAGCAGAGAAAAATGCAGTCCCACCAACAGCAGAGCAGACATGGTCCCTTTCAACAGCCATAGAATCCTCATAAGGATGCAAGAAAAGGAGGATGGTTTGATGAAGCAGCATTTAGAAATATTTGCATGTTTAAGATGCACAAGCAAAATAAACAGATTAAAACGTCTTGCTTTTTAATTGGGTTGGAATAAGAACAAAACAATTACCCAATAGACTTTTGTCACTTAGGTTTGTTTCAGGCAATAATGGTGATAAAATTAGCTAAAATAAAACAACAAAATTGTTCCTAGAAAGGCTGGAACACCTGATACAACTGACATTCTCATGAAAGCAAATATTTGCCATCTTATTGTCAAAAGGAAAACTTTGGATTTCATGTGAAGGAAATGTCATTTTATTTCATATAAATCAGGGCTTAAATGTTTAATAATTGGTAACTCACGTAAGGGGTAATATAACATTACTCAGCCTATATAGTTAAATCAATATCTAACCCTTTGCAGTATCAAAATCTAATGTAAATTGATCCAGAGATACAGGAAAAAAATAGATTTTTCTAACACAAAGACCTGAACTTGTATACCAAATATCAAAATCCAGTTGTCAACATTGTTTGAGTTATTGCGCTCACATGAAGGATATCCGGTGTCAGTGGCGGGCACGGCTGATGCAGTGGCGGCAGTTGTGATGAAACCATAAAATTTGGGGTTATAATATATTAGTTATATTAGTTATAAACAAGGGACTCTGTTTCATATTCATTAATGTTTAATTTATTTTGCTAAGGTGTATGTGCATACCAGGGGTGTCAGGTCCAGTCCATGGTCCATTTTATTTAATATAAATCAGAGCTTAAATGTTTAATAATTGTACACATATGCTAAAGGTAACTCACGTAAGGGGTAATATAACAGTACTCAGCCTATATAATGAAAAATTCAGTCAAGCTAGTTAGATCAATATGTAACCCTTTGCAACAAGAGAGCATGAAGAAATGTGATGTAATTAAAAGACAATATCTTCTTGAGAACATGTCTTAGCTCCTTTAAGAGTCCCTTAGGAAACATAGAATTCACTTTAAAAGTAATGGGTTTAATTATCCATTATACAACAATGAGTGGTTGTATTGAAACAGGTATAAATGTAATTTTAAATAAGATAATCATGTTAATCATGTAAGTGCTGAGGTTCATGAAGCTTTTTCTGACTGTGTCTCCCATGACAGCCATTCACATTTGGCGAAGTAAAACACCTTTGCCACTGTGATTTCTTTGAAACGTTTCCAGAGGGAGATCTTGAGGAGTAGTGCAAATTTCTGATTGATTTAATCAGCGATTAAAAGAGGCTTAAATTGTTCCTAAAAGATCTCCCACTGCCTCATATCCTGTCTTGCAAATAACAGTCAACAACGAGCAGTGCATTGTTTCTTTATGCAAAACAAAAGCAGTGATGAATGTGCACTATTTGCATGGATAGCTGAACATAGTAAACTAATGACGTTCAACAAATGAGCTCAGAGTGAATTTGGACTGCAGAACCTGCATTACAAATCCATGCAGAGTCATTTTGTCTTTGATGAATGTTATTTAAACAAACATTATGTTTGATTAATTGTGAATGCTGTGTGTATACTCTGTTTCAGAACATTTAAGAGTTTTTTTCTCTTATTATGTAACACAAACCCGGAATGGCCAATGTGGCTGCAAAGAAAATAAATGCATTTTAATAGATTTGCTACCAAACATCACAAATCAGAAAGTAGTTAGCACTTTTACTCTTTAGCAATTCACACATGTGAACTTATCCAGCTCTGCATTTGTGTGTTCTAACACACAAACATTTATCTGCTGTTAAATTAAAAGATGACTGTGTGATTAGTCAAAAAAGGCTCAGAAGTAAAACAGTAAATACTGACAAAAGTGTTGAAAAGTAAGTATAATAAGAACATCTAAGGCACTCTTATGCAGTTTGAACTACTGCAAGTCTCCACACTTTGGTTTGAACTAGTCCTCTATTTGCAGCTGGTCTAAAACACAGCTGCTCACCCGCTGACTGGTAATAAACAGAGGACATAACCCCACTCTGCACTGGCTTCCAGTGGCTTCCAGGATTCAGCTTAAAATCTTTGTTTTTGAGTCTCTTAATAACGTATTCTATCTTAACTTTTAGAGATGTTGCTGGTTCATGCTCCATTAAAAAACAATATGTCCAGTTCTTGAGTAATTTTATCAACTTTTTTTCCTTTTCTGACCTTAACGTGTATTTGTTTTACTTAGCTTTTATTGGTTTTAGTTTAGTTTTAAATTACTTCTTATTATATTGTTTTAATGCTGCATTTTTATTGTCTCTGTCTCTCTCTCTCTCTAAAATTGAATAAGCAAGATTAAATTTATGGATTGAAGAAAAAAAACTTTTAGGCTGGGTGATTTTGATGTCTTATTATCTGGGTGCTCCATGTTAGAAAAATATTCAGCTAAAATACTCCAGTGAGAGTTTTGTGAGAGAGGGTGCTTTATTTCTTCTTCATGGGTCTCTGTGAAATTTCTTTCCACACACATAAATCCCACAGTAACCAAACTTTATTGTATCTTAAACACCTCATAGGAACACATTTTCCCCTACAGAGCACTTTTGCAATTCATGGAGTTTGGAAAGCAGTCTTCAGCTGTCAGAAACATGGCTTTTAAATGTATCTTCCAATTTTCCCTTTTTAAAAAAAGTCTTGTAATCTTGAATGGACTTCTGATCACTTAACTATCTCTTAATTATGATGCTTTACAGTCAAACGATCAAATGAATGGTTCTTTACTAACCACAGACGACATGCAGATGAGGAAATTCAGCTCTGTGATCTAGATGTATTGGAGAAGCTAAAAGTTATAAGATAGTAGATCTCAACTAGACTTCAATAACTTGTTCCACAGGTTTGGTTAATCAAACAGCTCTACAAATAATAACAGATAATACATTGCATCTATTTAACTCTGTATTTCAGCAGCTCCATTGTTGGTCCACCCAGCACCAGAGTTAAGGATGGAGCACCAAAAGTACTCTTTGCTTAGCGTTTGCAAATGGGATGCAAACAGTGTGGGGATCACTAACCCTTCTCGGTCACTCAGCAGGTGTTCCTGCTGCAACAAATCAGGTTCAAATGACATAATTATCCATATTTGACAAGTTCTGCACAAGCCTCTTAAGCCATTATTAGATTCAGGTGTGTTGTAGCAGGAAAACATCTAAAACCTGCAGAACACTGGCTCAGGTCCAGAGTTGCTGATCATTGAAACAATGTATCAGGGTCAGGACTAAGAACCACCCATATGACGTACAAAGTTAAACAATACAGCGGTTTCTACTCATTCTGAATAATAAATAAGCACGTAAATGTACTGAAGACAGCATTTTAAAAAAATCACCTTATTGACATACATTAACCTTATTGTAATTTCTTATGCTAAGCTACTTGTAGGTCTTATGTCATATCAGTATGTTTAATGTAGAGTTAGTCTCACATGACTGACTGCACAGCTCTTTCCACATACTCCTCCATGCTTCCTCTGCTAATATAGAGGGCAAGCAATTAAACTCCACTTTAGAATGAGGTTATCTCTGTGTCCATAACACAAGCACCACAAATATAGTCCCACTGCAAGGCTACATAAACAAGATGTGTCACGAGATGTTTGCTTCCTGTAAGAAGCTGCTATCAGCACATTGGGGAGATCAGGGAGGCCCACTCCCTCTTCACATCATCATGAGCAGTAGAGATTAACCTCAACAACATCCATGGCTGATTAAGAGGCTCTGGAGGGCCCCAGTGTTGTTTTGGGGAGTGACTCTTCTGGTGGAAAGCCGATTGGTTATCGCACACCAAGATTGGGGCAATTTAGATGAAATCTTTGACCTATTCTATCCCTGGTTGGGAAGATACTTTCCAGATAGAAAAACACAGTGATTGCATCATTTTTTATCGGAGCTCAGTGACATTTAAGAAATCATCCAATGGCATGTTTTCTTTAACATAAATTAAATGTGCTGTATATGCTGTTACT
>JBAMHX010000016.1:3753196-3770675 GCA_037177515.1 Pseudomugil tenellus | reverse complement strand
TATATATATAGTTAGTCAGGAGGGGATCTGAAGACATATTTGTCCTATAGTGGGAATGTTTTTGTGGGAATACCATAAAACTTTTCAACCTTAACTAATTTATCTTCTAATTTATTTTTACTCTGGCAACTATTACAACTCCCAGAGCCGTCTATACCTTAAATCATCTGCATCTGTTAGACCGCATTTTACAACTTTACTGCACAATTTTGCATTGAGGCAATGCCTTACACATCAGCAACTGGATATTAACATTCTGGCTATTTTGAACCCATACTATGGCTGATTCATCAAAGAAATGCAAGAGGACATTATTGCAAGAAACAAGGGAAAAATAGAGAATAAGACAGAGTAAGCAATACGATAAGGGTCAACATTGGCTGGAGAGAGCTCCGAGGACAGAAGCCTTTTGCAGAGTTTATTTAATAGAAAATATGATTAATATGTGTGTGTGTGTGTGTGTGTGTGTGTGTGTGTGTGTTATATAGCTGTTTGCAGTTATACATGTCTGTGTAAAATGAATAATGTTCTCTGCACTGAAGTCTGAGTCTGCCAAAATATGATTGACAACTCTCATATAAGCCAAACAAGACAAATTGACACATGTTAGTCTTAACAGATGAGATCCAGCATCATAGTTGATCAGATGAAGTTATCTGATTTGATTAGGAGAAGACCCCAGGGAAGACCCAGGACATGCTGGAGGGACTCAACTGGGAAGTCAGGTCTGCCCTTCATAGGCTATACTCCCCTGCAACCCAACCATAGAAGCAGAGAAAAATTGAAGGATGGATGGATATTTTGATGAAATAAGCAAATGGCAAATAAAGAGTTATTGTTGTTTTAGCAAATTTGTCGTGAAATAACAGTCTTTCAGACTCCTTATGATTTTTGGTAGGTGTTAAGGGAGAGCGTCATCTGTATTCTTTACAGAAGTACTTTTTGTGAATCATTTTTTTTTTCAATTTTGTCTTAGTTGTTTCTAAAGGACATGGTGCTGAATTATAAAGTTAAACAGTTACAAAAGAAAATATACAAAGTTATTTAAAGTTAAGTAAATTTGAGTAAGTATCTTTTGCTTCTTTTTAAAAGTCAGTATTCAAAGAGGATGTATATTTAATAAAGTTGGTGCATAAAAAGAGCGATTCACTTGTACATAGAAACATAGCTGTTTTAAATCATCAGTCCCTTCCTTCAGCTTCAGACCTGAGTGATGGCTCTCAGCAACTTATGTGACTGTAAAGTTATTGGTATGACTGATGGAGCCCCAAAAGAATCAATAGTATGCAAGCCTTGTACTAGAGAAAATGCCCACATATATCAGAGCCATTAAAAGACCACACTTACCATACTAAAGGCAATATTTCTCAATTTGACCTGCCTCTTCTTATCAGGATGTTGGCTAGATATGAAAAATGACCGAGTCAGATACAAATCGCGAATGTGTGTACTGCTTCTGCACTCTGCTGTAAGTGACTGGCTGAGCATGACTTGTGTCCTGTTTCTTGGGTCAAAGGAGATGTGTTGACAACATCTGTAAGATCTACCATCCCTTTCAAGTAATAACGTTTACTGTACATGCAGCCTACATGATTTATGACCTTGCTCCTGACAATCCAATTGTCTCAATTTCTAAGATACCAGATGTAAACTAAAGTCAATTAAATGATTGGATGGCACGGTGTTTTATCATGTGGAGCTATGTTGCAAATGGATGCGCCGCCTTGGCCAGTTATTTGACCTTTAATTATCTTCGCTTAAAACAGGATTAGATAAAGCTTTACACTCAATGGAACCATGTTGGTATCTATCTTTCAATTACTCCAGACCATTAATGAATGGGATGGTGGACTGCATGTGAAAGAGGAGAAAATGAAGAACTCCTCGAAGCTGAAGTGTACAGGTTGGCAACAAATTTGTATCTGACACTTTTTCTGTTTCATTAACCATTTCTTTTTTTGTTGTGTAACCTGGTTCACCCCTTTTCCAGCAATGTAATTCATTGGTACAATATGAAATATGTTGAAAATTAGATTCATTCAATGTGTGTTTATGTGCACAATTAAGCATTTTTTCACTTCTTTTTTTAATGACAAGCAGCTTGATTAAGTGAATTGTCCCAGTGGGAAGTTTTCTTTGGTTTTTCTTTGATACTGTATTTTTTGCAGATGAGCTGGGACATAGTAAGAACATCATTTTTAGCATTTTATGTTCTGTCAAGTCATCAAGTGGTTTTTGATAACAAAACTTAACACTTACTTGCACATGCTATTTACACAATTTTGTCACACAATTCCATCTGTGTGTATAGTTTACCAAATCAAGATCAAATAATCATTGTGTCTGAATGACGCAAAAGGGATGAAGGGCAACAGGTTATCCAGGTGAACACTTCTAGGTGACATATTAGGGGGAATTTGGAATGGAAAGTTGAGTATCCACTTTCTGACATACTCCTCTGTAAAATGTCCAGAACTGTATCATCTGCCGTCAACAGTACCAGCAATTTTTTTCCTTTCCTATTCATTTTTCCTGCAGACTTCCTCTGCATGTGTATACTAAAAGATGGACTAAAAGGCATATCGAGTCCATAATTTGTTCTTGCATCCAAGTCTGGATGAGACACATTTTGCAGCATTGCTGATATCTATGCTGTGTGGTCATCAGGAGTCCACGTTTGTTCTTTTTATCAGCATATGAACTTACAACCCACGTTACAATCAGGATGAGAGATGGTCAAAGCTTCTTTGTCCTTAGTCTCCATTATGCATCACCACTACCTCCCAGATGGCTCATCCTCAGCATATCCAAATTTAAGCTGTTTTTTTTTTTTTTTGCTTTTTCTTTTACAGTTCACTGTATAACATAGGAAAGGTCACTTCTCTGTGTCCAGCACTACAAAATTAAGATTTAAAAATATGTATTTATATGAACAATCATTTGTGCATTTGTACAATAATGAACTCTCGCAAGGTGCAATATCAGAATAACCTCTAGGGGCAGCATCAGTATCAATTTATTTTTGAGTTATATTCTGGCTTAATGTGGAGTGCTGTGGCTTTGGCATTGTTGTGACACCTTATAGTCACCAAAGCTGTTCCGAAAAATATTGTGTTATTGTAACCATAAAATAAATAAATGACAACAATAATAGCTAAGTCAAAGTTCACTTCTATTGATAAAATAGAGTTTACACTATTTTTTAATTTTGGCATCTTTGCTCTGTTTAAAAATTGTAATGTTTAATGAAATATTTTCATACTTATGATAATATTAAATGACTACAAAATATGGGCTCTTCTTAAGGGCCGTAGCATATGAGCATATGAGCCATTTGTTACAAGATTACACATGTATTAGTATCTGTAACTACCAGCTATTAATTATAAACAGATTTACTGTTTGGATTTAATGGGAAAGAGTGTCCAAGCTTGTGACATGTATGCATGTATATGTGTGTGTGTATGTGTGTGTATGTATGTGTCTGTCTATGTATGACAGCGAAAGATGGAGATAACAATGTTGTATTTGGGTTTAGATTTTGTTTTGAGTTCTTAAAATTTCTGACATGTCTGTAATTTTCCTTTTAATATGCACTAATTGTATTTAGTCAGATAACATTGAGGGATTTTCATTCTGAATTAAAATGAGAAACTTCTGTTCAGATATTAAAGCATGCTGAGGCTCATTGAATGCCATATTTAGATTACCATAATTAATTTCAGGAGAGTCATAGTTTTTTTAAACCAACAACTGGGCAGAAAAAGTGAGTGTCCTGATGACATTAAACCATTATTTAAAAAATTTGCATAAGAATATTACCTTTGTGGTATTGTGTGCTTTTCTGAGGTCCCAAGCAGATAGAATGCTATTAATTAACTTGGCATTAGCAGCCTTTAGTTTTTGTTAGGCACCAAGAGCACAAGGGTGTTTTAAGAGTATTACATTAGGCCTGTGGAACAGGGGAATGCTTGCACCAGATTCAGGGAAAATTACAGCTAGTGAAACCACAAGGGAAGAGGCCTCTTCTGGTAGCACTCTGTAATTTAGCATTGCTGTCAATCACTGTTTCTAAGGGGCCCCTAAATCCCTTGTCTGTAGTGGGGATAACACAACAATGCAAGGGATTGGCGACAGCTCTGTTTCTCAGTAAATATTCTGCAAAAAGCTGACAGACATAAATAAACGTTGATGGATAAACATTTGCCTTGAGTAGAAGCCAGATCATAATTATGCAACAGTTTAATGAGACAGCGGTTTTGTCATGAAAATAGTGCAATGACCTTAAATCACTTTTAGGTTGATGAATATGCATTTGTAAATTCTTGTTACAATAAAGACACAATTTATCCTTACACATCAGTGAACTGGTTATTTTCTGCATGACATTTATGGTTTTCTGATTATTTATTTTGTTTTTCTTGTTCTATTTTAGGATAAATTACTGTAACCAATATTTCAAGTTACATGAGATAATTTCCAACCAGTCTGAGATGTCGAATAGGAAGACACGTGGTGACTTATATTTGAATCTTTAGCACTTTTCAGATTTTAGGTTGCTGCAGTCTCAGCTCATCAGTGTTTGTGTTCATTAGCTTTAGTTTCACTGCAAAGGTTTAATCATGATTAAGACATTGAGGAACCATTTTATATATTTATATCTGACCCTTTTCAACAGAATTTGAGTTAAGTAATATTAACTAATTAATTTTGAGGTAAAGATGTTGAAAAGAACTAACATTTTTTGCTGTGTACAGACTTGATCAGGATCAGTTACTTCCATCGGTTTCTCTCAGTAAGTTCTACTATTGAAATGTCCAAATGCCTGAAATGTTCACCCAGTATTTTGTGATGAACCACCTCTGCTCTAAAACATGTCAATTCAAATGGATGCAACAGCTTCTTTTCAACTTCTTCCCCATGACCCATTACCTTTGCTCTGGTTTTGGAGAACCAGTGCATATAACCAATATATTATACATACAAAGATCATGTGAGGTTGATTTCTTTTCCAACCTCATCTACACCTTTCTTCCTGGAAGATGATGGTTTCCACATATTCCAGTTCTTAATGATGCATTAGACAGTTCCTAACATTTCATCCTCTTCATTTATTAATTTATTTTATTTTTATCAATTTTATTTCAAAAGGGAGAGCAGAATGTGTGTGTTTAATGAGAAGACTAAGTTTGTCAGTTTCTCTGCAGATATCAACTACTGCTAGTATTCACCATGTCTCTCCTTATTTCATTAGATGGGATGTCTTTGGGCTGGAGCCTATGGGTAGTATGTGGGTGTCTGGCAATGTGATTTGTTCAAATTGCTGCACACACATATCTACGCACACACAGAAGTATGTAAGTTCTGTCAATAAGGATGTCGACTTGGACACTAAATTTGGGATTGCAGCCCTTTCCTATGGGGTTTTCTGGAGTTATGGATGTGTTTAATTGTGCTTCAGGATGTATCTGCTGTGAAGCTACTGGCCAATTACATTTATATTTCACTGAGATTTTTGACAGACCACAATTTTTTGTTCCAAGACACACACACCAGTCTGTACCTCTCTTCCAATGGGTCGTGTCATCCCTTTACTGCATTATATTTCAATTAATCCCAGTCTAATCTTAACCAGGTGATTTTTAAAAAAATGGGACAAATTTTGATTCTCAGTTGTCAACAAGGAACACATTTCCTCCCAAAATCAGTTTTAATTAGCTAGCACAATGGCTCTTTCCACGTCAGAAGCAAAATGATAACGAGTTCAAGTCTGAGGTATATTAGATGTGTCCAAACGTTCAAGTCTGAGGTATATTAGATGTGTCCAAACATACTTTTTAGTCAAATACAGCAAACAGTAGGGTGGACACAGCTGAATCAGCTGAATTTCTGGAGTGTTTTTTGTTTAAAGTTTGTATGTTGACCTGGGAAAACTGGCACTCAAGAAATCTGGTTATTTGCAGAGGCAGTCCAATGGAGGCTGAGGTACACCAGAGAATGGCAGCAAGTGAAAGATGGTCAAATGAATGAGGGACGACAGTCAATGGTCAATGACAAGATTGCAGAAACCCAGAGGAAAGACTGGAATCCAGTAAGGCAGTAAAAAAAAAGACCCATGAATAAGGTGGTTGAAAAACTATGACAAAGAATGCTGGGCCAAACTGCATCAGACAGGTTAAATGTGAGGTGAAACAGGCGAGCAGCATGACAGCAACCAACAGACACAGGTGGAAAGAATCAGGAACCTGGCCAGCAGAGCACCAGTTTAACCAGGACAGTTTTCTTGTGGTGGACTGGATTGGTGGTGGGGCTCACCCCATAGCAACATGTTGCAGCAACAATATTACTTTTTGAAGAATACAAAGTAAAGTACACTTAACACATCAGCAACAGAACTAATTTACGTTACCTGCTTTCCTGTGTTACCAAAGCCGTGTTCCTCTGTGTGTAAAAGTTTGATCTGTTTAGTACATGCATGCGCCTGATGTGTGCGTTTGTCTAGGCATGTTGCCATAGAGATCGATTTGAGTGACGTAGCTGCTTGTGCGAATGACCCAGAGTAAAAAATGTAGATGAAGACAGGGTTCTGTTTTCCGTAGCAAATTGAATTCCTTCCAGTCTTTTACTCTAAGGCACATAAATATTTGTGTCTTTCAATGTGGAACATGTCCATTTGTAATCATGACCAAATTAGAACTTCCTTAATCCTTTTGATTTTGGATTTTACAGTGAAGCTTATGTCTTTTAGCAGACAGGAATATTGTTCTTTCAAACGCTTTTGCATGCCTTACATATATTCACACACACAATAATCACTGTGCAGAGAGGCTGAGTGATCATAGGATTCTCCATATATATAGATGGAAATCGAAAGCTTTGAGGTTGAGCAGTGCCTGTAAACCAAAAACAAAGAACATCATAAGGCATAACTCACACACCCCTACCCACCCACTCCCCACCCACCAAAGCTGCAAAGAAACATGCAAAGTGAAAAAACTTTGACCAAAACAATATCACCTCTTTGTAGAACATGTCAAAATAACAGGATAAGAATCACTAGCTCTGTTTCAAACTGAAGCCCCTTTAGCTCTCATTGTGCTCTGCACTTTGGACATACAAGACCAATTTTTATCCAGTTCTGAACCTTTTTTTATCCGACAACTTCTTCCCAAACTACCACAGTGGTTTTTAGAGGTAATGCAGGATCCTAGTCGTCTTCAGATGAACGTTTCATTCCTTTATCTCCTATTACCTTGAAAATGAAGGTCATTTTCTTGCTGTAGCTTTATTGGGGAAGGGAGGGCAGCAAGAAGGAGCAGTCATTCAGACGAATGTACAGAAATGTCAGGCAGTAGTCATTAAACAACCAGGCTGGAGATCAACAGGCTGAGATTGTGTGTCCACCAGGGGTATTCGATTCAATCCTCTAAGGGGCACAGTCCAGCAGGTTTTCCATGTATTCCAGCTTCAGCACACCTGATTAAAATGAAATGGATCTAACAGCCTATCAGGTTGTGGACAATGATTAATTTGAGTCAACTCTGTTGGAATAAATATACACGGAAAACCTGCTGGATTGCAGTCCTCGTAGGACCGAACTGAATACCCCCGGTGGACACCATGCTATACCTCATAAACTAACAGCTTTTGTCCTCCACACAGCCATTTTTTAAGTTCCTTCAATACAGAAATAACTCATTTCTGCTTGTTGTAATACGTAATCAGATTGATTTTCAAATGCATTAACTAGTAATGTAATTCCAAGATCATTTATAGAATGAAAAACAAATAACTAATTGATTTTTTTAAGTAACTACCCCAATACTGCTAACTAACTTCTTTTATCTGTGTTAGTCCTTTGACAGTAAAACTTTGATTGCGGTGGGACAAAGCACCCCTCTGCAACCTATGATGTAGCAGATGGTCAAAGAAATAGATCCATCTTCACTAATAATACATCAACAAGCACAGATGTAGTGTGGATTACCACTAACATTGTGTGCTAAAACCACAGCAAGCTAAACAATTTTTGACCAGTTCCACCTGTTTAACATTCATTTCAAACAAATTCTTCAAACAAGAAGCCAAAATTTACTTTGGTTAAATTTGTTTAAAATTAGTATTACACAATAATACTAGCTGTGATTCTTCAATACTGAACCCAATGTTTTAAAATCAGATTGTTGGGATAGGTTCCAGCTTTCCTGTGACCCTTAATTGGATTAAGTGGTTAAGAAATGACTGACTGACTGTTTTAAAACAATGTTTTGATTATCGTAGGTTTTATGCACACACATGCACACTGAGAACACTTAGTTTTGGATGAAGCCTTCAGCTCGCATGCATTCTCTTTCCTTTCTGCTTGCTGCTTTAGATGCTTCTAAATCCTCTTTCCTATTATAATGAATGTTCCCTGTTGTAAAATGATATAATGCTGAAGTAATTAATCTTAGCTCACACCTTCAACTCTTCAGCACTCTTTAACCCTTCAGCAGAGGGCCAGTATTCTTAAAGCTTCTGCAAAAATAAATAAATAAAAATAAATAAAAGCAAGAAAGAAAAATAAATGAGCAAATAAAAGCAAACTTCAACAGGGAGTAATGAGGGCTTTTTTTCTGCAGATGCCAGAAGAACAACATAAAATTGCTTGATTAATTTAACCATCATCCAAACTCTGCTTGTTGTTATGACTCCATACAAAAACCATAAACATCTAAGCAGCAGTGATACATTATGTTCGGGATTATTCATCACCACTCGTATAAATGTCATGCCTGAGCATACACACTTCGGCAGTGGTTTTACAGCAAAGCTGGTTATTTTGACATCTTTAATGATAGAGGAGGACTCAACAGCAGGCTTGTCTTCAACAGAAGACTGCAGCTAGTTCATCTTTGACAAATTAACTGTGGACAACACTGTGCCAAACTCATCACAGCTTAGACAGCTTAAGTAGTGGTAGGTGTAATGAATGATTCAGTAGGCTCAAAAACCAGTGTGTCAATTTGTAATGTCCTCCAAATGTCCAACCACCTCTTCCCGTAGCCATCCAGCTTAAGGATTTGTCTGAAAACAGCTGTAAATTCAATTTTAATAGTGCACACTTTTTGCTGAGTCATGCACTCCCCAGCCCCACTACCACCCTCCCAATCTCTGCTTTCCCCACTCCTCTGTGCTTATCCCAATACTGTCACAAAAACGCCTTTCTCTCTGCCTTTGTATTATCTCTGTCAGCAGAGGGCCTATGGATCTATCAGGCCAAGCTGGGAAATACAGATAGTGACAAGGGTAATGTGGACCGGGTCACTTCACAAGCCTTAACTTGTCCACATTTCAAGCACTCAATCCTCTGCAAAGCACATGTTGGGAATTTATCTCTATGACTTCCACTCAGCTTCATGTCATTTGTTTACTATACCAACATAAGCTAAAGGTGGGAAGAGAAGAATGAGCTGGAATGAGTACTACTCAACTCCCCTGAGCTCTTCTGTCAGACATAAAGAGCATTTTCCATGTAAATTATAAAGCAGTGCCACGATAAGATGCAACACATGAAACACATATTTGAAATGTTGCCTACTGTACCAGAGAGCAAAATTACTGCATTGAAAAAGCAACAAATGAACAAAATCCATCATTTTTATGTGACTCACAAAGCGAGTCTGAGTTATGTTAAGATTGTGAGCAGATTTAGATACAAACAAAATATTGTCAGTTGCTGACTTGACCTGGTCATAATCTTCATCAGTGCAATTTACTTGTTACCATGGTGATGTAGCCTAGATAGAAAAACTCTAGTTGCTGTACTCGAAGCCCAGGCTTATATGTGAAGTGCACCTTACTAATCTTTCTTTATTCTACAGTACAAGTACATGCCTGTGAATGGTGAAGTGTTTCATCAGTGGAAATCTTCCATCCATCCATAGTGACTACTGAGGAGCCAAGAAAACTCACACAAGAACTATGCAACAAGGAAACTCTCAGCAAGTTCTCTTTCTTCAAAATGAAGAGCTATGTTGGCCCATATGACGAAACCTACCAGTTTCTCAACAATTCTCAACAGTTAATAAATTTTTACATCCAAAGTCATTTTATGGTTGTGTGAGGTAACATATGTCAAAGAAAATGTTGCACAAGCTCAAAAATATTAAATGGGGACCTTTTCAAATAATCAAAATGCCCCCCACCTACATTTTTGTTGGATTAAAAGATCTCTCTCTCTCTCTCTCTCTCTCTCTCTCTACAGACAGGTCTTGGCAGTTAGACATTTCACTTCTAAATCTCAAAATAACAGGGATGATTTTATGAAATTCCTTCTGTAATATTAGTTCAAGATATCAACTCCATATGTAGAAAACAGATGAGTTGGATGTATAATACTTCTTTTAGAGCTGAATGACTAATTTTCACCTTAATGTGTGAAATTCTTGCAGGTTTTCAGAGATTGCCCTGTTTTATTTAAATAACATGGATCTGTTGTCATCTGACATACAAGTTAAGAGAAATCTATAGTGAAAAAGCACATATGTCAGAAAAGATGGACGGACGGAAGGACGGACGGACAGACAGACAGACAGACAGACAGACATTTAAAATGTTACCCCAAAAAAATAGAATAAAAGTTCATATTTGAAGTATTTATTTGGCATATTATTAATAGTATTAGTATAGTAGTTTTTTTATTGTTTACATAATCATTCAAATTTTATTTAAAAAGTACTTTTCATCTCACACATACACACACATACTAACGTGCACTACAAAGCGACCCCACTCTACCCCGTGTGTTAGCATAACAAAAATGTAACCTAGCTTTACATGATTGTGACGGAGTGATATCTTGGTGATCTGTTCTAAGATACTGATATGGTTGGAATTAAAGGACTAAAACACAGAGGGGAAAGACCCTGATATTTTTGTGACAACACTGCAACGATATCATTCTAGGTTAAATTTAATTTTCTATTTCAGGGATTTGATGCGCTGCCATCACTGGTGGAACAAATTCAGTAATATAGAATTATACCACCTAATGTCAAAGTTATAAGTCTGAACATCTGTCCATGAGCTGAATCTAAACAGAAAATCTATCAAGATGCTCAACAGTGAACTTATCCAATATATCTTTCAATCAAAAATTACAAAAACAGTTAGAAAATGGATGTTTTATAGCCAGGTTATACTTATCAAGCCCTGATGTTTCATAAGAGTGGGTCTGTCCTTATGTCTGAATAGTCTCTGTAATGGGATAATACATTTATTAATATCATATTTGTAAGAAGCAGAGTTAAGTTGAAGCTGAATGATAACAATTTGATGTCACTCTATATATAATATTTAGTAATTACAAGAAAACTATTGTCTAAATCAGTTTTTTAGACTTCCTTATATTTAGATATATGTGGAAATCTAATGTTGTGCTCATGTCATTTGTACGGTAGCTGACTAGAAATACATTTTGCCTGTATGCACATCATCCCATTAATAATTATCTGTGTTGTATAACCAGGTACTCTCGGAACAAGCTGGTTGCAGACTAGTGAAGATGCACCCCAGCTGCACTGGGTGAGATTGGCCTTTTGACTTTGCCCTCAAGTGTTGATGTAGTGGGACTCACCATCCCATGTGGAGACAAATTGTGTGTTTTTCTTCTCTGTTGGTGCACACACACCACCCCGAACAAGTAATAGTGTTGATATGAGTTCCCTTGTCCACAGACAAGTGCTGCCTGTTGTATTGAAAAGAGGGGGCTGTGTATGCTGTTATGGCCGTGGGGGAGTTTTCGCTTTCATCAACGAGGTCAGCCTCTCAGCAAGAGCTTGTTGCTGCCTAGTAGTTTATCTGCAGTACATCACGGGTGATAGATGGATAATGGAGAAGCCATAGCCTTTCAGTCATAGTCCTATATAACCTTACATTTATCTTGAAACTATCTGCTGGTTGAATTTCAATCAGAAGCTTATGAAATCAGATTAAGAGCACAGTAATTTAGATATGGCCTTATAAAATTCTTAATTTATCTCTTGACTGTTTATGTCTGCATTGCTGCAGATGTATAGATAAAACTAAAATATACGTATAAACTCAGCTGCAGATCATAACTATTACTCATTACATTTTCTTTTACTTGACTTACTTGAAATAGCAACATGAAACAAGGAGCAGTGGAATTGGGGGGGGGTCATCGAATGGTTATTACACATCTGCTTTGGAAGCAAGTAAATAGCTTAAAGTGGGTATTTATAAATTAAGCACCTAACCTGAGGGTACCATAATGTGTTTATCTGTGTTTGTTTAATTCCACTCAATTGAGACATTCACTTCCACAAGATCACTTTCTTTTCTTTTCTGTTTTTCTTCGAAACCGTAACCAGTGACTTCAGTCGGCAGTGTTTTTAATATTCTGTAGGAACAGCAACAGCTCTATAACCTCCCAGCTTGGAATCTGTCTTCAATGAGGTCTAGATGAAGTGTAGTCAAAGCAGCTTACCTATCACATCACTCCAAACTGTATCTACCATCACCCTCCTTCCAGGGAATTAGAAGCCACACTGTTAAGCACTGATGCTGCCATATCATGATAGATATCTTAAATGAATGCATTGATCACTGTCACAACATTGCTGTTTGGAAGGTTATCTCCCCTTGTTAAGGCTGCCTCCAGTATCACATTAATTCCTCTTCTCATCAGGGTCATCATTAAGCCTTGAATTGGCTATTACACAAAGTGTTATTTACCGTCTAATAACCAACAAGGCTGGAGTGCATTTGGGAGCTGGTTATGATATAACAGGAGTTTTTAGCAGGCTTAAAACAAGCAACCCTGAAAAGTCTCATTAAGATTTTTTTTCTCTTAAAAGTGCTTATTGGTTGTCTTGTTTAATTTTTTAGGTTTTGCCTTATTTCATTTAAGATTTAAATAATGAGTTTAATATGATTTTTTTAAAGTTCTGAGATAAATCAAGAGGATTATATTTTGAATGAGACCATTTTTGGAGATTTTTATTTGTATAGAAGTCCATCTGTACAGGAAGCGTTGGTCCTTTTGGTGGCTAAGTTAAGCAATGTACCATAACAAACTGGGTATGATCCTGCTGGTTTGTAGCTGTACAGCAGCATTAGAAAGAAAAAAACTTAAGGTAGCTTGACGTAATCTGTGTAACGTATAATTCATATTCATCCACCTGCATCAAACAATCCTACCTGATTTAAAAAGAGAAGAGATAAATGTTGGTGTGATGGTATTCTAGGGCAGATGATATACAGCAAAATGGGGCCAAAATGAATGGGCCCTTAGATGAACATACCTAAATTCATTTCAAGGGCCCAGCAAAATGGAGTTATCTGAATCAGTTGTCCTCTGTTGCTGCCTGAGGGATATTGGAGACAGCTAAGGTCAAATTACAGGAGCAGTTAGCTTGTGTGTGACTGCAGAGAAATTACGTTAAGGGTTCACAGTAGCCTGATAGGGAGTTTGCTACAAAACTACCTACAAAGACAGAGGAAGAAAACAGAAAAAGTCAAGCTGCTTTGGATTAAATTCACTAAACTATTGAGTGGAAATGTGTCGAACAAGCAAACATGCAAAGTTAGTTACCTCACTGAAAGGTTGTTACTGAGGTTCAGAGCTGACGCATCACTGACTCCTGTGTGAACTGTTTTTTCCTTTAACAAAATCCCGCCATTAGAAAATAAACAATGCAAGGGGGCAAAAGCAGAACAACGCTTGTGACATTGGTATAACGATCGCCGGGACCCTCATTTGAAGTCATCCACAGAGTCCCACGACCTAAATGAATGTGATGCTCTCCAGACCCTCCCAGGTCCTCTAATGAGACTGTGCTTAAGGTGTAAATTAGTTACACAGCCTTGCTCATCAAAGACGCTGGAGCAGTAAATCCACTGGGTTGCTTCCATTCCAGCAGACATGATGGAGATCCATTTCATGAACATCACTCATTAAAATGCTAATGTGTGTCATTAATGTGTGATGGTGAAATTAATAGAATTACAGTACTTGATGGGTCATAGCCAAGGAAAGAGGGAGAGGAGGGGGGGCGGGGGGTGGGCACTGTTTCCAACAATGAGATTTTTGTATCCTTATGAAATATTTTGACTTGTTTTTAAAAACCACAATCAGAAAATGACTTTTTATTTAAAAATGGAGATGAATTGGATTCAGTTTAGGCGTTAAAGTAAAAAAAAAAAACGTGCTTTAACTGTGAAGTTATGATGAGCTGCATCCATGATGATTGGATTTAAAATGAATAATAAATGAGCTGATGTGAGGATGGCAGTTCCATTGTTGCAAATGCATATGCATAAATAAATGCTAGTACAGTTTTTTATAACAACTTTTCACTTTTCACAAAGGCTTTCTGATCAAAATTGACACCCGAGAATATAAAAAAGGACTCTGTGTCACGCTGGATCAGACATAAATCTCAGCTGGGACGCGACATAAATCAGCTTCAGGACCACGGACAGCTCCAGCACGGCACGGCATACTAAATGGGCATTGAAACACATGGGGAACTGGGTTAATTAGCACCACACTGAGGCTGCTGCGCCCGTAGAATTTCAAGAGGCGATTGCTTTCACAGATTAATTTTTTGTCGTTTCCGGGCAGATTTATTCCCTTTGCTTTAGCCCCAGGAGAGTAATGACTTCACAAGTGACCCGCAGATACCAGCGCGATGAATTGCATCCCATGCAGCAACATAAACTTTGCCCCTTCCCTCGTATCTCACTGGTTTTATCATTAAACTAAGTGGTGAATTTTGGATTCATGCATGACAATAGCAATTTAATGTTAATTCTGAAGGTAATTATCTTTTATTAACGGTCTTAAATGTGCCTGTCGTGGAAGATGTCCATAACTCAACGCCTTCTTATTTATTCCCAGCCCCAATTATTCCCGTAAGAGCCAATAAAAGACCAGAGAACCGGCTCATTTGACCAGATCAGATCCCAAATTCGTTGGCGGTGATTTTGATCAACGCAACGTGAGATGAAATCAGGCGCGTAACAGCGCTGATCCCTGCAGCTATAATGTGAGCTGTCATAGTCATTATGAAAATGCCAGCATCTATTCCTCCAGTCAGTGACCATATCTCTGCTGCGTGGTGATTCTAGCAGCTTTGCCTTTGCAGTGCAACTTAATGACTCATGGTCCATGCACGGGCATGCTTCACAGCACAAACCGAGACATTACACATTAAGCTCAACACCTTCTCTTCTCTCAAACTAATGTGACAGCTCAAAAAAAGATAAGGACTTAAAAACTGACTTCCTCTCTCTGTAAGAGCTTTTTGGAGGGGACGACTAAAGATCCAAGAGGGGGATTTGGTTACTTTCCCTGCTTATGTATTTAGAAGTTCCTGTAACATTAAACATTCCAGGTTGTAATAAAACATAAAGTTGATGGCAGCGTCACTGCGCTCCGAAACCAGACCAGCAGTGAGGGGGACTTTAGTCAAAACGTGTGTTATTATTCAAACCACGTCGCCTACCTTAGTCAACCCTTCTTTGGCAGCTATTACAGAGAAGTACTTGTGTCTTAAACATGTGACAAAGTGAGAGAGGGGCACTGGGGAGAGCTGTTCTCTGCCGCGCGCCCGTCGACAGCACAGGATCCTGCGCTCCTCCAGCGCGATGCGGAGTAGGCGGTTCGAGTAAGAAAAACGGTGCTGGGGCGGAATCCGCAACGGGATCTTTAACAAGCTTCATACGGCGGATGTCCTCGTCCCAGCAGCTGCATTCCAGCACATCTGTCCGACACTGGACCCCGCTGCTTTTCTGGCTGAAACATCGCGCCAAGGCGTCCTTTTCTAATCATCTAATCGTCATCTCCTTTGCGCTCCTTCAGTCTCTTCTCTCCTCCCCTCTCACCCCCTCCTCCTACTCGACTCTCCTCTTGACTACATCTCTTGCTGAATGATTTCATTTTGTAAAGTCATTATCGCCCTAAAAGGTCAAAGGCTCTGTTTCAAGGCGCCACAAAGCACTCTGGGATAGGCTGACTGTCACCTCGAGCGCACCTGGACAGCTTTCTTAAAGTTTCCCACGGGTGCAGAGCCTGCATCGGATTTGTCCGAAGCAGTTTTTGGATCTGTGGGTGCGCATTGTATTTGGGGAGTGTTTCTTTTTCTGTCTTTTTTTCTGTCTCTCTCTGTGGAGTTTATATTGAACCCCCCCAACAAACTGTGAAATGAGATCCGTTACCACTTCTGCAGCTGAGAGCCAGCGAGATTCAGCAAAAGGATGGAAAATACCGAGTTAAACTTTACCTGCTGTTCTAGACCCCGGTGAGTTGTTGTGTCTCTGCTGCTTTTCTTTTTTTTTCTTTCTGAATTTGTCTCAGTTTAAAGTAACTACTTGTCTAAACAACATACCTGTGGATATTTCCTGCTCAATTTCCTGCCACTTAACTGCATGAGAGCTGTGCATCCGACGTGAACAGCACTTTAATACCTGCTGTGCTGTGACAGCTGTGGGATTCTGACTACAATGCAAGCAGATCCTCACAGAAACCGGGACGCATTTGTGCTAACACAGTCTCTGTCACCTCCACACGCGCACAAACTAATACTTCTGCTGAGGCTTTCAGGAGTACATGTGCATGCTTTGCTTTTTAAATGCTTTGTCAGTTTTGAGGACACACTCATCTCCCTTCTTTCTCTTTATCTACCTCTCCCCGCCTCCTCCTCTCACCCACTCTGCCATCCTTTATCTGCCTTTCCAAGAAACATCTCTAATCTATATTCCTTAGGGTGTATTGGCATCCTCGCCTGTGGAGGATCAGATCTCTAACACTGATGTGTGGACAGAGCAGGGTTTTTTCAAGGCAGCAGCAAAGGAGAGAAACCAGCTTGTATTCTGCCTGGAAAAAAATATAGGAAGAAAGTCCCACTGATTTCATAATTATACATTTTACCCTCAAGCATCACTCACAAAGGCAGAACATGAGTCAAGGCAAGCTCATGGGATCATCAGTGGATGCTGTGATAATGAGCCAAAAGCCCTCAAAGCAAGCAAATACGATTTTAAATGCAACCATGCTGGCATAACAGCAGGCTGGCATAGGTGCTATTTGGAGTATTTTAACTTTATATTAAATTAGCGTCCTGGGCTTACAAACTTTCTTCATTTGGAGGAAAAGTGATCTTGTTGCACAGCCTCGAGGTAGAAAAAAAGAAAAAAAAAAAGTGAGAATTGCTGCTGTAATTCCTGCTAGTGTCATGCAGGAGTACCAAAAACTGGGAGTGTTTACAGGGCCACAGCAGGGCCACTGTTGGGCAGTGCATCCGCATCCATCCCAGGAGAAGTGTGAAGCACACTGCACAGGCCTGAAAGGAAAGCTGTCTTCTCCTGAAAAAAAGGATTTCTCTTCTTGTGTCAATTACCTGAACCAAAAAGAGCAAGCAGTAGCACCCTAACACACATGTTTATCCTGCATCTTCGAAATGTGAAGATGCCG
>JBAMHX010000016.1:3725720-3737655 GCA_037177515.1 Pseudomugil tenellus | reverse complement strand
AAAATAACTGAGACTACAAAGAGGTTAGGTTAACATCCAGGGACTGGAGGAAAAATGCGCATTTGCCATTCATATATCTATATATATATATATATATATCTCCTGCTGTCATTTTCCTCAAACAATATTAATGGGGATGTTTTCTCTAAAATGAGCATGTGCAGTCAAGCTGTGCTGAGCAGCAGTAAGGCTAACCATCAGTCTATAGCTCGAAGGTTTGAAATTTGGCTGCTGCCATCAGCTCTGCCTTTTGTCAGGATAAATAAAAATAAACCGTGAAGCGGCTGCGGTCCAACTGCCAGTATGTGACGAGATGGTTGTGCTCATGTGCTGCAGGAATGCAACCGAAAGCTGAAATTCATCAATATTCTGCGTTTCACTGCAATGAGATATCAAGTTGTTTCACCTCACTGGAACTCAGTCAAACAACGGAATAGTATATCAGCTTCATTTTAAAGTCCCACCGCTTTTTAAATCACAAGGATTTGTTGTTTTTTTTTTTTTCTCTGCATGCAGTTGTCTGTTTGCTTTGTCCATAACTGCACTTTTTTTCTCTTTCAGGTGTGCAGGGGGCGTTAAGGTGATGCAGGTCCCTGGGTCATCCCAGCAGAGAAGCCACCATATGACGAGTGTCTTTATCTGCTGAACGCCCCCACCCCCCTCCACCAAAACCACCACCCTTCATCCCTTCCTCCCTCCATCTCTGATGGCTCTATGGGGCATCGTCAGCCTCAGCCTTCACTGCTGGGTGTGTTTACGGTCTGGTGCAGCAGCAACAGCAGCAGCCACTGTCCTTCCTAATGACAGACCTGGGGGACCTCTGGACTGGCTCCTTTCAGATAAGGGACCCTTCCACCACTCCCCAGAATACATTGACTTTGTGGAGAAGAACCGACAAGGCTTCTCCACACGATACAAGATTTACAGGTGGGTTGTAAGTGTGGACACTTTTACAGTGTTTACACATCAGAACTCATTGCTCTCCGTTAACTAAGCAATTTGAGTTTTTTTTTTTTTCTTAAGTCTTGCTTTGCCCTTTCTTTTCCTCCACTAATGATGTCCTCTTGCAATGGTTGCTAAATCAGCCACAGTGTGTCTTCAAAACAGCCAGTGTGTAGATACTTTGCTACTTTGCTAGCATGTGAGGCAGTGCTTAAAGTGGAACTGAGCTGTAAAGTGATGCAACATTCCACAAAAAAAAATGTTGTGAATGGTCTCAGAAATTGCCGGGTGACCAGAGCTCCAGTATTGTACAGAACAAAGTTACCATGCCAAGAAAACAAGTCAGAAACAAATATTTTCAAGGTCAGAGAAGTTGTAGAAGCATTTTAAGATTAGAATGGCTAATACTGACTACTGGAAGAGTGACCAATGGATCTATTGGTTGAGCAACAGATGGATCAATATATAGCTGTCAAACATCTTCCTGTACTGTATTTTATTTAACTTTGTTGGGATATTAGAACAGAGCAAGATCCTAATATGTACAAGTGATTATATGTATTCTGTCATTTGTATACTGAACATAAAAAAACACTAATTTAAGTGAAAATTAACATCGTTTTGGGAAAAAGCATCAGCAAGTGTTAATTTCAAAAGGTTATCAAGCATGCACATTTCTAAGTGACCACTACTGCAGTTCTAGTATTAAATAAGAGTTACACCTATGTCAGTATTTCAGTTTATTTACATATTGAGATTAATGGAGATCATAATTCCTAACTACAAAGCTAGCTTCCCATTCTTTTTCTCTTTAACCTCACTGATACATATTTTTCTTTCAACACGTTCTGACTCCCAATGCATCAACAGTCTGATGCATGGCCAAGTTCCTGAAGCAACACAGAATGACTACTTAGGCACTCTTGTACTCAACTCATGTAAGTATGACAAAAAAACAGGTGCATAGATAATCATTGTGTGACACTAATGGAACCTGGCCACGAGTCAGACTTTTAGCGTATTGGGAGTGAGATGTGTTGTTTCTTAAGGATATACAGCTGTTTAGTCTTCTTTCTTTGGTTCCCTTTGCATTGTGTATGTGGAAATGTTCTTCACCACAGTATTAAACATAGCTGTGAGTTCCACTGTTGTCTTTTTTACTATTTAAATCTCCTTTGATGCTTGGTGATCATTTGAACTTTCTGAAACAGACTAGTATCTTTTCTGTCGTTTAGTAAATAAAATATGCTTCACTTAGCCTTGCATAACTTGTTGCTGACTGAAACATCATCATCCATGCTGTAATTATCCATTCATTTAATCATTCATTATCTATACTGCTTAATCCAATTCATGATCATCCAATGGAGCTTTTACCTGTTTGCTTGGCGAAATCTACGTTGTTTTCCTTTCTTCTTTTACTGGAAACTTCATTTTGCACCATCTTGTACTTTAGCCTTTGTGTAATAAATGTGTCAGAAAGCACAGTCTGACATAAAAAGGTTGCATCCATAAGTCTATGCATCTCCATTTTAAACATAAATCTACGCTGACCATGATCTGTATGGAGGCTTAGGAATGAGCCTTTTGTACCTGAAGATAAATCTAACTCTATTATAATTTAATAACATATTATGGAGAGGGAGAGCTCTTTTGGATACTTTCATTATTGCTGCATACATCCTGTAGGCACTGGGACAAAAGAAAATAACTGCATATATATATATATATATATAATTTAACTACATGCCATTTCTTTATCATTATATTGTTTTCATGCATATATATATATGCATGAAAATAATATAATGATAAAGAAATGGCATGTAGTTAAATGCTTACTGCATCCATAATGATGGAGGTCAATTAAATGATTAAGGTTAAAAGGAAAAGGAATAAACTTCAGTCTCACGGGTTGAATAAGTTGCTAATATGTCTTATGTTTACGCATCTGTAGGCAAGGACAAGATGAGTTTACACAAGGTTTTTCTATACATTTTATTTCAGTAACACATTTTAAGACTGAATGCTATAGCACAGTGCTTTGAGACAGAGTTTCAATTATGTAGCTGCTTTCTTTAAGTGACATATGTCTCAAACATTAAATGACAAGCGAGAAAATATAAGGTAGCCACTATCTGCAACAGTGCAGTGCACAGTGCTTTATGAAAACCTGACTGCATTATTTGGTCTGTGTTGTCATGCAGAAAAAGTTCCTTGCAGCCAGGGTTCACACAATCTGGCAAGCTCGCACAAAATCATGATGTATAACATGCATGCATGTAGCTATTAGGTGGCTGTATATCACAGTGTGTTGGCCTCCAAAGCCTCCGGGAGTCACCTTATCAGGTGGTCAAATGAGATATGTTGATTAGCACTGTGAAAGAAAAGATTTGTCATGACAGCAACACAATCTGAGGTATCGAAACGCAGGCATATTACTGGAGATTGTGTCATGAATCATATCCATCGTTGTTAAGGAGGATGTTGTCCAGGCTTGTGGAAATGGATGGACAGGGTTCTTGACATCTATGGATCGTTGCAAGGATGCTTTATAGCTTCTGTGATCGGTTGCCGTGTTAGAGGTTTTTAATATTTCCTTCTCTGGCAAAAGGCGGCGGTCCATTGGAGCTGAGCTGCATGGGCGGCAAGATTAATAGTCTTATCATGTGGCCAAGTGATTAGTGAGCTCTTAGTACTTATTACTCTGCATTATCACAGAATCCCCTGAGAGGCTTCTGTCAGCTGCAAGGTTGTATTCGAGGCCCTCTAGATTACCACAATGCGGCATTGATTAATAGTGTTGATATTAAAAAGAAAAACTAACCTAAAAAGTAAATAGCCTGTAAATCTCCCCAAATTGAATTCACTTGGATTCAATCCCATTCGATCTTGTAAATCCATGCAGACAGAAGGGTTACAGCTGTGGGGTTTTTTTTCCTGTTTTTGCAAATATTAGCTCCCTTTTAGTGCTAGAGTGGGTGAAATGTGATGATGATTTTGAGAGCTCAAACCTGGAGCTGCATAACAAATTCAGCAGGACTGTCTTATTAAATAAAATGGACCCCTGTGACTTTCTGCCGAGGGCAAGTGATGCTGTCCCAAAGTACTACTCTTTTCCACTTATCATCAACATGTTTTTGAAATTTTAGCACATTTCCAAAAGATTTTTAGCTGTTAACTTGAAATTTGCCTAAAAAGGTCGGTCATCATTGTTGCTTAGTTTTTTGGGGTGATAATGATGAAAACATCTGAAAATAAACAGCTTTGATGCAGTTTAAAGGAATATCTTACAAGCAGACAGTGTGAATGTGTAGCAATTTATATTGTTGCAGACATGTTCATTACCAATTCAAGTACATTAGACATGTTAAATTGTGAATAAGGGGCAGACACTATAAGTTTATACTTCTTTCTGCTCACTTTCATTCATTTAGTTTATTGGATTGGTAAAGTCTCACGAAACAACATTGGCAATTTAACAATGTATTCATTTAACATAAAGGGCCTGAGCACCATGTGGAAGAGTCATATCCAGTCCTCTACATGCTTGGTGGTGGTCTCTGGCACAAACAGTCTACCATAAATAATCACTTAAATGTTCACTGTTGGTCTGAGGTCTGCAGGCAGGTTATTCTATCTTCTGCATTCACAAATTCTGAAAGTAGTATCTGATAAATCACACAAACAATAGGGTTTATCATATCATATAACAGTTTATCATATCATGTTTATTAACATGTTACAAGATAACTTGTTACAAAATCGTAAGCATTTAATCATAGAATATCTGTCAATGCACAATTTCCTAGTACACGTATTACACTGATGCACATATAGACTCTGTTAAACTCAGCACTTGGCTCTTTATTTATCCCTCTAGTGATTCTATTTACACAAAAATTACTACAGTATCACCAAGTGTAGCAATGTTTTCTTGTATTATTAAAGAATTTTAGTGAGTGACATAAACGCATAGTTTACTCTCGGTTGGCAGAACAGGCTGCAACACATGCTCCTTCCTCGTCCCGAAGAACAGACAAGATGCTCAGCCTGGAAGTGATCAACTCTGCTGCAGGACCAGACTGGAGAAACAACGCAGTCGGGTTTACTATCGCACATAAATATCTATAAAATCAAGAGTGTAACGAAAACATTTAAAAGTTAAAAAAAAAAAAAACTTTAATAGAATTTAATTACAGGACAGCTGTCAACTGTTAAAGTAGATTTTGATTTTATTTTTGTTCCATTTTGGCCAGAAATATTTTCTATTTTATACCGTTTTATATATAGTCATTGATTAAATCAAATGCATTTTTTCAGACATTAATAGAGCTAGAGTTTATTAACATCTGTCTATTACTTGATTTAGTCATCGACTAAGATCTACTTAAATTTTTGAAAAATGCTGCTTTTGAGGAAACATTGTGATTGAAATCAAATTGAATAAGATTAACTAATTACCAAGCCTGTAAATAATTAGAATAATTAGAATAATTTATATGTGTGTGTTAAATTAATTAACTCCTGTTTACCTTCTGACATCCTCAGGTGTTTTAAATATTCTGCTGTTGCTGTGCTGCTTCTGGCCAGTCCATTCTTCTGCTTTTAGCGTCCTAAATTTACACCATAACATTACACTATTTTCTCACTGTGCTTCAGATCATGAGAAGAGTGTTTATTTAGTGAAACACAATGAGTGCATGACTTGAGTCCTGATAGATTTACCCTTCAAAATGAACTTCAGTGTGTTTTATCTCCAGATGATTTGCTAAAATGTTAATCAATGATAAAAAATAGAATGGAAAGATTCTATTAAGTAACTACAAATATGTTTTTCAAGCACACATGATTTATGCATCCTCCTGATGCTCACTAAAAAAATCCCCCAAAAAATAAAAAAAGAAGATTTCTGTTTGATACAAGACACTTTAAGTACTGTGAACAACAGTACCACGGGGGGGACTATAGACAATCTGAACTGAGGTGAGGTGAGACTTTTAGAGCAGACCCCTTCTGTGCTGCTTCTTTACATCCCACTGCTACATTCTTACTGATGTGGCCCCTCTCACCTATTCTCCTGAAATCCCCTCAGAGGGTTCCAGGATTACAGCCTCCGACCTGTTTTTTTTTTTTTTTTTCAATCGATTTATACTTTAGTTGGATACTTACGAGTCCACCACATTAATTAGGTCTTATTTTTATTCGGTTTAAAACTGCAGGAAGAGGTAGTAAACTCATTTTTTTTCAATAAAATATTCAGTAAAGAAAATAAGCAGTATACTTAAAGGTAATGGCAATGTGAATGGAGGAAGAGAGGCACTTCTGTCTATTTTCATCTTTATCGGATTTTTAGCTGCACAGAAACATAATGGCCAGAAGTACATGTCTGAGAGTCTACAGCTGCTTCATGAGATTAAAATACAGAATTCAGTTATGATTCTTTTTTTTGTACACACATAGCCTCCCTAGGAAAGAACTCTCATGACTTTTACATTTTGATTAAAATCTCTCAGCAGCTTAATGATGAATTGTTTTCAGGTCAAGTAAAAAAAGAAAAAAATTAAAAATATTACTAATGATAATGTTGATAATGATAATAATAACAATAATGATAATAATAACAAAATCTACTTTTCATTCCATTAATTATTTTAATTAATTTTAACATTAGCAAGAACATACATAAATGTTTATGTACGTATGTTTTGTTAAACACTGATCTGTGATTTATCACTGTTAATGTTCATACATAGACCATCACTTTCATGGACACATTTTTGTTGGTTGTAAGATGAATTTAAATTTTGCATGTACTGGTTAAATTCAGGCAACAACATCACTCAGTTGTGGTTTGAAAAGTACCTTTAGCTGGGGCTAAAGGAATCTTACAAAAGACACATTATTTCTTATTAATCATACATTTTTATAATGACTGAGATCAAATTTACAATAGTTTGGTTTTATAACTATATCCAAAATCTCCTTTAGGCATTTAAACTAATCTTTTACAATCTTTGTTTCATTAGTTTATGGGCTTAATATTGTGTATTGTGAGCAATTTTATATTTAATTAAAAAACAGTCACATAGTTATGTAAACAGTTACATAACAATACACATTACTTTAGTTTATGTTGTTGTAATTGATCATTTTTGACAACATGGTTTTGGTTGATAGGCACATGGCTTGGTACAGACATGGGGGCAGAGGTGATTGAAAGTGACAATATTATTTTCTTCCCCATGCGTAGTTCAGATCTCTGCTAAATCCTAATAAATGCTCAATGACAGGAGGAGATGAATTACCAGAATCAGTGCGTTGAGTCATAGCCTTTGAGCTACCTCAGCAGTGATGGAGTTAGGAATTCACAGCACATTATGCTGAAACTCAATTTCCTACATTTCTTGCTGATTAAATTTGAAAGAATTTCTAACAAGTCTTCTACGGGAAATAAGGGAGGTGTTGTGTTTTTGAGGATGCATTAGTGCATTTGAATTTGTGTGTTTTCTGGGTTCAGTGGAGAACACCCCATTGCTTCAAATACAAACACGATGTGGGCCTTCCGCCTCTGCCACCTGTTCATAGCATACATTGCCAAGGGAAAGATGCCATATTCACCAGGGTGAAAGTGGGGGGTTGACATGGGTTTTGCCTTCCTCTAAACATATTGCAGGCAGATAATCTATGAAATTGTCGATTATATTTCATTTATCTGAGGGGGTTTTCCCTTTACTAAACGTCTTGGTCATTTGCTGCATTATGGCAAAAAATGGTAAATATTGCAATGCTATAGGGTCAAGATCAATGTACATATTATACTAAGTTTACCAAAACATTATTCTAAATATTCTTTAAATCACTATTTGCATTCAGGTACTATTTATACTCCCGATACAGAGTAACAGGTGGGCAGGAAATTGTTCCAGCATCTTCTATCAAGGCAGGATACATCCCTGGATATGTTTCCAGTCCACTGCAGGGAAAACAAAGAGGCAAAAACTACTCAGTGTAAAAGGGAACATTTACAGACACAATTTAACCTAACAAGCATTTTTCAGGGGTGTCTGAGACAAACCTGCCATTCCAGGCAGACAGCATACATGCTCATTGGTTCTCCCAACATGCAGCTTCACTTCACAAACATATATAACTTAAATTATTAGGACTGAGTGTTGTTTTAATGTCTACTTGACATGTGCTGGGGCTAAAACCACACAACCCGTCCTCCACACAACTATCCTGCAATGTTTCTGTGCATCCTTCTCCAACACACCTGAATAAAATAAAGGGCTCATTGTCAGGTTTCTGTTGTGCTGAGTGACATGTAGATGAAGGAATTCAGACATTTCATTCTGATGCGTTGAAGGGATCCTTCTAAAAGTTGCAGGCTAGCGCTCGAGAAATGACACCCCTGAAATAGACAATGCATTATACAAGAAGTTCATAAGCCAAAATATCCAGTATTTTAAGAGTTTACTGCATTTGTGTTTTACTAACACAGAGTGTTTGAAAGTACACAAATCTATCTTATATGATATAGCGATGCAACTGTAAAAATAAACACTCATAATCTGTTATATATAAGTAGGGCGACTTTGCTTGCGTATATATGTGAGGTTTATTTTGTGTTGCTGAAGTTGCTGCAAACCAGTTTTAAATTGCCCCAGTCTTTTTAGTGTGGGAGTGAAAAAATACTCCAACAACTGAGCTATGATTGTGTCTAGAGAATTAAACTGGTGAAACTGATGTAGCACTTCGCAAAGGAGCAATAGAAATTGATAATAATAATGACTTAGCTGGTTGCAGGGGGGATTGCAGCCCCTAAAATCAACTCAGTGGTGAAACCCATTTCATTTCATCTTCCCCCTGCAGGATGAACCATTTGCCCTATCGAGGTTTAAGATAAGACAGGGCTAGCTTATCACAGTCAGCGATAACTGAAGAAACGAACGACCGGAGGGGATTTGTGAATACGCCTTCTGTACCTGTCCTCTCAGGCTTTAACCCTCCCTCTTTCTGTGTGTATTCTTTTTGGAATACAGTGTGCTGCAACTACTTACACATTGCAAAGTGGAACTCAAGAGACATGGTGTCCCATTTGAAGAGGTCATTTATTTGTATAGCATGAAATGAGGTGAAGATTAATGACCACACAAGGTAATCTGAGCAAGATATTAGTCAGAGGCTTTGTCTGAATACTACAGTGTCAGCAAAAAGGTCAGTGGGTACCACGTACCTATTTAACATCATTATGTTTACTTCCCACACACCTTAGAGTTCCCGCTTAATGTTGTGCAAATCAGCATTCTGCTTTTTGATTATATAACAAGAAATGAAAATGAAGTGTGGCTAAATATTTACCACAAGCTCTTTCAGCCTTTTGCGTGTTGCAGACTGAATTCTGGGTGATTTACTCTTTGTATCATTTAAACATCTGTGTGTTCCAGCTTTCCTCATTACTCCTGGTTTAATGTGATATATACCCTTTCAAAAGGCCATACTCCCTCCATCCATCATCTGCAGCCAAGGTTACTAAACCCATTCTGATTACAGCAGTCAGGCTTTTACTCTGACAAGAGAGAAGTGCAACAACTGACTGATTGGACAATGGAGTTCACATAAATTCACAAAATGTTTATTTCAGATGGCACAGAAAAAATATGGCTAAAAATAATCCATCACCTGAGACCACATTTCATATTCACACACATTTCAAAGAGAATCATTCAATAGATATAATTTTCAAAGCAACTTTGTAAATTTTCTTTATAGAAGACCTCTTTTTTTCAGTTTCTGTCCTATCGGAGGTAACAAAGCTGACACAACATCTCCACACCTCTACAATTTATTTCTGCAAAAAATGAAAAAAATATAATAAAAGTTAAAGTTTCTAATATCACAAGGTTCCCAAATGTTTTTACCATGGAGTCCAACTTTTTCAGTGGAAAGTGATCCAGAAACTTTTAAGGCTGTAGTAGTTTCATTTTACACTTGGTTTATTTGTAGTCAATAAATAAACCAAAAATCCTCTTCCAGTTCAACGGCTTCCAGATACCAGAAAAGGTACAATTAAATCATCACAATGACGTTTATTTAGCAACTTGTCCAGGTTTTACCCTGCTTCTCACCTGATATCAGATGGGATTGCCTACAGCCCCCGTGTGACCCCGTTCAGGGAAGAAGCGGTAGATTGAAAAAAAATAATTCTAGTAGTTGTATTATTTAAAAAGTTATTAAGTAATCCCTAATCAAATCATACAAGTTAAAATTGCCTGAAAAAATGAGGTCAAGCATTATCTTATATTACATTTACATATCTAGTTGAACTAAATGATAGTGAGGTAACAGTAATGTCATTAGATCATGTTGACCAAACATGATTTTATTTGGGTTGTTTATCTTAATTGTTTCTTGTTAAATTAAAAAATTTTATATAGGTGGAAATTCTTTCCATATTTTTATTATGTTCTCTGGAGAAGTTGTTTTTCTGAGTGGATAATAGATATTTCTGATGATGTTCCTAAGGATCTTTTGGAGCAGATTTCCTAGTTTGGAGGTTACGACTCCAAATGCTCTGATTACCACTGGCACCACTGTGCCACCCCTCCACTGCCATCTTTTCCCTCTTTTTACTTGACATTTATACATTTCTTGTGCTTCTTGATGTTGCTGTCGTTCGGTATCACTACATGTATTGCTACTGTAGCTAGTTTTGTAGCATTTTTTGGTCAACAAATGCCAATTTATCTGTCTGAATCTGGAACAGTATAGAAATGTATAACTTTCTTCATACCTGTTTAATTTATTTTTTCACATCATGACATTTTTTTTTCATTTCATCAAATGTTTGATCATATATACATTATCAAACCATTTTTCGTTGTTCCCTACATGATTTCCATTATCATGTAAATCTAAATGCATTTTAATTGTGCAACATCTGAAAATGGTTTCCCAGAGTTACATCCAGGATTTCTTTCCTGTGTGGTAAGGAATCATCTTTCAGCCTCTCAGAAAGGCACTTGCCTGGTAAAATAAGTGTCACATTTTTCATTGATTTTACAATATCTATACAACAGTTTCTAACTCTCAATAAGCTGAATCTTGTCTACTGTGCTGCCATCCACTTTCTCACTTGTCCTCTCAGCACTCATCACCGCCATCTGTGTTCTCTTGTCAACTGGGCATCACTTCTTTCCTGTACACTGATTCATTGGTATCAATTTATTTATTAAGTATATCAGACAATGATAGACTGCTTATTTCAGTTCTTTATACATCACCTATAACAGTAATCATGAGTTACCTTTCAGTATTTACAGCGCTTTGGCTCCTTTTCATTACAGCTTGCATTTTCTAATTACCGGAACCAGTTACATCTGAATGCAAAGCTCAGACTGGCCATTTTCTCCGGGATCATTGCTCTTGATATGAATTACTTCTCAGAATTTTAAAATTCCATAATGATTCCACTTCCTTCTCCCACATGTGTGGCTTCAACTAGATACTGCATGAGTTAACCATTCATTTATTATAGGTGGCTTTCACAGAATATTTTCAAGTCTGTTTACAGTTAGGAAGCAGATTTCCTTACTTTTAGCATTTGTAGTCAGAGCCAGAGCCTCAGTGTTCAGAAGCTTTACAGATTAAGTTTTATCTTTGCTTTGGTTGTATTCTCGTAAGGCTTCTCTGAAGCTTTACAGGTTTGTGTCTTGGATCAAAACTAAAATGAATAAAATAGTAATTTCCTGTTATCAACATTAGTCATGTTGGTAGTACTTTCAGGCAGACCAAAGAAGTTGTTTGATACTTAGTGTTACAGTTCTAGCTTCGATATATCTGTTAATATGTTGATCTAACAGAAAGGCATATTGGTCCTTTTCTGAAGACATACCAAGATTAAAGAAGGGAACTTTTATTTTTCCTCGTAACCACTCAAATGATAAAAAATAAATATTATTTCCTCTTCTCTCTCTCTCTCTCTAGATCG
>JBAMHX010000016.1:3704509-3722712 GCA_037177515.1 Pseudomugil tenellus | reverse complement strand
ATGTAAATGGTCTGGCATTCACTTATATAGTGCTTTTACTTTTATTTTTCGATTACCAAAGTGCTTTAGAGATCCTGCAATCCATCCATCACATACACATTCACACACTGACGGCAGTCACGTGTATCTAAATTCATGCTCGTTCTCCTTGTCTAAATGCAGAGCATATAAAGGGTTACACCAGATTATATGTCAAAAGATATTTCACAGAATTCTTTACTAAAAACTTTGTACACTTTAGTTTAGTAATAACTTTTTATAGAATAAAAGCATTGCCACATGCAATATCAGTTAAAGTAGCTGTGCCGTTGGCAAATTTGTACAAAAATATCAAGAGGAATTTCGTGCTGCTTGGTCTTATTGATTGAACTTCACTATTCTTTGATTCCGTGCGTTTTCCTCCCTTTAGCTTATCACCCTGCCTTTAACATACACTTTCTGGATTTTCTGTCCTGTAAAGTATGTGTTCTGTTTTTACATGAGTGTCAAGAAGTCACAGCAGCTTAAAAGCTGTAAGGAGGAGATAGGAAGGAACAGAGTTGTGAATTTCTAAAGAAAACAATGCTCGCTGAAATCCTTCAGTGCTGCTCCTTGTTCTGGTTTGTCAGCTGTCAGTTGAGATCATATGAGAATATGTCTAAAGATACTACTGTTTAATGAATCATGCACCAGGGAATTAATTTACATTAAAAGCATCACAAGCAGCACTCATGGTGGAGGTCAGGCAGAGTTGTTGGAGGGAAAATAGAAAAACATGAAAAGGCAACAAAGCCTGTTTGAATCTTTTGTTCAGGTTGCTTTCACCATGTTTACTCTCACTTTGTTTTCTCTTTTTATTATGGAAATGTTCTCTTTAGGAAATGGAGCTTTTTCCAGTATCTCCTTTTGCTTTATTCGTTTTGATGCATATCTTTGTGGTGATTGGATTATTAGGAAAAACATCTGTCACAAGTGCAGGCGAAGCATGTTTCCATCTCATCTGGCATCTTTTAGATATTTTTTTCTTTCTTAATTTTCCCATGAAGTCCTTATTTACTCCTGTGATTTGATATTTGAATCAGTTTTACATCATTCAGGTTGTGCCAGAAGAGTCAAGAGTTTTCACATTGCCAAAGGACATAATATGGAGATAAGATTTGATCATCTTCTTGTCTTTCTTTTTTTGTCATATATTCCACAAGATGAGTTTTATGCAAATTCTGCATCTCCAGGACACTAGTGTGTGTGAAATTGGTGGCTCTAACCTCCATTACCACAGTATTACAGCTCACACAAGGATTATTTTAATTGAATTTCATGTACTGATAACTTTTTTGACTAATTAATACCTTACATATTTATTTATTTTACAATATCTGCATATTTACTAAACACAGTTAGATTTCTTTAAATATCGTCTCACATTTTAAACATCTAAATCTCCAATTTCTCAATTGAAGATACTATGGATAAGAGAAGTAACAGAAGAACCATGAAGGATATGTATTATTATTTGATACTGATAAAATATTTAGTCTTGTTTTATATTTTGTTCACAAGTTTAAAATGTATTTATTTATGCCACAATCATGCACATCTGAATGCATTTTTAACACTTATACACTTATACACAAATAATATGATTCAGATAATTAAAAATATTTCATTTATGCTGGGAAATAAAAAAATAAATGAAATCCATTTATAAATAAACTCAAACAAAACTAGAACAATAAAAGTTCTACAGTATTGCAAACTGTATTGTGTGTACAGGTTGCACTCACACCCCTTATTATTGGTTGCTTTGACAAGCCAAAGCGTTTGTCATACGTGACCTCCCTCGGCCCGCTTAATAGTTCTCTCGGCAGCAACATCCCTGACAGCACTGACAGGTGATCTCCTTACAGTTGTCTTTGTCTCATTGTGCAGGCGAAGCAGCTCATTTAAAGGCAACAAAGAAAACTTTGTTGTTATTCTGCAACAACAACCAGTTTATTCTGAAGGTTATCACATAACGAGAGGTCTCATCTGGTCTCATCCTAAATGGACAGCATCGGTGGCTGCTTGTGTAATGGATAGTGCAGCAGTGACCTGAAGCTGTATCAGTTTCTCCTATTCTCTCTTTTTTTTTAAATACAATCTGTACATAAACTGATCTAAATTTTTGATGATGAAAAATTTTTAATACATTTTCTAACAGTATCACGTCTTGCTTATTTTTCTCTTTTATTCCCTGCAGGGAGTTTGGGAGATGGAAGGTAAACAACTTGGCAGTAGAACGGAGGGATTTTCTGGAGTCTCAGTTACCTCTGACTCCTGAGTTCATCAGGAATATCCGACTGCTGGGACGCAGGCCCACCACCCAAACCATCACTGATAACCTCATCAGGAAGTACGGAACACACTTTCTGCTGTCAGCCACACTGGGAGGTAAAGGAAAAAAAAAAGTTATGTTGTTCACATAATCATTACAGCGACAAATAGAAAGGCATTCATAAATGGATTTAGAGTTTAGTTGGTAGGTCAGTAAACCTTCTTTCCACAAAGAGAAATTTTCTTTAACACTGTCTTCTGAAGCCAACCTTACCAGTATCTGTTACAGACCCCATCTATGCTGTCCATTAAGCACACATGGAAACATATCTACCTGTAATGTGGGATTATATGTGTATGAATGTGTTTATGAGGGGCAGAAAATAATGAGGCATTTTCCAAAGATGCTTCTTTAAATGTAAAAAAAATCCATTCTGACTGACAAACCTTTAATTCTTTCTTACTTTGTTTTGTTTTTCTAGCTTTTTATGCCCAATTACAACAGTGACAGATGAGGACATCGATTTTTTTTTAAACAATAGTCTTGATTTTACACATATGCAGCCTTCACAGTTTTGTCAATCATCCATCAATATTCCCCACTGAAATGAAAATTGCTGCCAGTAGATTTGATCAACTACAGCTCTTCTGGGATAATTAGGTTTGATATACGAGATTATTTAAGTAATTTGTGGATGAAGTTAAAGCGTATATATATGAAGCTTATGCGATGTCTATAGCATCACTAAATGATTCACTTGGTGTATGTAGCAGCATTATCAATGCATATCAATGCTCTTTCACAAACATGCTTGCGACATGGTTGAACAAAACCATCATTTGTTTTGTCTTTTGTTGTCCTTGGAATAAAATACTACAAGAAAATTACAGTAAATTATTTTGTTAAATTCTAAGACAATGTGTAGTAATAAGTCTTTTCTTATTTTGCATCAGATTTGAGATAGTGTAAATTATGACCTAACAGTATCCCTTATGAAGAAGCTACCCTATATGTTTTTAATTTAATCTGTTCATGTCATCTGCTGTGAGAACAGTTCACAGACTGCCCACACTTTTGCATCAGCACTCTCACCCGCCATTTACTAAACAGCAATTACTCCATAAATATCTGAGTCACCTGCAACTTCCAGATCTGCCTAATTAATGCAGTCTTGAATAATGCATATGAGTAAAATTGCATCTCTTTATTATAATGTTTAGTTGATTAAGAGTTCAAGGTAATGTCTATGATGTCTGGTTACTGAAACCACTGACCAATCTCTGCACTCAGTGGGAGATTTCTTTTCATCAATGCATGCAACTGCTCCATCAGTGGAAAGTATCTTAAAAGGATGCTGGAGTTGTTTGGACACAGCAGGTGGAAATTTGCTTTACAAACTGTAGAAAGGCACTGCATATAAAAAGAAGTAAACATTTATTCCACGTTTTACTTGTGGTATCAGGCTTGCGCTGCATGTTCAGGTGAAATTAACTAGCCATTTGCACATTGAGTGGCTATGAATAATTTCACTGTTATTATTTATAACTATGTTTATAACTCTAAAAATAAATGCAAACACTGCTGTTTGTGTCTATATGCAGACGGATCAGGTTATCTAAAAATTTAATTATCTTTTTCAGGTGTAATTTGGGTGTAATTACTAGCAGGTTATGACCAGCTGGTACAGAGATATAAGCAATCACCAATCTAAGAAAAAGTATACAAGCACTTTCAGTTTTATCAGGTTTAGCCTTCTTTAAAAAAAGTACTTTTCATGGCTTTTTCACACTGAGGCCAATGGAAATAAATAATGCACAAAACAAATTGCACAAACAAATTGATGCAGTCTTATCTAAAATTGCTAAAAAATAATAATGATTCTAAAAGAAATTTGCAAGATGGCAAAAACAAACATTGATTCTGCATAAAGTGATGGTGATGTTGTGCTAATGCTGCTAAAACCGGCTGCAGACCAGTTCTGGTGACATTGTCAACATGATTTCTGTAAATGATTGATGGTGTATGGAGAAATCAACCATAGTTTGAAAAAATTCAAGTCGCAAAATCGCTGATGTAAATGTTCTCACTGACCTGCCATTGATTTAAAAAAATTGACATGCAAATTATTTGGATGAGATATTCATAATAAGTATATAGAGGTTTTTTGCATAAAGTTAAAACAAACTGAAGAACACAATATTGGTGAATGAGACCAATTGTTCCAGACCAGAGGCATGTGGATGGCAAGGACTTCAGTAAAAAGCAGACTTGGTGATAATAAATGCAGTTAGAATTCGTCCTTCCAGGTGTCCCATGTGGAAACAGATGGAGAGGGTACATTACAGCAGTTCACTCACAGTAACTGAATAACACATCACATCATTTAATGCCAGAAAAAGAAGAGAAATTGGTCTTCAGCGATGCATAGCTACATGTAAAAGCCCGTACACAGTCCACCTGCCACTCCCACTCGCCCAGAGTTTGTTTTATCTACAGCCTGATGAATGGCCAAGCGCTAATGGTTCCCTCATTTCCCTTAAAAAAACAGACTAATTTAAGATGCCAGAAAGGTCCAGGCATGTTTTCAAGAGCAGATTTGCTTTTACAGAGCAACACTTGTCAATTATTTCAGACCCAACTCCAAGCTTTGAAAAGGTTGCTGTGGTGAGTGGCTGCACATAATGTAACCCTCCCAGCATCCATAGCTGATGCAGCCCTGCACTCTGGCTTTCAGCCAGCGCTTAGTGCTACGAAGAGAGGAGAATGAGGAGTTTGCTTTGGATCTTTGCCAGCAAAATGCCTCTGTGGTTCTGGATAGATTGCCTCTATGTTCAGAAACATATGGACTTAATGAAATTAATAAATAGATTGAGATATTAAGAGTGCACCCTTCAGCAGCCAAGTACGTATAAGGTAGAAGCCAGAAAAATTGCTCTGAAGCATTAACACTGCATTATAATAAGAAAGATGATGTGCAGTGTCTTAGGAACTCTCAAAGCATACAGTGTGCTACTATGGCCCCTAGACTTATGAGGAGCTGATTGCTATGATGACTGGCTTCAGATACGGGGTGGCATAGCTTATCCTAATTGTGGTTAAGTATCTCTGCTTCAGAGGCTCTTGTGCTGGCTGCACATAATCACCTGAAATTTTATTTAAGTGTGTCTCCAGGAGGAGTTTTAAAATCGTTGCTGCGTTAGGCTGTAGATTAATTGGTAAAGATTAAGCATAAAAAATGTAAATGAGCTTTGTTCTGCTATGAAAGGTGTGTCAAACGGTGGTTGTGTTATTCACGGAAAATCCAAGAACTGACTCCAGTTTGTTCGCAACTCCGACAGACAATTGATTTTTTGGAAATGCAGTAAATAAACAACTCTGCAATAAGTGCTTAACACTGAAGAAAGATAAGGACGCAAACACATAAAATCATTCAAACTCTTAACTGTTTGATTTTATGTCAGGAAAGCACAGCTCAGTCTGAGAAGGTGAGAGTAGGATTGTTCTGTGCGGACCTTAATGGGAACAGATAATGTGCACACCTATCAAAGATACAGCAGCCAACTTTTTAAGGAAATATGTTGTTTGTTTGTTTGTTTTTGTGTGTAGGGGAAGAGGCCTTAACGATATTTGTGGACAAGAGGAAGCTGAGTAAGAAGGCAGAGGTGAGCGATTACTCGGGCAATTCTTCCACTGTGACTTTGGAAGCTCTGCACCAGCTGGCTGCCTCCTACTTCATTGACAGGGAGAGCACTCTGCGCAAGCTGCATCACATCCAGATTGCCTCCACGGCCATCAAGGTGATGCCTCACACTCGATTTCTTTTTTCTTCTTTCTTTTCTCTCTTTTCAAATGATTTAAAACACAGTCAGTGTTTTATCCAAATTCATCTTCAGTCCATTATTAAACACAGACACCATAATGAAGCAATGACTGTATATGGCTTAAAGTTATTCTTGTCTCATTTATCCAAACTGATCTTTCATTTTTAAGTTTTTCAACTATATTGCTGTTCTTAGTTTTGGTTGAGTTCATATAAGAAGCAAGACATCTATAGTAATAATGCAATTCAAAGAAGGCAAGTTTCTTTGTGAAGCATGTTTCATGTACAAGACAATTCAAAGTTCCTCACATAAAACATTTAAAGCATTACAGATGAAAGGAAGCAATAAAAAGTAACAAATGGCAGAAACAAATCACAATAAAATGATAAATGATATAAAGGTAATTAAAAGCAATATGAGTAACTGTGCAGATTTAATCTGTAGCCAGATAAGACATGTTTTTAATCTCTACTGGCACTTTGTTCCGCTTGTTTGCTGCGTAACAGCTAAATGCTTATTCTCCGTGTTTTCTGTGGACTTTGGTCTCATCTCGTCTTTAGATCTAATAGCTCTGCTTGGTTTATATTCTCTGATTAGATGTATTCTCTACATAAATAATTTGCATTTGTAAATTATCAGCAGAGTTTTAAAATCTATTCTGTGACTGACTGGAAGCCAGTGTAACTATTTTAAAGCCAGAATGATGTTCAGATCTTTTAGTCCCAGTTAAACATCTAGCAGCAGCATCTGGAAGAGATGAAGATGTTTAATGCTCTTTTAAGGAAGTCCTGTTAAAAGACAATTCCAGTAATCCAGCCTACTGGTAATGACTGCATGGATGAGTTTCTCCTGGACTTTCTGGGAGATTAAACTTTTAAAACTGATGATGTTTCTGGTTGGAAAAAGTTTCTTAGTGAAGCTGCGATGTGGCTGCCGAAAGTCTGTCAAGACTCAGATCTGATTTGAGTCATTTTTAGAGCCTGAATCTTCAGATGTTTACCAATGCTCACCATCTTCTTTTTCCAACCAAACACTTTGTTGCAGAAATGTTTTTCTCATCCAGGTGTTTATGTGCTCCAAACACTGAAAACACTGAGACGTTACTGTTCCAAACTGGATTGGACTGCCCAGAGTTGGGGCAGTCTTAGGCAAAAAAAAATGTTCCTGGTTTGAATCACAGTTAAAGTATTTCTCAGTAGACATTTCCTCATGTTTCACATGTGTATTGTGTCCAAAAACAAACATGCATGTCCTCTTTCCATCAAGGGGTCTGACTTGGGATGGATGGTTTAGTGTAGTTTGGCAACCTTCCGGGATCCTTACTCAATGGGTTTAAGCCGGATAGTGATAGATGCACCAGCTACACAAAAGGCACAACTCCTGTCTTGTATAACAGATACACAACACAGAAGCAGGACAAGAACAGTAGACATCCAGCAGTTTGTGCTCTTTCTTCTTGAAAAGTGGCTTTATACAACACAGGAGGTGATGAATCTTTCCATCAATCAATAGATATCAGTGTGTCAAGCTTAATCTTTTAGGATCAGATTGGTAGGATTGGGATCCCACATAAGGGTCCAAAATAGTAGAATGGCTCAGATCACAGTTTTCGATTGAAGAAATGACAAAAAAAATAAATTAAAAATGCATACTGATCCAGACATGTTGGTAAAAACAGGGCTTTTACTGGTCTTATGGGAGTGTATGAGTGTGCAAACTCCTGTTGTCTAATTAATCATTGATTAACCAAATAATTGCATCCGTGGAGCAGTCTCAACTCCCATGTTACTCATCTTTTATTGGTACTTACATTATTAAGTATTTTATGTAAATTTAACCTTAGTTGTAAAATACTATATGAGATAAATTAACCAGTAAGTCTGACAAATATTGCAAACGCATTATGCAATTAAAATAAATCTCTGGAACTGACATGTACATTTAAAAATGCTGCATCTGCTTTCAGAAAGTAGTTAAATAACTTAAAAGAAAACAAAACATTTCAGTATTTCTCTGAAAAGTCCCCCATGAAATATGAATTATGTTGTGTTTTTTTATTATTTTCCTTGCAAGAACAGTGCAATTATAACAGCAATGAAAATAAAGTAGAGGGTTTGGCTTCTTATCAGTTTGTTTCTGATATGATCTTCAGCTGCCGTGAGCACTTTGAGTCTGCAGGAAGCGCCGTGATGAACACATATGGTGTGGGGAAGATAAATGAGTCGTGCAAAACACGGCTGGTGACAGCTTTCTGCCTCCGGTTGTCACCTTCAGGTAGCATGGGGTTAATAGGGTGACTGTGGGGAGGACAGCCCTTTTCTCTTGCTTTTTTTTTAAGATCCAGTTGGAGCTGGTTGTGTGGCCCACATTGCTGTAGCAGAACACAAGTCTAACTTTCTGCCTTTATATCAAAGCCGTGTCCCTCTGAAGACATTTTTCAGGGAGGATTGAACATTGCAGTCAAGTTAGGTATGCCAAAGAAGCAGCAGATGCTGTAGTCTGTTACATTTCTTTAGAATTAGTTTTTTTCTCTAGCTACAACAGAACAGGAGAAGATGTGAGTGGGATGTGAGAGTATACTTTCATGCTCCAAAGGCAGTCATCTGCCATGACTGACAGGTGGGAAGGAGGAAGAGCAGAGATTCACCTCCATGACTGCTGGAAAGTGAGTCAAAGGAGTGACAGATTCCTCCACACTTGTGCATCCTTTCTACAAGGTGTTGACCCGCACAGCAGCAGAACCAATTGCACCTCTCTGTGTGAATTTGAAATTGAACAAGTTGAGGAATGGATGAGGGAGCGGTAGCGAGGCAATTCCTCCACTCTGTCTCCAATGCAAAGGGGAAATTGAAGCCTATTTCTGGGGAAAAGTTCTGGCATGCTGTGGAAATCTGGACTTTCTTTAAGCAGCGGTGATACAGCACAGCTTGTGCTCGGACCTGCTGGTTTGAACAATGAGTAATGAGTCCAGGTTTTTGAAAGCGAAGGGGAGCATTTCTGTAATAATTTAAGAATGTCCTCAATTCAATCAATAGTGATATCCCCACCTTACGCAGTCTGTCTAAACACCGTGATAAACAAGGTGTCGGATATAAATGAGGAAACAACAGAAGCCTCTAATTTTATATTATCTTCTTATGGACAGTCACTGGAGTTATTGTTCTCATGTAATCGCAAACACATTTTTGTGTAACCAATCTTAGCCTATTGATTGCTGTCTGGACTATGACGGAGTGGACTGCAGATTGGCTACGGGCACACTCAAACCAAGGACACAGAGTAAAGAGAAGACAAATAAGTGTAAACCTGCAGGGCAAATAAATATATTTACTCACACAGACACATGCTGACACACCCATAGCAGCAGCACAGGGCTAATAAGGCTTAAGGCTGCATTATTCATCTTTTTATCTTGATTTTATATGAAAGTCGTTTCTGCAATCTCCAGTCCTATTTCTACTTGCAAAAAGAAAGCAGTCCCTGCAGATTAGCTCTGATATGCACACAGTTTGCTTACCTGTCTAGGACTAAACTGCTTTGTTGTGCCTTTGGGAATGTGGGATCTGCAGTGTTCCTTCGGGATGCTAAAAACCAAACAGGAACTGAAACAAGATCCTAAAGCCTAAATAGAAGAAATGAATCATGTTATAGCCATCCATTTTGATTAATGTTACCTAATTTTATGAGTAAAATACAATAGCACATCAGTTCAGAATCCAGTCCAATCAGTTGAGCACATTTAAAACAACCAAATTACTCATCAAGCGAATGAAAACAAGTATAGTTTATTTAAAAAATATAAAAAAGAAATACAACATTAAACCCATTAAAATGGACTTCACACATAGATGTGCACACATACAAAAAAAAAGAGATTTAGAACTGTCCATGGAGAGGCCTCTGTAACAATAAGAGGTAATTTGCTCCAGAGTCTCCAGTCCCATCACTGCAAAAGCTCAACCTCTTCAGGAGGTGTTGACTCTATTGTGACCTCTTTAGAAGAAGAAACAAGTCAAAGTGAATCAGAACTGCAGCAACCTAAGAGCATCATCAAACTCTCACTGGACAGCTTTTTACAAACCCAGAAACATCACCAGAACAACATTTAGGGCCAAATTTACTAACATCTCATTTTGCGTGTAAAAATTAGCGTGTGGCATCAAGAATTTAGCGTGTGAGGCAGGGCTGTGATTAGTATGGGATCTACTAAGATTGCTCACGCAAATGACAGCGGGTGCAAAGTGTTGGAGACACTCCTATTTAAATGAGGATTTAGCGTGTGTCATGGTTTTCATGATGACAACTTTACAAAGAAAAGAAAGCAGCAAAGAAATTTGACAGCAGCTCAAAGGAACGTTGGTTATGATGCCAAAGGCATCACAGACGCACTGCACATTCAACGAATGGGTGTTTTTGGTTTCTGTATATATGCTCAGTGTTTGCGTGAGGCACAAGCTGCACGAGTGCAGTTAATTGCTCCTATAACACCGGGGAATCCAGCTAATTCAAAAAAACCTTGTTTTGTCTTATTCAAAGAATCTCAAGTGCGTGGAAACCTAATAAACCTCGCCATCCGGCGCGACATTGGATTTAGGAATCCAGTCAACACATGAAAGACGTGACTGAGAGATCGCTGCTGTGTTGGCTACTGTACGCTGGAATGACCCAGATGCTAAAAACTCTAGACTTGCCAGGAGTTTAATTATTGCAGGTATGCATGACTCCTTCTTGTGTCTGGCTCCAAATCTGCACTGAGTTCCCCCAACAGCTCCAAAATAGTAAGGCTGGATAGGCGATATGTTTTAATAATTAGTTTTCTCTCTCATTCCAAACATGTTAACACGAGGAGGAAATATGCGTTCTCTCTGTCATCTTTGAATATTTCTATGTCTTCTTATTGCAACAATCACTGCAGCCATGTGTGCACAATTACACATTGCCCCCGTTTGCATGTCCTTTGAAACGTGCTAAATATAGGCACAGTTTCTACCAGTAAAATTACTTTCAGGTTTGATAAATCGCTTTGCGTGTGCTAAAATCATATATTTACATGTTCTCCTCCCACTCCACACAAAATTGCGTGTGAACGCCCCAATTTACATATTCATTGAGGCAAACGTACTAACTCGAGGAGGACGCGCAATTTTGCACCTTTGGAACCGCAAACCCTTTTACTCACTATTAGTAGATCCGTTTGTACTTTTTTAGCGTGTGCAATGGGTTTGCATGTGTTTTAGTACACGCAAACCTTTAGTAAATCTAGCCCTTAGTCTCCCAGAACAACGAGGAGAAACAAATTCAGTCATTTGTCTTCAGTAGACGGGATTTGATGGTCTTTTAACAGGAATTCTGAAAAAAAGAAACATCGTCAGTTCATCCAAATGCTGCTGTAGCTTTAATAAAAGAACACTGGAGTGTTCTAATGTTTACACTGGTTTCCAGTCTGTCAAAGTTTCGTGGTTAAATATTCCCAGAACAGTTCCGGCCCGGAATATATCAGTGAAATGTTTAAACTGGCCCAGACCAGAGTCCAGTCTAAACATGGAGAAGCAGCGGTTAGCTGTTATGCTGAAAACAAATTGAACAAACTGACAGTAGAGATAAAACTTTCACCAAATGTAGAAACGTTTAAATACAGGTTGAAAACATTTCTTTTCCCATGCAGCTGGAATCTACAAAGTAACCATTAACTTTAGCTGCTTTTGGTAATTTACATTTACTTTATAATTGGATTGTGATTTTATTGTGATTTTTTACTGCCTTTTACTTCTTTAAAATACTTTCTTTTCACTTTACTGTAATACTTCTATTTTATGTAAATTTTTTTGAAACCGCTTGCACATTACATGTGCTTTACAAAGAAGCGTTCCCAGCCTCCAGAACGACCAAGTGAAACGTATGAATCAGAGCTGCAGTGGTCTCTTTTTTTCTGAGCTGCCAAATATACCAAAACTTAATTTGAAAACAAATTGATTCAAGCTGGGGGGGTAATTACCACCAAGCACACATGACAGAAGCCAAAACTCACTTGATGGATAAATCTTGCCAGGTTTATCCAGCAAATGGCTTTAGAAGCACATGCTTTTACAGTTAACTGTTTTATTCATGAAACAGTTATTTTACTGATGCTTTATAGTATTAAGAATAACTAATATGAATAAAAGCTGATTTATTCCTTCACAGTCGCTAATGTAACTCATTAAAATGTTTAAAAATACTTATCAGTTTTAAAAAATGTCACAAGCAGTGTATGTATGGAGGCTAAAAACCAATTTTCCCCATAGTACAGAGATAAAAGGTTTTCTAGCTTTCAGAGAAAACTAAAGTTGAGAATTAGTTTGGCTGAAGAATTTGGAATCTCTATGGCTATTTTGATGTGTAGGTTAGAAATAAAAAGCATCTTAATCCAAAGTTAATTTAATAGTAAAACAGCCGAACCTGGATGTCTAAGCCTGTTTTCAGACACAACATAAAAAAATGAACATGATAATGTACAGTTCTCACTCATTGTGAGACAAAACAAACAAACTTTTAGTTATTAAAGACAGAAAAAAAAACATCTAACAAAGTGGTAAACTTTGCTCAACTTGCTCTTTATGGATTATATTTATTTGCTGCATGTACATTTCATTCAGATCAATATTTACAAACTAAAATGTACAAGTTGTGCTTTTTTTTGTTTGTTTCAAGAGTTGGTGGCTTTACCTGTTGTAGTTTCTGTTTTGTCCTCGTCTTAAAGTCTCAGCAGGGATGAATGGTTGAGTTTAAGGATGGCTGCTCCAGCATTGTTGGAATTCCTCTCTGATGTCTTTGTGCTCTTTTTGCTGCTGATTCAGAGTCGATAGCTTTTCTTATTTTGTTTTCCTTCAGAACTCTTTGTCCTGCATGTGATTCAACAACCGAGACCACCAAATAAAGCAGGTTGTTCCAGTCCACCAATAAAAAGCAACACTGCTTCCTCTTTACTTTTGTTTTCGCGTCTAGTGGCAAGTCGCATTCCTAAATAAATACAATGTTGTTGTTATGTAGTTTAATACAGAAGTAGATTAAGATCCAAAAATGTGCAGATTATATGAATGAATAATAATGAGGACATTGGTCCCTAAACCATCAACTCAACTCATAAAGAAAGAAAATCAAACTGAGGTTTCAGGTTCAATATAATTCTTATCATTCTCTTATCTCACTCATACTGTAATGTGCTAAGATTCAGGTGTCCAATAATGTCCTATTAAGGTTTTTTTTTATATATATATATATACCAGAATGTATCTGCTGTGAATAGCAGCAGAGAAAATGCAATGGTCGATCCATCAGTCAGTGTTTGCCATATGGCATATCATCTGGCATATCAAATAACTCCTTTTTACCAATTCAACATTCATAAGGTTTGGAATCCAGCTTTCTATCTCATTTCCTCGCATACATTTGTGCTTCAGCATCAAGGAAGTAAGGGTTTCATAATTTAATAAAGTTAAACGATTGTATGTGGGTTATCGTCATTTTTTCCCTTAACATTATGTTTATTCAGTAGATATTTGTTTTAAGATTAAACATCCAAATAAAAAGTATACGTTAGTGTATAATCCTTATTTATACTGCTCTTTTCAATGGAAAGGTTGTCTAACAAACAGCTGACATTGACTAGATAGCCAAGATTAAACTCCTCCTTAAAACATCAAGACATTCCAGTGTGATGTTAATGCGTGCAGGCAACTGTATAACATCGTTGTAACCGTTTTTCCCAGGCTAGTGAAGCTTAAATATACAGACTATAGTATAGATGAAAAAGACAGCGAGGGGCTATGAGCAGTTTTAAAAGCAAGTAGGAAGATGTTAAAATTAGTTCTGAAACACATTTGAGTATCAGTGCGAGGAGGCTAAAACAGGTGTAATGAGCTCACTTCTTCTGGTTCTAATTAAAGATAACCCTGCTGAGCTTTCAGCTTCCTCACAGCAGCAGCCTTATGAGTTTCTGATGCCTTCAACCCTTTATGATGGTGTTACTGATAGGCTGACCCTCATTCTCTCGCCTCATCCATCTGTCACTTTAAACCAACTGTCTTCTGACAAGCCTGACCAGGACAAATCACTGAACGTAATACAGTGTCCCCCAACCACAAAGAGAGAAAAATGAGACCTGCTTAGGTGCTTCTAAGTCTGTGACAGTGAGACAATGGAAAGCATTGAAATAAGATCTCTTGTTGTAAATGAAGCAAAGAAGGGTGCTCTATTGGAGCGGATATATGGGGAAAAATCAATCAAAGTATCTTCAATCAGGGACTGAAAAGAGAATATGTTTGCATAAAATTACAGCAGACAAGTACTCTTAAATTCCTTCCACATTCACGAATAAAGTTTATTGCACAGAAATTGTTTTGGTCGAACAAACTAAGCGAAACATACATTTTCTGCTAATAAACCTTTTAAATACTGGAACATAAAAAAAATCACACTTAGCCACTCAACCTAAATGGATACAGTGAAAAATGTTTAAATGAGATTTCTATTTGTTGTTGCCCAGGTGACAGAAACCCGAACAGGTCCTCTTGGGTGCAGTAACTATGACAACCTTGACTCTGTAAGCTCTGTGCTGGTTCAAAGCCCTGAAAATAAAGTGCAGCTGCAGGGTTTGTATGATTTTTACAACTTCCTCTGTGAACGCTTTGATTTGGGTTTTAAGATCAAACATTGTTGTGTAAACTTTGAGTGCATGAAGTAGAAGTTTGGCACACAAACACAATGATTTCTATGTTTTATAAGACACATTATATGCAAAAGAACCTGTGTATTACTACAATTTCACTCCCCACGTTCACTTTTGATGACAGTACTAAACCCAGCTTGATTTTACAGGCTTGCAAGTGATCCTCCCAGACTACTTGAGAGAAAACTTTGTTCATGCAGCTCTCGGCTATATAGCCTGCAATGGAGAGGGAGAGTTCGTCTGTAAGGACAATGACTGCTGGTGCAACTGTGACCCCAAGTTTCCAGAGTGTAACTGCCCCTATATGGACATCCAAGCAATGGAAGAGAGCCTGGAGAGGATCACAGAAACATGGGGGATGCTCTATAAAGAATTTGAGGAATCAGGTGAGGATGTCCTTGTAAAAAATAATGAATTCTTGCTCCCTCTCATATTGCATGCCTCATCCTATATGCAGGAAAATCTGACTTTTGAATATAAATCATTTATATGAGAGGAAGTGGGGATGAATTCAAGTCTTTTATCTGCACCATTAAACCTGAGTGAGAATCCTATATGTACATCTCCCACTACTCCGTGATTTATAGGTGAACTATAATAGCTGAGTGAGAATTCTGGATCTTGGCGCAGTTTCTGCATATAGCGAATTAACAACGTGACATGATTGGATTAAAAAAAACTGCTTTCAGCTCAGGTAGTTTACAGTATGTCTGGAGCAGATTAATCAGCTATAAAACCCAATTATTGCTAGTCCAGCATTTCATATCACTGGGGAAACAGAGGGTGAATGGAAGCTCTTAGCGCAATGTTTGGTTATTATCGCTGTTCTTGGTCACTCTGCCTGGGTGATTATTACTCAGGTGAAATCCAAATGGATGTCTTCTCTTCTTTTCTCATACGCTTCGAATTTGGCTGAAATATCCCTAAGTGCAATTACCTTCAAAGTTTATGTTTTAATAGCTGCCAGTGAAGCGAGGCCAAGAGCGTGCCCAGACTACAGACACTTACCGCTGTCATAAATGTGTCCTTCAGCCAAACATATCACACCTCACTGCTTTATCAGCAAGAGATGATGCAAAGAAGTTCTACCATTGATCCAGATTAAAGGTCAGGACTAGTTTTAGTTTGTATTATACACTGAACCTTGAATGTATGATTTTTCTTTTCATAAAAAAATATTTTTTTTCACATAAAATGTTTTGCATCTGAGTACATGAGTGCAAGGTAATGCTGGTTTTTAATCACTTATTCAAGTTATTTAATTTCCACTGAATTAAAAGCATGGAATCATCATATTCCACAAGTTTTTTTATTGTGTATGAAAGGGTTGGAAATATAAAATCTTTATTTTCTCATGTGAAAGCAGTGTAATGAATATTATTTATGTGCAGTCTATCTGCCTCTGTGTGAGGTACTCATTTCAGCTGTGCACGCTGTGTTGACTGTTGCAATAGCGTTTCTTTATCTTAATAAACAATCTTTTTTTTTTCTTTTCTTTTTTTTTTTATAAAAGGACCTAGATACTAACATCCTAGCAGGAAAACCACATGTGAATTACATGTGCTTTTTAAATGTATTAAAAATATTAACCAGGTGTACACACTTTTCAGACAATTTCATGTTTTGTTATGTGATTTGCATCTGTTTTTCAGGGATTCATACTCTATGTGTCAATAGACAAGTGTTGACAAGATTCACATGTAAATCATGTGGTTCGCATGTGAATCACATGTGTAAAACACACAAGATTTTAAATGCCTTCATGGTCTTGAAAAGATATTCATATGGGAACCACATTTGAATCAATATGTATTTCAGCTGTATGTATTCACATGTGAATGGATGATATTTATGTGTGAATCACATGTTCTTCAAATGGTGATTTATATGTTATTTTGATAGTCTTCACATTTGACTGACCCGTGTCAACTACATGCATTAATCTCCACATGATGATTTACATGTTAATCACAGAAAAATGCTCAAAAACATATTTGGTACATGTGTCACATATGTGCATGTATATGTTGAGTACAGATGTTTTTCTTTTTTTCTGAGGGGAGGACATAAAATACATTTTGCATTCTCGTTTTTTAAGCAAAAGCAATAAACACAAATCTTTGAAGGTATTTCAAGGTTTCCATGTTTGGTTGTGCAATACAGAGATTCTGTCTCACCTCACTTTATATAAAATTATTATCAAAAGCTTACCCTTCAGGTAATCTATTGATGTTTTAAAAGGGATTTATATCTCATCCTGGATGTTTATAATCCAGCTGCAAAATGTGGTATAAATTCAGAGACTCGATATTGTTTATCCACACTGGGAGATTTGTGATAGCAAGACTACTTTATACAAATGATTCCTCTACTACTATGTTACTAAGATACATCTTTTTTGACAAGGAATTCATGATGGAGGCACTTCCATAATGGTTTACAGCTGAAAGAAAGTGAAGAAAGTGTTTTTGCTTCACAGTGGTTCCAAAGATGAGCTGAGTTGAAGTTAGTTTTCTGAGGATAGTACAAAAATAGTTGCAAAGATAACTAAATAACAAAAATAGATGTAGGAACAAGTGTAAATATGTATATAGTTTCTGTTGTGTGTTTGTTTCAATGCTGATATTTTTCCCCCCTGTATAGCCAAGACAGGGGGAAATTAAGTTCAGAGGATCTCAGGCCTCATCCCAACTGCTGATAGTCATGCTGTATCTATTCACACACTAAATTTGCATAATTCAGCAGTCGTAGTCTGACAGGTGATGTTGTTCTGCAGGGCTGGGCTTCTACATGCATGTTTTTGTTTGAAAATGTTCCTATTCCAAATTGTAAAGGAGAGAAGAGGAGGGAAGAAGAGGTGAGGAGGAAAACAAGATCTAAGGATATGAAAGATACATAGTAATTTCCTACCAGATCTGAATATTTTTTTTTTTATAGAAATAGGCATTAAGTGCTGTGGATCTCGGAGAAAGTTCAGCTGCAGTGTTGTCCTGACAACAGCACAGCTGGTAACAGATAAGTGATAGGAAGACAGAGTGAGTTAAAATTTACTATGAAGAAAACTCCTCACCACTGTGAGAAATCTAATAGATCTTTCAAAATAATTATTTCACCATGGTTGAAAAAAGGTTGAATTCTCTATTTGTTAGTTATACGCCTATGTTGACCGCTGGTTAATTTATTAAAATGCAGCGTGAATATTCCATTTGAGCAAAACCAGTTAAAGACAAAGGCCATGCAAGATCTGACAAATAGATCTGAATATTACATATAATATGCTCTCCAGCTATCCAGCCAGGACATTTTGTAAGAACTGGGCATAAAAATCAAAGTAAGAGGGTTCACTAAACCTGCAGGTGGTTCTTCTGTGTGCATATATATA
>JBAMHX010000016.1:3682605-3699067 GCA_037177515.1 Pseudomugil tenellus | reverse complement strand
TTATGACATTGTGCAAAAGAAACATTAAACAAGCATAATTTGAGCAAAATAAAAATGATAACATGAATTAAATAAAAACAGAGCAGTATCTATTCACTACTGAAAAAAATCCCCTACTCAGCTCCTCCAAACTGCACAGTTTTTTGGGTTTTTTTTATCATCACGTTTGAGTGACGTGTACAGAAAAATTAAATTTAACTAAATTTAATCTGAATTGGAGTTATTCTTAACAAGGATTTGTCCTTTAACTCACATTTAAAATAAGTTTCTAGAACCCTTTTCTTCCATCTATGTAATCTAATATAGAAAAATTAGGGACATCCTGTCTCAGAGTGCTGCAGAAAATTTAGTTCATGCTTTTATAACTTCAAAACTGGATTAATGCAATTTCTTATTTATTGGCTGTCCCAAATATGCCCTAAAAAAGTCTCCAGATGATCCAAAATGCTGCAGCGAAGCTTCTTACGAAAACTAGCAGAAGAGATCATATTTCTCCAGTTTTAGCATCTCTTCATTGTCTCCCTGTTAAATTTAGGATAGAGTTTAAAATCCTTCTCCTTACATATAAAGCTCTCCATGACCAAGCACCATTGTATATCAGAGATCTTATAGTTCCAAATATTCCAAACAGAGCACTTTGCTCTCAGACTGCAGGTCTACTCGTGGTTCCCAGAGTCTATAAGAAAACAATGGGAGGAAGAGCCTTCGACAGTTAAGCCCCTCTCTTATGGAACCTGCTCCCAGTGTGGGTACGGGAGGCAGACACCCTCTCTGCCTTTAAAATCAAAATGAAAACCTTACTTTTAACAAATCTTATAGTTAGCGATAGTCTAGCAGTTCATTAGTTATGTTGCCATGGGGGTCGTCCCATGACAGATTGAGATACATTTTCTCTGTTGCTTATTTTCCATGTATAGGAAAGTACTGGCATCATTAACCTATATTTCTCCTCTTTCTGCAGGTCTTATTTGTTGTTTCTCCTTTTTCTGCAGTTCTTATTTCTTATTCTCCTTTCCTGAAAAACAGCTGCATTTTGTATTGATCTGTCTTTTTTCTCCTCTCCTCCCTGAGCCGGGTTCTGCAGGAGGTTTTGCCTTCCTGTTAAAAGGGAGTTTTCCTTCCCACAATCACCTCATGCAGTTTAGGATAGGAGATTGGATCAAAGTCAAGAATCGATGTCCGTTAAATAGCTCATTTTTTTATGAATTGGCTGAAATCAATCTCTGTGAAGCGCCCTGAGACAACATTGTCGTGAAATGGCGCTGTACAAATAAAGCTGATTTGAACTGAATAAAGGCAGCCTATTGTCTCCCATTATAAGTAGCAAATGAACAGATTGTAAATAGAAGCCGAGAAGAGAATCTAAAGAAGGATGATACAGATTAAATGCAATAAGTAAAAGATATGGTAAGTAATGTACCATTGTTTTCACAAAACTCACTGCCAAAGAGAAAATATTTCGAACACAAGCAACAGTAAAGATAAGTTTAGAGACAAGGTGCATGCATAGGTGCATGAGCAGTGACTTAAATCTGGATTTAGATGTCTGCATTTAGTTTCATCTCCATTTGCAGATTTCTCTAAAGGTCTGTAGCTCAACATAAATGTTGCTTCCTAATGTTTAGCCTGGATGTCCAAGGCTTCATCCTTTAAAAGCTTTGGGCTTTTTCCTTCGTTGTTGAAAAGGAATGCCACTCAGCTTGTCCTGCCATATTTTTGCCTCCCTCATTTTTTTCTGTGACCTCAACACGTTTTCCATCAAGGTCGACTAAATGCATCAAAGCATAGAAACAGGGGGCATTTTACATTAGTATTCAACTACTTCCATACATATATTATTTTACTTCTATCCTGTTCACATCCCTGATCCCCAATCAGGTGAACATAATCACCACACATCATTCCTGAATCCCGCTAATGCAGCTGAAAGGATCAAATTCAAACAGACATTTCTTAAAATTATCCTGTTTCATTCTTAGAAAAGTGCCACAGATTAAAGCAGAATGGACAGAAAATGACTGATTCAATTTTCAGTATTGTGAGTCAGGTTCTTTTCAATGACAAGGACATTAGAGTCTTGCACGGCTAATAAACGTTGGACCCGTTACATGTAATATGCAAAGTCGTGGTAGCTAAAAACTCAAACATAGACTCAAGCTAGTAGTCGAAACAAATCAATATTCTAAAAAGGCAAAGGTGAGAAAAACTGGAAAAAAAAGATCTAAAGCTTGTGAACACAATCGCAGCCAGAGAACAAAAACATGCTTACAAGTTTTGGAGAGAGACACATTATAAATGCTGTTACAGCTGAGAAACAAAATACAACCAATCAAGAAAGGCAGGAAAATAATCAAAGACAAGCAACAAAACTAGCAAAGATGCATGTGTCTACCAGTATAAAACAAGGAAGGATTACTGAAATGGGAAAACACATACATGAACAAACAGAGAGGGTAGCACAACAAGGACTCACAGAAAGCAGAAAACAAATACACTCTTTGGAGATTAAATGTGGTTAATCTGGAAAGCAGAGAAAACCAGGTGGCAGCAGATGAAAAACTTCCAGGATCCTTCCATTTTTACAAGGATCCACAGAATTACTTGTATCCAGCCAGATATGTTGCTGATTAACAAAATCTGCAAACATGCACATGGATTTTTAGACAAAAAATTATCTCAGTCTGAATGACTTCAGAGCAACATAATATCCATAGGGACATAAATCTATAGGCTAACAATGTGCATTGTTTTTGGTGATTGATTGTGGCCAATTTAAATCACCTTAACAGGAAGTTGATATTTCAAAATAAAAACAAGAATTCCAACAATAAAATCACCAAGTTATGATGTAGATCATTCATATTTCAAAATGAGTAATTTAAAGAATGATGAGATTCCTTACAAAGAAGACATGTCAAGATTTGGCAGATTTTATTTGATTATTTATGAATTTGGTTGCTTTTTTATTTTTTTTATTGAACACAAGGCACTGTGATTCACAGCAGCGAATCAGATGGAGAGTTGTGGGGGGGCAGTACATAATCACACCAGGCAACTAACAGTAAAACTGCAGTCTTGTCTTGGCAACAGCTTTGCTCTGTTGAAACTGTCGGAGGTGAAATGCCTTATCCACAGGTAGCGGATGATGGACAGGAAGAATTCTTTCAGTTCATTTCCCATGACCGCTTTTTCCATTAGAGGGTTTTTATATTCAAATCACTGATTATCTGAACTCAGGCTTGCTTCCTACTGCCAAGAACACAATAACATTGAGATACAAAGGAAATATGCCCCAAATGTAATCCGACAAACATTTTCAGATTAGCATAAAGTTTACCTCAATACACCCTCATCAAAGAGGCTTTTTTTCCCTAAAAGAATGCCAGCGGTATATGAGCATTTCTTTTCTTCAGTGAGCAGAAAGGATAAAAGGCATAAAGGGATCATAGTAGTAGAATTGCAACACTGATGGGAATCAAACTCCAGTTCGCATGGGGGAATTTATGCATGTCTGAGACGAAGTTACCCAGCAGCTGCATCACACTTCTAATATTCATGTCACAAACTGATCAAAGACAGCCTTCTGTGTCCCTTGTGTATGCTTTGGTTTCTTTTCTTTCGCTGTTTGTACCCATATCCTTGATGTGTTTAACCTAAACTAATCGAACATTGTAGGGCAGCAAATCCATGAAACCTCCACAGGAATCTCAGGCAGACAGACTTGATTTGCAAAAAATAGCATAATTGTCTTTTTTAAAGCTCCAATTTTTTACACCCTGTGATTTCAAAATGTTACTCTATGTGTTATTTAATCAGGTCTGAATTCATGTAAGGTTACATAGCCGAAAGGTGTGTCCATCATGCATTTTCTGCACCTGCTTAATTTGAATGCTAGGATGTAGATAATTCTTTGATAAACCTTTAGGCATGCAAATGACCCAACCTGGATTAGTGAAATGATCTCTTTTTGTCTTGTATTTAACAAGCAAGCTGTCTGCAGACACAGACAGCTGTCTCATAAAGTTTCTCCCTATTAAATGAGCTCACCCCGAGGACATGTTTGATAACTTCTCCCTCTTCCTCTTTCTTTCTCCATCTCCTTCTTCATTCCCTGGTGCAGGCCCCAGTCCTACTGGCTGAGCCATTTCCAGTCTCTCCTGTACTGCTCAGAGAACAACCAGCTTGGTGAATTCTCCGAGGAGCTTCATAGCTGCAGCTGCCGATACGAGCACAGCTCCTGTCAGCTGCCTCCACCCTGCTCTGTTGGGGAGGCCTCAGCCTGTGCAACGTGTGCACCAGACAACCATACCCGCTGTGGGAGCTGCAACCCAGGCTTTGGCCTGATACAGGGTGCCTGTAGGCCTATGGTGGCAGACTCTACGGAGAACTACCTTGGGTTTGAAACGGACCTCCAGGATTTGGAACTGGGATATCTTCTGCAGAGAGCAGATCGCAGGCTGGAGGTATTTTTCTGTTAGCCTTTGTTTAATGATTTCAGGTTCACTGGGAGTTAGTCTGTCTTACAATAGTAGCTGAGACAAATCCACGTTCTCATAGGAACCACTCAGAATTGTAAAGTTGCATCGGCAAACTCTGTTTCCCTGCCTAGTATATGCTCTACTATTTTTTCTGCTCTGTTTTAGGACATTGTTGTTTTAATAATATCTTGCTTCCACATATTATTAATACATATTCCTTTATAATCAGTGTCGTCAATAATACATTCTTTTATTGGGACATCTGGGACAGGTCTCAGGTAAAATTACTTTCTGAAAACAGAAAACTGGAGTACACAGACTCTTTAATGTAGTAAGTTAAAAAAAATTGTTTGTGGATCAGAAAACAACCCTGGTATGGAGTTGGGCATTTTACTTCCACAAGATTGCTAGAAAACACTGACAGAAAGGGGAAAAGTTATTTCAAATAGACAAAATCCACCAAATGCCTCCCTGCACCGTGGGGTTTGTATGTTTCACCTCTCTCCTATCTGTCCTTTTTGCTTTCTGTGTTTCTCTTGTTTTCACCCATGGGTATATAAAGGGAAAGGTGTTCAATAATTAATGCTTCCTGCATCTGTAATTCTTTTGGAGTTTTCCTTGGTGTAAATTTTGTTATTTGCACAAGTCAGAGAAGGCCTGTTTGGATTTTCCTTCTTGGACATCACCATGCAGATTATTTTTCTGTCAGCAGAGATGCAAGAACGACTTTCTGGAACACTTTTCTGTATTCTTATTCAAGCATATGTATTTTTCCTCATCCATAATATATCTAAATCATGTAACAAATGTACGATACCTTTACTGGTAGAATTTAAAACACTGCTATAAAATGTTTCTTTAATTTTGCTGCTGGAAAGCAAACCAGCATCCCAGGGGGAAAAAAAAAAAAAAGAAAAAACATCCTTTTTTCAGCCTTGGACTCTGCTGGGCAATGGTGGCTCCATGAATGTGCACAATTAATGTCAATGTGTCCTCAAAATGGGTCAGAAGGACTTGATTTTAAGGTCAGGAAGCTACAAAGTGCCACTTTAAAAGCTCTTCTGCTAATAACTAGGGCTGGAAATGTAATTTTCGCATTAATGTATTAATTAAATAACAAGCAATTATTTCATCACACATTAATGGAGTTCTTTTGAGTGAGACATTTTAAAAAAGGTTTGTTGCTCGCTGACTCTGCATACACATACATACAAGCCATTATCATGTACCAGTATTTAGAGTGAGCTATACTGACAAGAACTGGTATTGTGTTTAGTCAATTTCTACTCCAGCTCAGTCAAATCTTCTTAAAGATTTTTTCTCTCTGCATGAATTGAAGTTGACACGCATATCCCCATGCCGAAAGAAATGTGCTTCTTGAAACAGCTTCCTGACATACTGCCTCATTTCAGAGTTTTGATGGAAAAACTGTCATAAATTTTTTTTTTTTTTTTTATTATTTTTCACTCAATAATCTTAAAGTTCTGAAATTATAATACAGCAGTAAAACACAATGGCAAGAATTGGATATACAGTAATTCTACTGTGTTTAGAAGAAAACAGCCTCATTTAACTTTCATATTCATAACTCATACCAGTTCTAACAAATAAATCCTGAAATGTTCTTCTTTATCAGATTATATTATATTATATGAATACCATGTTTTTTTGGACATTTAAAAATTGTTAACTTCTGTTCTGTAACTGGAATAATCAGCAGTTAATTTGTGCTTTTTTAAGTTAAGTTAAGTTCTTGATCTTCTATTACAAACATGTAGAAAAAAATAGTGCAATATACCCCATTTGAAAAATTCATGAATCTGTGGGTTAAAACAAAAATCCCAATAGTAATTACAATTAAAAGTTTTAATTGTTTCCCACCACCACTAATGATGAAATTCTACATATATAGTTTTAGTGAACCCAATGGGTGCTGTCCACAAATATGTGAAAACTACAAATAATTAGTCATTTGGATTAAAGCTTTGAGCAGGGTGCTAAAGACAGTTGGCTGTCATGTCATATTAACATTTATCTTGGTAACTTATGTGGAAAACCTTTTTGTACAAGTATAACACAAGACCTATCATTTTATTCATTTTAAATAATAACATAAATAAACTTGTATTAAATTTTGCACAATGTTTTCTAAACTGAATGTCTTTTTTTGTTCTTTTGCTGTGTCCAATAGGTCCATGCAATATTTATCAGCAATGACATGCGACTTAACAGCTGGTTTGACCCATCATGGAGAAAGAGGATGTTACTGACGCTGAAAAGCAACAAATATAAGTCAAATATGGTCCATATGCTGCTGGGAATATCCCTTCAGATCTGCCTTACAAAAAACAGCACCCTGGAGCCTGCTCTCACGCTTTACATCAACCCCTTCGGAGGCAGCCACTCAGAAAGCTGGTACATTCCTGCTAATGAGAATGGTTTTCCAGACTGGCAAGCCAACAAGCTGGACCTGCCCTTCGAGTGTTATAACTGGACTCTGACATTAGGCAACAAGTGGAAGACATTCTTTGAAACCATCCATATTTACCTTCGTAGCAGGATAAAGACTCAGGATGGAGCAAATGACAGCATTTACTATGAGCCCATTGAAGTGACTGATCCTGCTCAGAGCCTAGGATACATGAAGATCAACAGCATCCAAGTGTTTGGCTACAGCATGCACTTTGACCCTGAGGCAATCCGCGATTTGATTCTGCAGTTGGACTACCCGTACACCCAGGGTTCCCAGGATACTGCTATGCTTCAGCTCCTGGAAATACGAGACAGGGTCAACCGACTGTCCCCTCCAGGACAACAAAGGTTGGATCTGTTTGCCTGTCTCCTCCGGCACAGACTGAAAATGACAGCCAGCGAGGTGGTTCGAATTCATGGCTCCATACAGGCCTTCAGTTCCCGTCTGCCCAGTTCACTGGATTACGAGACCACCAAATTGTGCAGTTAACAGCTGCTCGAATGGAAAACTAGATTGTGAATTGTTTCAAGGAGCATTCCTGAACATGAAAATAGCGTCCTTTGTCTTGCAGATGCTTACACATGCTCAGTCTATACAGATCACCAAACTCTGGTTTATTCAGGATAACAAGCTGAGGGTGGCTCGAGAATGTACTCATGTGGTTGTTTTGGTTTTTGTTTTGTGGAAGCTACTGTTTTTTCAGTGGTATATGTACAAACGGGCTTGGAACATTGAAGAAATGCACAAAAAATACAAGAAATACCTAACACAAAAGAGGTCTTCGATAGATATTTGGAAACACTATATAAAATTGAACCATCCACTTTCAATATGACTCTATTCATTTATACTGTAAGTACCGATGCCAAGTGAACGGACATTTCATGGTATAAATGGTACAGTCTGTTTGTTTGTATTTTTTATATGTTTCTTTGCTTTAGTGACAGTGCACTTTCCATGAAGACAAGATTACAGTGGTGTCAGTTAAGATTTTGTAGATAAATTGATATTAAAACATCATGTTATAACAGATTCAGGTGATGAAATGTTTTTTAATACCTTTTGGGGCTAAGGAACTGGTTATATCAAAGTCACAAAGGTATATTATTTTATTTAGTCTTTTGCAGATTAATTCTTTGTCTCGAGAGACTCACTTCTTTTAACAGAAACTCGCCCATGAAATTGTATTTCCAGGAAAAACAGCTGAAAGCTCAGCTGAAATTATCTGCAGGTCTGATTAGGCAAACTTTTGTTTGTTCTGTTCACAATCTCCAAACCACATTGTTAAATTTTCTCCTTATCTTTTCTTTCATCTTAAGCTACTATAGTTGAGTTCCTTAGAAATAAACAATCAGTACAATCTCTAGATTGTAATTTATTCTATTTGAGGTACAATTTGATTTCCTGATAAAGGTTTGGTAAGCACAGAGGTGTGTACAAGGTAAACTTCTTACGGAAATGGTAGATGTTTGTAACAGTGTGTGACTTTCTTTTTACCCTATCCTCTTCAGCGCTATAAACTTAATTAGTTTCTTGTTATTGCCATAATTACACAATTACTACCAATGTTATGTAATTTGAAAATCCTAATGATGGAATATGAGGGATAAAAGTGAAGGAGTACCAACAAAAAATCAACTCCAGTATCAAATCAGGCAAAATGAGCATCTGTACTGAACAAATGAACTTTGCCAAGGGCGCTTAGAGAGAATGATATTATGTAGCTATAAATCTCCAATAGACACTTTATTATCCCCATTTATTTTGGTTGGTTATTTCTCAACAATTCGAACTTGTTAAATTGACATTGTGAACAAGAAGAAGCGAAGTCGAATAAGAAAGCGAAGAAAACATAGAAAGACAGTGATGTTTCTGTTTTCTGCATTGTATATCTTTCTGCTATCTAGTATTCATACAGCTTATTCCGATACGTCATTGGGAGGCTGAAATGTATCCTAGTGGATACAAGTCAAAAGGCAGGTTATCAGTGTAGCATTTAATAGGATTAAAATGGTTTAATGGAATTACTATGACAATATGAATATGAAATATTAATTTTAACAATTAGTAATTAATTTATAATTAACGTGTATAAGAGACGCCAGTCTTTGGGGTTCGCAGCTTTCAGTGGTTCCTTCTGGGGTCAATGGCAGGAGGTTGGAGGTCGAGGGTGGAAAGTTCAATAGTGTCCAAAAGTGAGGTGGTTTTAAGCTGTCGTGGAAAATCAAAATTACTTTAGGAGGCACAAGCTTGGTTGCAGAGTGGAAGTTTCAATTCCTCATTCTAGGGCTGGACTGAGTGGCCATTTGTAGACCATGTGGCCCTCCTTTTGTTCTCCAGGAGCAGGATAAAGCTTTTCACACAAGCATTAGCAGAAGCAGGTAGAGAGGAGGTAGCTTCAGAGCGTGATCCAGGTGGGCCAAGAGCCAAGAGGGCAGAGTCAAGAGGCCAAGAAGGGCAAGAGCGAAGAGAGAACAAAGTCTCTGTTGGTCTTTTTTGACATAGTTGGGCTTTGGCTGAGTGGGCAGGTCTGGATGCTGCCAGCCAATCAGGGATTTGTGGGGGTGATTTCAGCTCAAGGCTCCTACCACAGAACTACCTGTGCATTAGCTTAACACCAGGGGATATCACATTTAAACATGAAACGCAAATTAAAGTCATTAAATCAAGAAATAAAAGAATAAATGCACATACATGGAACAGAAAGGAAATTTTGGAACAAACAGGTAAAAATGAGTCTTTTGAGATTTATCAAACTTATGGTCAATCTGTAGCATGTAGGTGAGATTTCCCAAAGAGGGGGGGAGCAAGGCCTCCCGCTCTCTCTGTCCTTTGATGAGTTGATCTGGTTTCCTGGAGACAGTCTTGAAGTGAGGGGAAGAAAGGTTATCAGTTTTGTTGGTCTTACTCTACAAATCAAACACATCCAACTTTCTTGAATTTAAGGTGGTCGTAAAATCTCCTACATCAGTCTATTACAAATCTAACACAGAGACATAAACAAGGACTCACATACATTCCTGGGGGGATTTAGAGACACCAGACATTCTAAGAAGCATGTTTTCGGATTGTATGAGAAAACGGGAATGACTAAACAACTAAAACAAAGACTGACAACCAGCTGCTATAGCTTTAAAAGAATTAACGGAATATCAAACAAAACAGAGAACCATCAGGAGCACTTATAGGAAGACAAGTTAATAAAAACAAACAAAACGAAGTTTGAAACAGATGTGAAATATTTGAAGTAGCATATTTTTTTTAAAAAAAATGCTCAAACTGCCTTAAATACCATCTTCCTATTATTACTTACATATTTAAATTAGTTACTTTGTCTATTTCTCGCTGTGATAACCTAAAAATACAGGAATGGCTCAAGGTTTTTAAACAATATTGTACAGCCAGTCTAATCAAGCTCAGCAATGAATTGTTCAACAGCTCAAAAGACAGTGACAGAGGACAGTAGCTGTTGCTATTGTACTGCTGACAAGCTGCTTTCCCTGCATGGACACTTTTAGACCAAATACAAATTAACTCGGGCAGGGCACACTATTTGCTGTTTCACTCAAATGCCTATCAAACCATTTACTACTGTGGCAGTGGGAAATGGCTGTGTGTGGTTGTGTCAGCATGTCAAAGTGCTTGAAGAAGTGGTAACAAATAACAGCTTCACTTTTAATCAGTAGCCTTGTTCTGTACTCAAACTCTGCTTAAAAGAATCTAAGTCTTTCACTGACTCCAAATAGATGAAAGATTTTGTAATCTAATGTCACAGACAATTGCCCCATTAAGAACGTAATAAAATATTACCATGTCAAAGGTTCTAGCAGACTTTTAGCTAACCACTTGTTCTTTAAACATACACGTTTGGATCAACAGCGTTTTACTGGTAGTAAATATAGCTTGCATTCTTGTCTCGATCTGCTTTCAGTTTTAAAAATAGTCAATGGGACTTTTTGGCATGGTTTTCTATAACAAATCCTTTTTGGGATTTGTTTGGTTATGTTCAAGAATTCTGTTTTTACATTGACTTGTATCCAATGTTTGTTTAGGTTTTTTCTAGGTTTGTGTTTGAAAAAAATCTACATGGTACGACTTAGGAAAATAGAAATGATCACCACGACCTGGGATGAGACTGGTCTTTCTGAAACCATACTCCTCTTTCAGTCATAGTTTCTGAAACACAGGAAAGGTGTTGTTATCCTTGTGCAAGCATGTATAAGGTTTGTTGGTGGTTAAACAACCTATAAAAGAAGAGCATGCCCAATTATAGTTGTAGATAATTAGCAGCCATTTTACAACTTATGCACGGCAGGGTCATCCTGTTTCCTGTACCAGATGTAAGCTGACCACATTATTCCTGGCATTCTATTTGTGGGCCCAGCAGGAATGTGAAAGTTAGAAAATAGCATAAAAAAGGCCATGAAGTAAAATAATAGTAAAATAATTTAATTTAATTTTACATGTTACAAGCTTTCACCATGTGATGAACTCTTCAAGATTTTTGCTTTTTTATACATTTGGAAGAAAACCACTGTTGTTGGGGTAACCAATAAGAAGGGTGCAATTTATATAAATTTTTAGTTGGAAATAACAATAGGACAATTCTATAGTTAATAAAACAAAATGCAAGCATTCACATTGTTGGACACAACACAAATTAAGGCTTTTTCACACTGTGTTAACATGAAAACTGTAGGTTACTATTATGTTTTTCAGAAGTTACATGCATACACATCAACCTTCCCATTCAATGTGCACTTTTTCACTTCACGCCAATAAAGTTACAACTTTAACAATAAATTTCTCACTTCAAATTTAGTTGAGAAGACTGTCCCAGGCAAGCGCAGACCTTTTAATTTTTCTTTATTTGTCATAAGTTTAAGATGAAACATAGAAGACAATTCAGGAAATCAGTTATATAATTGCATCCAGATTAATCAAATATATTTATGTCAACTTGCTATAAAGACCTCCAGGACTTTTAGTACAGCGTCTGATAAAATATTCCGCCTCTGTACTGTAGGTCAAACCTTTTGTGAGCATTATTAATGTCAGGTACAAGATGCCATCTCTAATCTGTTGGCTTTTATGAGTCTGAGTGGCACAGCAGACCAAATGAAGCTCAAGCACATGTGAAGGTTAACAGTCATCACCTCAATTTGTCTGCTCCTCTAGTATGTTGGCTCTTCCCCTCAATTCTAGCCCTTGTCAAAATTTAGGCTGGGCAAAGGCTGTACATGGGATGAGTAGTGTTTGATGAGACGTGAGTGGTGAAATGTCTTTTCTTACATACAGCAGCTTCAATTATTCAGAGCAAATGACTTTCACTGCAGCATACAAAGGGTTCTAAAGAAGGATTAAGACTTACCTCCCAGTGTTTCTTTGTGAATTGAAATTTTGCATCAATTTAAGATCATTAAATGTCAAAAAATTAAATACTACATATAATAGAACTATTTTAAGATATTCTTGGTTATCACAAAATAAAACAAAAGTTACATACATCCATATAACATTGGAGTATGAAAGTGGTTTTTCGAAGAAAAATGGAAATGCAGGCTTGAAAAATAATCCACCTCTTACTGTGTTTGTCCTCCAGCAAGTTAAAAAGATCCCAAGGTGATATACGGTGTTTAACAGCATTGTGTGTTTGTTGAGCAATTACCAGACTGATTGTCAGAAACCCTTCCTGCAGAAGCAGCTAGCAATAATTCATCACCGCGAGCTGCTAAAAAGCTTCTTTTAACTCTGCAGCTATTATGACAGTGTTAGGGTGAATAAAATTTTTACTATAGAAAGTTAGACCTTTTGGTTATATTTCATTTAAAGACCTCAAACATAGAAATACATATCCGATCCTTGATGTTCTGCAAAATTAAATAATTTGTTCAAGATTTACCAAGATAATTTGACTTGCTTTTTCTCTGTTGAAGTGCATTATGGAAGCTATTGCAGCAGGGAAGATGTTTTAGATGTTTTTTTTTTTTGTTTGTTTGTTTGTTTGTTTTTCCTTTTTTTATTCAGTTTTCAATTTTGATTTTACAAAAACACACACACAAAAAAAAAACACAACTGTGACTGCCAGACACGACCACCAAACATGTAACTGATCTTAATATACAACAATCCAAAAATAGTGTATAAATATTGTTCAATGAAAATAACAACAGTTATTTGGGTGATGAGGTTATATGGCACTGAGTCAGAAAAGGTCCCCATATTGTTTCATGTCTTCGTGGTTTGTTTGTTTTATACGTACAAAGACGTTCCAACTGTAGAACATTAGACCATCTCCTTTAACTATTGTTCAAATATTGGGGGAGTGGTGGATTTCCAAGCTAGTGGTACAAGTGTTTTAGCAACCACCATTCTGAGCTGTAGAGCTTTTAGCAGGTGGGATGGCAAAGTCTCTGTGGAGCACCCAAATATTGCAAGATTGTGGTCCGGTCTGATATCTTTAGAGTAACATTTAGAAAACCATTTGAATATTTCAGACCAAAAACTGAACAGCTGGGGACAAAACCAGAAAAGATGAGCTAGTGTTCCTTCTGCAGTGGAAAATTTGTTACATTGAGAGGACACCGATGGAAAAAATTTGTTAATTTTTGTTTTTGAGTAGTGTAGCCTGTGCATCACCTTAAATTGAATAAGCTGATAATGACTATTAGTGGTGAAAGAATGAATTTGTGTCATGGCCTTTTCCCAAAGCTCCATAGAAACATCTGAATTTAAGTCCTTAGCCCAAGCTTCTCGGAAACTTTCTGAGGGGACAGGAGTAGTGAAGCAATCTATAAACTTGGATATCAAATGTTTAGAATCTGGAGCAAGCAGTACGGTGTAAAATGAGTGACAGGTTGGAGCAAATTCAAAATTCTCAAACATTTGTTTCACATAATGTCTGATTGGAAGGTAACGGAAGAAATGTGAGTTGGGAATATTATACTTTGCATGTAATTGGGCGAATGAGGCAAAGTGCCCGTCAACGTATGGGTCGGGAGTTGCGATGCCTTTCCTCTTCCAGATAGCGAACTGCCCAGACTTAAAGAAAGGGTTATTGCAGATTGGAACATGAATAGAATCTTTGGGAATGTGGTTGACTGCTTTAATCTGATGCAGTATGCGCAAAGAATTCCCCAAGACTAAGTGTTTTTGAGTTTGTTTAACTACTGGGGAAGAAGAAAATAGAAGTGCACTTAATGATGTATTAGCTGCTTTGGGAGCCTCAAGGAGCAACCAAGGGGGAATGCTTTCTTGTCCCTCATCTGTGGGGTCACTGCATTTCCAGTAGGTAAGAGCTCTACCGTTAGCCGCCCAGTAATAGTGCTTGAAGATGGGAAGACCAAGACCTCCACTATCTGATTTTTTCATGTACATGAGCTTTAGATATTCGATGAGTTTTGTACCCCCACACAATGGGCAATATGATATAGTCTAGTTTTGTTTTAAAAAAGAGGCACTCAAGAAAATCGTTAAATTCTGAAACAGATATAAAAATCTTGGTAAACTAACCATTTCAATTGCATTAACACGTTCAATCATAGACAGCGGCAATATCCTCCATGCCTCAATATTGGTTCTAAGTTTTTTCACTGCTTCAGCAAAGTTAGCTTTGAAAAGATGTTTAGGATTCTTTCTTAATTTTAACCCCAGATAATTTAAGTAATTACTTACTACCCTAAAGGGCAGAGAATCCAGAAATTCTTGAGATAAGTTTCTCGTCAATGGCATGAATTAACTTTTTCCCCAAATAATTGTATACCCAGAGATGTTGCCAAAAGAATTAATATAGTCCAGGAGAACAGGAATGGTCGCTGTAGGATTGGATAAGCTGACCAGAGAATCATCAGCATACAGTGTTACACAGGTCTCCGTTTTACCCAGTTTGGTTCCCTTGATGTCTTGGTGTGCTCTTATCCCTATTGCAAGTGGTTCAAGCGCAATGTCAAATAGCAGGGGTGACAGAGGGTCTCCCTGTCGTGCACCTCTATGCAGGGAGAACGGTTTAGATTTGTTCCCATTCGTAAGAATAGAAGATCTAGGATTTGAATATAAAATTTTGACCAACTCAATAAATGTATTGCTAAAACCAAATTTTGTGTTGTGAAAAGGTATGGCCCCTCTATTGTGTTAAAGGCTTTATGGGCATCTAAAGACATTATAGCTGCACCTTCACTATTGTTGTGGTCAGCATATAAAATATACAAAACTTTGTGAACTTTAAAAAAATGAGTGCCTGCCTGACCAAATATACATACTGCCCAAAACCTGTTTGGTCAGTATGTATGATGCAGGCTATACACTTATTTAGTCTTATTGCTAATATCTTTGTTATTATTTTTAAATCGTAATTTTATAATGCAATAGGCCTGTATTTACCTGGATCTGTATTGTCCTTGCCATCCTTTAAAAGAACACAGACATTGGCATCATCCAGGGACGATGGAAGTAACTTGTTAGTGAAAGAATGCTTTATCATTCTTAATAACAGAGGTGTCAGTTTATTACTGAAAGCCTTGTAAAATTCAGGGCCATACCCGTCTGGACCAGGAGTCTTGCCAGTAGGGAAGGCTTTTATGGCCTCCTGAATCTCAACTACAGTGAAATCTGATTCCAAATACTTTCTTGAGGATGCTTCCAATTAAGGAAGTGGTAGAGGTCTAAAAAAAATTATCAAAATCAACCTGTGTGGCAGTGTTTTTGGAGGAGTAGATATTGGAATAGAACTCTCTAAAGTGTTCATTACTATCCTGCAAGTCTGTTAACATTGATCCTGTGCTAGACTTAACTTTATAGATGGCTCACTTTGTCTACTCTCCTTATGATTGTCTCACCAGCAATCTGTGAGGCCCAGTTTGAAATTTCTCTGCTTTAATTTCAATAACATGTTTCCAACCTGTTCGCCCAGACGAGAGTGATATTCATATTGTAACTGCAAGACCTTGTTATAATCGGACTAGAGTTGAGAGTTCTTGTAGGCCTGTTCTGCAAATTTTAATTCTCCATCAATGTCCTTCAATCGGCCACGCTTAGCCTTGTTTTGGCGTGCCTCAAAAGAAATAATTTGTCCTCTAATATACACTTTTAGAGTTTCCCACAAGGTTGAATCATTAACCTCCCCATTATTATTGGTCTCAAGGAAGAGAGAAATTTGATTGTTGATGTGTTTGTGAAAGATCGGGTTGTTAAGTAGTGTAGGATTGAAGCGCCAACTGTAATACTGACTGGGCTGTGATCCGAAATTAATATGTTGTGGTATTTACTGCAATCAACTTTGGAGATTAGTCTAGAGTCAACCAAAAAATAATCGATATGTGTGTAAGACTTGTGGACAGGGGAATAAAAGAGTAATCTCTACCAGATGGGTTCTGTAACCTCCAGGGGCCTCATGTATAAAAGAATGCACAGCTTTCACACTAAAAGTTGGCGTAGCGGCAAATTTAGAAAAGTGCGCCGCACAAAAAAATTCAGATGTATAAAGCCGTGCGCACGCATGAAGCTGCGCAGTCTT
>JBAMHX010000016.1:3616924-3633368 GCA_037177515.1 Pseudomugil tenellus | reverse complement strand
GTCATCTGCATAGCAGTGGTAGGAAAAGCCATGAGAGCTTATGACCGCACCAAGTGAGGATGTGTATAGCGAAAAGAAAAGAGGGCCAAGTACCGAACCCTGAGGAACCCCTGTGTTCAACACATGAGAAAGTGGCGTAAATCAAAAGAACTCAGTGATCTGTCTGCAACTCTCACTTTTCACATCCAGTCTAAAGACTGTCAAGATAGACTTCTATCAAAACAAGATCCGCAATGCTCCCAATACACAACAGCTATTCATGGCCTTTAACTCTCTTCTTTCACCTCCACCTGCTCATCCACCCACTGAGCTGGCTGCAGACATGTTTGCATCATACTTCACTGAAAAGGTAGCTAGCATTAGCAACAAATTCTCTGAGCCTGACCAACTCAACCCGTTGCATCCAACTAGTGATGTCAAACTCTGCTCCTTCCGTCCTCTAAATGAGGATGAAGTCTCTAAGCTGCTAACAAACTCTAAACCCACCACTTGTCCGTTTGATCCTGTCCCTACAGGTATCCTGCAGAGTATCCTACCCACAATCAAATCTGCTTTAACCCATACCATCAACTCCTCTCTAAAAACTGGTGTCTTCCCCTCTGCTTTCAAGGAAGCTCGGGTAACCCTGCTGCTAAAGAAACCCACACTCAACCTGTCTCAGGTTGAAAACTCCCCACCGGTGTCACTGGTTCCATTCATGTCAAAACTACTAGAACATGCAGTGTTCAGTCAAGTTTTGTCAAGTCTCACAGTCCATTCATGATAACAAACTGTTTGATCCATATCAGTCTGGCTTTAGATGGGATCACTCCACTGAAACTGTTCTTCTGTCTTTTACTGATTCCTTACAGCTTTGCAAGATCCAATGGTCAATCCTCAGTCCTTATTCTGCTGGACCTGTCAGCTGCTTTTGACACAGTCAACCACAAGATTCTCCTCTCCACACTTTCTCCCCTTGGCATCTCAGGTTCAGCCCTCTCATGGTTCATGTCCTACCTCACTGGGAGATCCTTTAAAGTATCCTGGCAAGGTGAAGTGTTCAAGTTGTATGCACCATTTCACATAACCTGCTCTGGAGCAGGTTATGGCCTAGGCGTTTGACCAACCAGTCCACTCCTGTTGGGTGGACTGGTTGGTCCACCCAACAGGCATTCAACCATGTCCCCTAGCAAATCATTTTTTGGGGTGCTATGGAAGTATGGGGTACCGGACCCCATTGCACTGGGTTACTGGTCCCTGTACAACCTTCATCTGGTCGTGATCTCTAGCTCTCGCTCAAATGATATGCAGCTGAGTATGAAGTGGCTGCGAAAAGGATGAGTACATCTAAATACAAAACCATGGTATTCAGCTGAATATTGGTTGTATCTTCTCTCTTGAGTGTCAAGAATGAGGTCTTGTCCCAAGTAGAGGAGTTCAAGTAGCATGAGATTGGCAGGCGAACTGATGCAGCATCTGCAGTAACGTGGATGTGCGGACACGCTAGAGGGATTATATCTCGGTTAGTCTAGGAATATCTAGAAGAGGGAAGTTGCGGCTTCTTTTCCTAGGTTGCTGCCCCATGACCCCATGAACCAAGATAAGTGGCAGAAAAAATGGATGGATTTGCTTAGTTGGCTAGACAAAGGGCAAGTTTATTTGTTTATTTATTTCCAGGATCCCAATTAGATACTGCCAATGTAGAAAGTAGTCTTCCTATGGTCCCCTCAAAGAATTAAAAAAATACATAGATTGATATTTAAAATAATTTCCACCACATGAAACCCCCACCACCCCACATATCATTATACATCTACAAAATTCAAGACAAAAAATACCAAAACAAATTGTCACACATACTGAACCATGCACAAACTAATATCCACATGTCAACAGGAGATAAATAAATCAAATGGTAATGTTTTATTCCACATACTGAATAACAGTTAGGCTGTTATGTACAAAAAAAGAAAAAAAAACTCTTCATTATTATTATGTATATTCTTTTAAGTTTCTTTTTTAAACTGTCCCATGATTTCAAGCTACATGCGAGGGATGTATGGAAAGAATTGGTATTAAAATGAAACTACCCTGGTTACCCGATATCTTGCCATATGAAGGCTAACAAAAAAAAAAGTGTACTAACGTTTTTTTTTTCCTTTTTCCCATCTAATGGATCACATAGTGGAACTACGTCTGGACGTCAGCTTTTATTGTATGTGACATGAATATTTTGACAAATGGTCCATCGGTTTATGAAACGGATCTAGTATGAGTGAGACTACTGCAAAGCTTTCGTATACTGGTGCTTTTTTTTCCAGGTGGATGAGTTTCCACAATTACAGTAATTGTATGGCTTGTACTTTTTTTCCCCATGTTATTTACATGGTCTTTGTAATCATGGATACATCAGCCACACAAATTAGTGAAATTATATCTCACTGGCAGTAGTAGTGTGTTTACACTTCACTGTGCTACAGCACAATCACAGAACTGGAATTATGTCTGGTAACTAACTGTAGTCACAGGGTAAATGTCTGTTAGCTACAACAGCATGAAGGGAAGTACAGTTTACCAGGAAGAACATGTTCATGCTCAACTATGCTTTGCAGTGAAAGTTGTCAGATCTTCAATGAAATAAAGAGATGTGTGTTTTAAATGCTTCAGGTAAGAAATTGCAGCCAGTAAATACAGCTTATTTAATAAGAAGCAATTTGAGAAAAAACAAAACAAACAAACTCCTATGAATCTTTGGTGAAAAAATAGCACAATGACCTAGGTGTAGCATTACCATAATATTGCCAACTAGTAGGCTTGCCAGTGGCTATTTTTGCATCCATTTGATGTTTGACTAAAGAAATATTAAAAACATCCTTAGTGAACTCAAAAGCCAGATTTTAATGTTTATCAGATTTATTTTATTGTAGTTTTTATCACAAATTGCTACTTATCAGATTTTAAAGGTCCAATAAATATGCAAAATCAACTAGCTTTGTTTTGAAATGAAGGGTGTAGCTTAAGCAGAGCAAACAGCTGACCCCACCACTTCGATGCGGCATGGTGGAGACTCCCCCATGCCTACCTGAAAACTTTAGCATGCCACCTCCCCTAGCAAGTGTTCATGTCGCTGCTGCTGTTCTGCTCTTGTCAACAGACAAGAACACGTCGAGAGAGGAGCTGGGAGCAGGCTGGAGCAAGGTTTCAAAGTTCAGAGTAGAGACCTCGCAGCAAGAAATGATCTAGTAATAATAATGATAAAGTAATAATCTCATCCTTAAAATTTCCAAACATTTGTATACATGGTATCAGCACAGTCTAACAATATCTGACTCTTGGTGATGTAGTATGAGAAGTTAAGGAGTCATGTAGGAAGGAGCTATGTTTCTTTGGCAGTTCTCATTTAATTTAAATAGCCTTTTAAATGGAGATCAAGGGCCAGAGGTACCTCAAAGATCATCAAAGCTATTCATAAAAACATACCATCCTAGTTTGGCCAGTGTTTACACAATTAATCATTTCTTTGGACTGGAAAATGAAAATGAAACTATTACAGGTTTGGAAAGGTTTATTGCTGCTCACAGCTAAGTATCAAATGTGACAATAAAAGCACTTTCATGAATAGACATTTCATGGTTAACATTGTCAAACAGTGTCTATTTTAGGATTCATGTGAAAACATTTCATCAAGAGTGATCATGATCTTTAAAAACAGTTCCCTTTCAGTATTGAGGTTGTGGACTCCATCCATATTTTGAGATGAGGCTTAAAACTTTGAGATGAGTTTAGCCAGTTCATATATCATATATCTTCACAGAATGTTTTGATCAGTTAGTTTTATTATATCAACAAATTGTCCACTTTAAGCATTTTAGTTGTATTGCATTATTTCTTAATTTTTTCAATAACGTATAATATTTAAGCTATATTTATTTTAATGTGAAGTACTTTGCATTATAATGCAAACATTTCTTTGTTACTTGTATAAAAATTAAGCTAAGGATATGTCACCTGTGCTCCTTGTGTATAATCTGCATTAAATAAAAAATATTTTTTTGTACTTGCCCTAAGCCTGCAGTGTGTTTTCAGAAAAGTACTTTTTTTTCCAAAGTCAATGTAAATCACTGAGGAACAGATTCTGAATGTCTGACTGGCGGAAATTTAAATCAGTTTAGCTAAGTTTCACAGATATGAGACACTGAGAATGAAGAAAATACTTTGCAATTACATGCTCAGTTGTATTTCAGTATCACATTATTGATGGTGGAGATGGAATTGGAGGACCCAAATGCAGGACAGAGGAACAGGCAGGAAGCAGCAGGAGTTCAGATGAAAGTCTTTATTACCAAACTGAAAACTACAACTAACAGTGACTAGAACTACAAACCAAACTCGACAACATCTAATGAACCAACACTGAACAGAAAACCAAGCGTATAAAGACACAGTGAACACAAGACACAGGTGAAAACAATGACTAAATCAAACCAGAAGTCTGTAATACAAAGCTGGATTTTCCCTTATCACTATAACTTCAGGAATTATTTCTGGATTTTCTGTACTACGTGTTATATTCTAACAGGCTGTTTGCCTGCTTCATTAAACCTGCTGTTATTCCCTCATGTTGTTGTTACTATGCCTTTAAGGACACCAGATGGGTTTACGGCAAGGGCGTAAACCGGGGTGTGTTTGGCAGTTGAATAAAGACTGATAAACAGTGATACAACCAACAGAGGGCGCCTAACAGAGTTCTGCATCACCTAGAAGGGGGCGAACATTATGGTCTTGGACCTGTTCCTGGCCCTGGGTTTTGCTGTGAGAGATGCCACAGGCCAGTATGTCCTACAAGTAGCCACCTCCTGGTTAAACCGCTACCCACATCTGTTCAATGGGCTGGGTCACATCATGGGATTTGTGCACCAGCCCACGGTTGACTTGAGTCCGCCCAGTCATCCAGCCCCTTCTCGATGCCGTGGAGGTCGAACTACAACACCTAGTGAACTCAGATGTTATTGAGCCTGTCGACGCATCACCATGGGTGTCAAACCTGGTGTTAGCTAAGAGGAAAGACGGCGGGCTGCGACTCTGTGTGGATCTCACGGACGTGAACAAAGCCAATATTCCAGGTACCCCCTGCCTACAGCTGAGGAGCTCACAAGCCATTTCCACAGCTCCACTGTTTTTAGCAAGATGGACTTGCGGAATGGTTACCTACATAGGGTTACCACTCTATCACCAAATGTGGGACAAAGATTATGAAAATGTGGGACAATGTGAGATTCCACTCTGTCAGCACAAAGTCCATTTAAAAATAAACTCTATTATGCCCTTTGATAATAAAATGGCTATCCAAACATGACAAATCTATTTGTTTAAATTCAAGTTCTCTGACATATGCAAACAGTCAACGCTTTCATACTATTCCTTGCTCCTTTCACGTTATGAAACCTTCACTATACAATCAAACAGAATTAGCATTCAAGACTTTTTTTTTTTTTTTTATTTGCTGGCTTGCATTTATTCCAAACAATATAACCTTACCACCAGAACACTTAAGTGTTTAGTATGTTGTTAAACATACCAACATAGGGCTACTGTGCCCACATTTTTCCAATGGAACATGCAAAAGTGCCACATGCCGTTTCACGTCATATTCCCCATCGTGTGACACAAAAAATGACTGACAAACATTGTAAAATACCCACTAATAGTCTTCCTGACCAGGTTTAACCCATGGATATATGCTTTCCAGTCTTTCTTGTAAGAACACTTTCTATTTTCGCTGTGGCAAAGCGGGACATCTGCCCACCCTATACCTACAGGTCCCCCTGGCATAAACCAGCATGGACCTTACAGCATTTGTCACACACGTGGGGCTCTTAAGGTTTAAGCGCATGACTTTTGGTCTGTCATCAGCCCCGAGCTGCATTTAAAAGATAATGTCACTCATACTAGCTGGCATTGAGGGTGTTGCAATGTACTTGGATGATGTGGTTGTGCATGCACCCTCCCTCACACTGCATGACGCATGCCTGGTACAAGTATTCCAGCGTTTTGAGAAGCACCGGGTCACATTGAACGCTGGATAATGCATGTTCGGGGTGAAGGAAGTAGAGTTCCTGGGATTCAAGCTATCAAAGAAGGGCATCACCCCAATTATTTCTCACACTGAGGCCAACTGTCCCTCGCAGACCCACAATCACCATCCTAGCTGTCTTCCTTCCTGGGAATAGCCGCCTACTACCTCAAATTTTTGCCACACTTCTCAAACTTAACAGCTACACTGCGCCAGCTGCTAAGGAAAGGGGCAGTGTGGGACTCGACCCCAGCCTGCCAAGAGACTGTGCGCACCATCAAACTGCGGCTCACATCCCCACCCACACTGGCCCATTTTAGATTGACCGCACCCACACTGCGCTAGGTGCTGTCCTCTCTCAGACCCAAGAAGGGGTGGAACGTCCAGTGTCTTTTGCCTTGCATGCGCTCTGTCCAGCAGAGCAGAGGTTTTCAGTGAGGGAGAGGGAGGCACTGGTCAGTCTGTGGGCTTGCGAACACTCGCATGTGTACTTATATGGGAGGCCGTTCACCATACGCATAGACCACTAAGCGTTGACAGCACTCTTGGTGACTCAAGGCTCAGGGCACAGGCCTATTAGACTGTTAAGGTGGACAGACAGGCTAAAACAATACAACTTCACCCTAAAATGTATGCCTGGTAGAACCAACACAGTGGCTGACCTCCTGTTGAGGGCTGTAGCTGTAACAAAGGAGCTGGGCGGGGTGTCGCCAGACCCGGAGAGCGATGAAACTGGGTCCACATCCTACAGCTCATTAGTTGCCTTGGTAGAGCTGCAGCAGGCCTCAGCTGCAGATGAGGCCTTCACAACTCTCCGCACCTATATTCAGGATGGCTGGCCTGCCGAAGTGGAAGACAAGCTGCTCCCCTATTACCGCTTCCTTGATGAACTCTCCTGCTGGGGGTCCGTCTGCCTAGCTCGGTGTCACCGCACAGTTATCCCAGAGATAACTCTCAGGTCTCTCAGGTCTAGAGTGCTACTAATGGCGCATGAGGGGCACCTTGGGGTGGTCAAGGTAAGACAGCGCTATCGTGACACGGTGTGTTGGCCACACATAGACTCTGACATTGAGGCTTTGGTACATAACTGTGCCTGTCTTCTGAGTGGGAAAACAAGCCAGCCTGTCACAGCCCTGCTTCATTAAACCTGCTGTTATTCCCTCATGTTGTTGTTACTGTGCCTTTAAGGACACCAGATGGGTTTACGGCAAGGGTGTAAACTGGGGGTGTGTTTAGTAGGTGAATAAAGATTGATAAGCAGTGAAGAATCGGCTGGTTAATTGTCTCCTGCACAGACATAATACTATGAAGCTGGCTTACTTTAGATCCAGCGGAATCACCGCAGCAACACATGCCGAAGGGCTAACCCAATCGGGAGCAGATTAGGTTCCGGGATAAGAGATCAGTGAGTAAAAAAGCGCCACCTCCTGACCAATCAAATCTCATAAATGTTCTGCCCATTGCTTGCTCCCATGTTCATTTAGCTCCACTTGGGTCACATCTATACCAGAGGTTTATAATGTTGGGTATTCATTTCCACATAACTTAAATACAGTACATTCAGTTAAGAAACAGCTATCGATTCATCGTGGCGTTGATAAATATAACACACTCACATGGGAGCAGATCATTTAAAGAACTGGGAAATATGACATAGATAAAACATTCCCAGAAATGTTTGTACTGTAATATAATGATCTGAGTGCTGCCAGTTTATATTGTCCCATTAATTACTATCAGATGATCTGGCGAATTTCCACATTAACGGTATCGCTATTTTCTGCCAGCATTCCTTCCTGCTTTTGCTTCAGCAACAGTGCTATAACTTTCTTATATTTAGCTAATATTGTAGAGAATGACAGTCTGCTCCTCCATGGTAAAATACGCTGCTCTGGGTTTGTTCATGTTTTGAGATTGGTCAGCACCACCTCTTTTATTTGAACGCACACTCATATTAAGTGGAAAGGTCTGGATAACCGGCTTATCCCAGTTCCTCAATGATTAGCTGAGTCAATCCAGAGAATGGAGATAAGTCCAGGCTGAGTTAATCACACTTCCTAGTACAGTTCTCAGGTGAACAATCAAAAAAGGAAACAAGGAACTCTACAAAATAAAATGGGTAACTGACAAACCAAACCAAAACCCTACCATTCAGCAACACTTGCTAAATTTCTGAGCAGGTTAATAGAACAATGTAGAGCTTTAGCTTCCTCAAAGAATTTGGGTTTTAGCAACAGCTGCCCAGATCAGAGCTGGAAATCAGAAAAGTTGAGCTGAACGCCCCTGACGGCCTGGCAATGACCACCACAATCCTGCATGTCAAGAAAGCATCATCACAGCTTTCAAGTGCTGACGATGACTTGCCATTTATTTATTTAAGCTCAAAACTTAAATGTTCAAAAACATGTTAAGAAAATGTGTCTGTGTTTACATGTGCGTGTGTGCATACCTACACACACATTCTGTTGTCCATTCTAATCAATGTTGAAAAGCATGATTAGTTTTGTGATTAAAGCAAAAATTATTTTAATAAAAACATTACTTTTTCCCCATTTTTCCTGAGAGGTAATATGAATCCATGTTATTACAGATTAATCTATTTTCCTTTAGATAAAATTATATGCAAACGGCTTTGAACGACCCAAAATGGGTTGTAAGACCTCCTTTTTGACAGCTAAAATCAATTATAGACCAGCAAAACATTAAGTGGTGCAATTATTTTTCAATGTATAGCAAGTGAAAAAGGGGTTATTGTCAAGCATTTCTCTAATACTCATTTAGAGAGATATTAGTCATGCAAGAATGGCTATTTGCATTTATCTTTTTAATGGTCACTTCACATTTCTGTCTCTTAGATTTAGCACTGGCAGCTGAAAATCAGGATGCCTGCCTTATGAATGTCACTTGTGGTGTCCTTACCTTCAGAGTGGCATGAGCAGAAGATATTGTGTGCAGGGGGGACCATCTGGCTCGGTGGACTGGAAGCTGTCAAATTCAGCTCGGGCCAAGTGACCTTGGCAGGGGTCAGATCTGAGACTAGTGATGGTTGTAATGAAACACTCAAACCCTGGAGATCAGTAACATCGTCAGGCATACATTTTAACCCAGATGAAAAAGTGTCTTCCAATCATTGAGGTAGAAGGTGAATAATAATAATAGTAAAAATAATAGCAATAATAATAGTAGTAATAAAAACAATCAAAAGACAAATTATATAATTGCCTAAATCTCTTCATGTTTTTATTTCTTTTTTTCCTAGGAGGACTACTTTCTTAATCTGTGGCTACATTATTAAGAGGTTATGTAATTTTCATAGTTTATGAGACACATAACCAGCAGCCTTAAATATTCAACTTTTTATTCATTCCTTTTCCCATCTTATTTATAAATCACTAATTAAAAAAAATGGGGAAAAACATTTTTTCTTTATTTGAAATAGCAATACAGCACTTTATTAGTGATTGATTTTGAAAGAAAATATAGATTACTACTATATATCATTTCAAATTAAACAATACAAAGTATTTCATCTGCAGCGTTTTGTAATTAATTCTACGTTTTTTAATGTGTAATTACAGAAAACAGTTTCTAATTAAGAGGAATTACATTTTAAAATATTATTTCACCTGGAATACTATGACTCCCTTTTCTTTTTCCACCCACTCTGCATTTTTAAATCCTTTTTGCATCTGAACTGTCCTAATGTTTCCATTTAGATTTTGAGTTGGAGGCAATCAAAACCAAGTTAAACCAATCACAGCTGCTTCTAAATTACTACCAGCTCTCCTGCATTGGTTTTATAGACACACTTGCGATTCTGTCTTGCATTTCTGATTTGGCAATGTTATATTTTGGCTTCCTGAAACTGAGAGAAACTCATACTCTGAATGCTGGAGAGATTCTCTCATGTTTTGTGTTATCTGCGTTAGTCTCATTTGAATTATTTCCATATTAACATCTGTACTGTCCAGAGTAGTTAGCTAGCTGTTAGCTTTATCAAATCTTTCCATGTAGAATAATTTATTCATTCATTCATTTTGATTGTTCTGCAAGTTTAATGCCTGAAAAATACCTCCGTGCTGTTGATTTATTTCTCAGAACAAACAATTTGCTGCTGTCTTCTGAGTCCAGTCAGCTTGAACGTTCCTTGTGATTCCCTGAAGGAAACACTGAAGCTGAAGTGGGGCATTGTGTTACATGGCCTGTATCCTAATGACAGCTGACTTTTTTTTCCCCAGAGGCTTCTAAAAATGACCTAACAAATCTGGAACAATGCCCAAATTCTATTTTTTTTCCTCATCAAACAAAGTCATCAACTTGTCTCGCTTTTACATTATGTGTCTGCAAATAAGTCTTTTCTATTCTTTGACAATTAATGTAGCCTCAAATTTAGTATCCTTAAGCATAAGAAACATCATCCATAATATAAAAAAGAAAAACAAACTGTAAAACAGTGCAAACATGTAAATTTCCTTATAGAGTGGACATAATAAATAGCCATTCCTGTTAAATTATCAAACCCAGTGTATGTCACACATTTCAGTTTAGTCAACTTTCAAAGTGGTTAAAAAATTGCCACAATGCTAAGCCCAATTTGCTCCAATCAGTAGTAGCATGATGCACTTTGTCTCTACAAGCTCATCAAGCCAACCTTATTTCACAAACATTTTAGAACGACAAGCTCATGCCAAAAGACAGCTGCCTCACGCATCAGTTTGCAAGTGAAATGCATTTACATATCTGTCAGAGCGCAAAACACTGATGACCACTTTCTCTTAAAAAGTCATTAACTTCACATGGGAAGCAATTACAATGGATCAATTCTGCTTCGGCCTCTGACAGCCAGTGTCTGCTGGTCCCCTGATGACTGAAGATAGATTTGACTGGGAGGTTAATGGCTCCAACAGCTCTTATCTAACACTGGAGTGTTTACATCAGAAATCCCAGAGGCCCAACTAACATTTGTTTGACTGTTTATCTTAATAAGAGGTTAATGTAGTGATATTTAAACAACTTTCAGAAACAAGTAGCTCGTGTTTCAAGTGTTTGTACGATTAATGGACCTCATACAGAAATTAATTTGTCTTCGAGGCCTTACAGAATAAATTATTTTGTCATTTCATTCACTGATGTTTGTCTTGATACATGAAATGCACGGTGTCACCCAAATATAAATAGCTTTGGTTAAAATGTGAATAGTTTGTGCATGTGACATTCCAAGGGGTTCCACTGAGAGGAGACCAGTTGCTGTTTTTACCTTTTAATATTTTCCTATTTCAAGAAAGTTTCTAAAAATTTGCTGAGCAGAAAATGACTTAATGAGGCAAACTGACAGTAGATGGTACCTGTGATGGACTGGCGACCTGTCCAGGGTGTACCCCGCCTCTCGCCCGTTGGATTGGCTCATGCTAAAAAGTAGTTAACATGCTACTTACAGATTAATATGCATGAACGACTGTTTCATCTGTCATCGTTGCTAACCTTGTTTTGATATGGTTTTACAACTTTCGTGAATTTCAAAAGTAATGATTGTTGAATGTGCATGCAGTCATTTACAAATAGATGGAAGATCTACAAGTCTGCACAACTTCACCAGGGTTACCTATCCAGTCCTACAACAGCTGCAACCCAGCATAATATTGATGTTTCCCTGCTCCAACACACATGACTCAAATCAATGAGTCATACTGGGCAACTCAATAGACAGATAATTTAGTCTGATTCCAGGTGGAGCAGGAACACATTGAATACCTGTCTACTCACATAGGAGTAACAGTGACTTACACCAAAATACTGATAATCTTTCATTTAAATTACAATTAAACTTTAAATCATTGTTTTCAAATTATGATTTGAAAATCAATTATATTATCTGATCACCTATGGATTGATTTCTGATTAATTAATATTCTGGTAGGAAAAGAGAACTGCCTAATAATGTAGTATTAAATTTATTTAATAAATCTTTGTTTAAGCAAAGACTATGATTAAGAATATAAAAGCAAGAAAAATATGTGGAATTTTTTTTCTTACAAGATCAATAAAATTTAGAATCTGAGAGAAATAACACCGAATACTCAGAAAATTGTAAACAGCCCTTAACATTTTGACTGAATGTTGAAATGAAAGAACAGCACTATGAATCATGGTAACCAGAGCAAGAGTACAATCCTGCCAAGGAAAGTGAAATTCTCATCTTAACGTGGGAATTAATTTAAAATCCAAGTTTTTGTGTTTACAGCCTACAAGTCTTTCTCTACAAATTATTTGAGACATTTTGTAAATCTATTGATCTATACTTCGGCTCACAGTAAGCCCAAACTATCCCTCATATTCAAATCACAGTCAGACAAAGCCACATCTGAAAAATGTTTCTGCAGAAGTTTACTGTTATCTGCAATGTGTTTACCACTTTACCCAAACAAAGAAAAAAATCTAAATTATTTGGTTTATTTTCATTTTGTCCACTGATCCACTTCTGCTGCAGTTGAAAAGGACAAAGATACCTCATAATTTCTTATGAGTAAAACAATGGCCACTGCTAACAGCTGTAAAGATTTCCACAGTTCTATACGTGGTGATGTCTAAGCACATTATGTTGCTAACAGCCAGTTTCACTAAAATTGTGCGAAAATGTCATGTAGTTTCTCTTGACATTGTCAAGGAACCAAAGAACAGTGATATATGAAAAAACTGTTGACTTTCCAGGGCTCTGCTTTATAATGCAGCATGTTTGATTCAATAATATTAATAAACTTCAAATCTGTCTCTGAACAAATTGCAAAAGAGCAGCAGTTTCACTTGAATATAAAACTGGTTCTCACCAATGCTATCAGCCATGTGCTCTTAAAACATGCATGTCTGTATGAAGAAACAGCATCAAATATTTGAGCAACAACTTTATTATCACTTAAATGCTGCTCAGAAGAATACAGTTTGACTCTATTTTTGCACCGAGAATTTATGATTTCACCATTTTTAGTTTATTTATACTTTAGACAGGTAGTACAATTGAGACATGCTTTGAACAGAAAATGTTTACAGATTTGAATACAGAATATACATGTATTTTAAAGGCACAAAGGAGGTTACAAACCTAAAAAAACAGTTGAAAGTTGAACAGTTATTGAAAATTGTTCTCATTAAAAGGGACCTTATTATGTAAAAATGTATCAAAACCATGATGTGTTTCATTTTCCTACAACAGATAAAATTTGTCTGCTTGTAAGCAACTTTGCTCAAAAGCGTCTGGCCTTGTTTTATGTTTCTTTCTGATGATTTTAAGAAAGATCTGGATCACCATTTGGTGATAAACATCCAACAAACACCACGATAAAGCCAAAACACTGTGGATTCACTTTTAACAAGCCTGGGAATATAATACAGTACACATATCGTATGAATGTAGAGCTGGAATATAAATGATATGCGAGGAAATGGAAATCGCTGGAAGTCTTTGTTTCCAGTAACTTTCGATTGTTTTAATTCGGCTGACAGCTTTTCACTTCTGTAAAAGTTCCTTTAAATTTCCAGCATAGCAGTTGTGGCATGTTAGTCCCCCTGCTCTGGTCTACAATGTAACATGCATTTTTCTGTTCGATTCTTTTTGTCCCATTCATTTACATTACTACAGTCTTAGCCAGGCTAGCAATAAGTGCATTTAATTTCAGCCCTGCATTGCGATCAGTGATTTTATTAAAATACACACTGTAATAATTGTAACAGAAAATAAAATGATAGGTCACAATCGTGGAAAAGTTGCACTCTACTGGAAACTGCAAAACATGTTTTTTTTTTTTTTTTTTTTACAGCTGTACCTAAAGTAAGAAGCGATTAGGAATAATTTATGCAATCTAGTCATGTAATGCGGCACTGCAGTTAAAACATGCAACCTTTACCTGGAATACTTGCACTTATCCTTTTTTCATTGCTAAAGTTGTTTGAAAACTATTAAGATAAACCCATTGACACTGATTTAGTTCTAATGTTGTGTTTGGTCAATAAAGCATCTTTTGCTAGTGCGGTTATTTATTATATACTACAGAAATGCATCAATTTGTAATGAAAAAAATGGCGAAATGTCTGAGGAAAATCATGTTTGAGTTGTTGCAACCAAAAGCAGATGTGAAAATGTTGAGAAGCGGGCAGCAGACACTTGGTGTGAAAAGAAAAAAGACAAAGATACTTTTATGATGTAAATTGGAGTTATAAGAAGCCACTCATCTTCTTTTGAGATATGAGGGTAGAAAAGACTCGTCTGAAATGACTAACACAATGATAAGTACTTCGCTCTGGCAGTGTTTGATAGTGTTATAAAACAAAATCAGAATACAAATACCTTCATCAAGAATTGGTAGTTTCCTTTAAGTGCGTTGTCTTCCATTTGTGCTTGTAAGTCACTGAAAATAAATTACTTGTATTCTTGTTTTGATTGAAATTGTGGATGTGTATTTTTTTTCTTTGTTTCAGAGGGAATTGCTGCTTTTTTGCCATCCATTAAAGCATTAATCAAATCCTGGCTAAACAGTATTGTTTGGCTCCATCTAAGTTTAAAGCAGTGGTAAATAACATTAACCCCTTTTAAGTCAGGTGTCATAAATTTGCATTTAACCACTTCAAGCAATTATTTTCTTTGTCTTTATTTCTTCAGCTTCTATTTACTCATGTTTATGTATTTTTATATTGTAATGTCCATTTATTATTAATCCAATTAATACTACTACTTTTAGTTCAGTCAGCTTTTTTATTATAATAATTTATTTTACCAGTTTTTCTCAGTATTTATTGATTGCCATTGCAATTTTTAATAAGGACACTCAGGCATTAATGTTTTGAGCATTTCTTCTTTATTAATATTATTTTATAGATTTTTTTTTTAATTGTATTCATGGTGTTCTCTTTGATTACTCCATTCTTTTACAAACTATATTTTTTTGCTATTAATCAAATAATTTACTGCATCTCTTGCATAAATACAGAATTAACATGGATATTTTTAGGTCCAATAATACCACCAATATATGAACATGACCCTTTTTTTAATGTCAGATTCAAAAGTCTTAACACTTTTATATTCAGATCAGTTTTATATTATCCTGAAATTCATCTATAATTCCACTGCTTAACCTCAGAGCATCTTTACTTCTGAGAGACTTTGCCTCTCTAAGATACTCTCTTACACAGAGCAATTGTTTGATGTGGGGTTTCTTTTAATACCTCAGTGTTTCAGTCGCTTTCTTCTTAGCATGATATACCTGATCCCACTTCTGTAGTGTAACTAATGAGTATTTCTAATCTCTACAAGTTATTTTAGATTATTTTAGTTAGTTTAGAAGATTTTTTGTTGTATTGACAGTGTAAAATTTAAATTTATGTAGAATAGCATATATATTCAATTCCTTTTAAAATACATTTTTGATATAATGTTTTTTAGAATATGCACACTTTTTTAGAATATGCAACTCAACATGTGCTCAGCACATACAAATCTCACCATTGTCATAAATGCTGCCTGATGATGAGCATCATCCATCTATGAATTGAAAGTTTTTTTCAGAAATGGTAAAAAATAAAATAAATAAATTAAATTGAGCATGGACACGCAAATGGACTGGTATATACAGCTCTGGTACACATTTGACCACTTTTCGAACGGAGTCATTTCATTAGGATTTAAATTCCCTCACACCCTAACAAATGAACTGTGTTCCCAGATATCAAATTAATTGTTAAAACTGACTATGGGCTGCCATGTGGGGCAAGCTTTGCTGTCACAGTGAAAATGTAATTTATGCAGTGTAAATGAAGAGGAATTACCATGCCATGATTCTAACACCGAATACAGAAAAGAACATGTTGCGCTCACAGCAACCCCACTTTTTGACAAATACCAAGCAGCCCATTGCAGCGTGAGATCGGCCTCATGCTGAGCTTATTTAATTGTTTAAAATTTTAATGCAACTTTATATCCAAGTTTCTGATTCTAATTGCCATGTTTTCAGGTCTGCATCCTTGATGACACAAAATTAATTACTTCTAAATAAGAAAACTCCTATTTACTCCAAAAGATATTCTCCAAGGAATATTTTTGTAGTGTTTTTGTAAGACACCCATTACCTATTAATCTTCCCATAGTTGTATCATGTAATTAACTCAGAAATAATACAAAAAGATTTTCTCAGCTCTGCTAACTACAATAAGCTGTGTAACCAGAGTTTAATTAACATTATTCTCCAAGCACTGTGCACCTATTCAACTGGATACCATGAAAGCAAACCAATGAACACAAAAATGATGTACCGCCTTCTGCTTAAATGAGGGAATATATTGTTTGCTAGAACAATAGGGCAAGCATATTATTTTACTTTGTGTGTGTGTGTCTATATGTCTATA
>JBAMHX010000016.1:3567300-3579049 GCA_037177515.1 Pseudomugil tenellus | reverse complement strand
CCCCCCCCCCCCCCCCCCCCCCCCCCCCCCCCCCCCCCCCCCCCCCCCCCCCCCCCCCCCCCCCCCCCACACCATTTATGAGGGTCACACATTCTGCAACTGAATTTGATTTGAAGTTGTTTGTGTACTATTGTCATTTGGCCTATAGGTGGCAGTGTTGATTCACACTTTGCACACTTACTGAGGTCTTCCATTTCTTCTAGTTATCATTTCCTCATATGATACAACAGTGACTTATTATACATAAGTAACTATTATTAGCATAATCCAGGATTTTATGTATTAAAAATCTATATTTTATTTGTAAAGCACCAAATTATAAAATGTATTAAATGTTTTGATTATCAAGATTAATAAACATATTTACAATATAAGTAAAGAATGTCAGTCCTTATGTAAAAAAGTGTAATTATGCTTAAGTTTAATTGCATGATTTTGTTGATTAATGTATGCAGTTATACTCAGGCAGAGGCAGGTTTGTGAAGTACACAGCAGGGGGCAAACCAGAGCCTGGAAAAGCTCCTGGTGGATAAACTACACCGCAGAAAATATCTACACCTGTCTTTTGAAGCATACTGATGTTGGAATATGTGTGTATTTGCTGAGTGGCAGGAGAAGATCTGCTCTCCCAGCTACCCCGTGGAATTCAGTCTGTGGTTTGCTTTACTCCTGAATTAACCAGTTCCTTTAATGAGCCGTTGAATTCTGATCAAACTTTTATAGCTCTTCCTGATTTACAAATCCCTGGTCAGGTTCCTCTGAGGCTCCGACAAGGACAAGGCCTGCAAGTGCCACTGCGTCATTTACACATGAAACAGCTCTGCTGCTTCACCAATCAAATTTTCATAGAACATCACCTTTAGGAAGGGAGGGATTTCTGGCACTGTGTTTTCTGCATGCCTGCACATGAGACTCATCCTGCCCAGTGATTTTCAAATTTCCACTATCGCATCTGTGACTCTTGCATGGACGTACTTATGTAAGTTGGAGCGAATGAAAAGAAATGAAAGTTGAGAGGGGATTGTTGAGAAAAAATATAATGGTGAAATTAATTAAAAAGATATCATCTCTCGCCATGCCTCAGTGGAAACACTGGAGCAAATTCAAATACCTTCCAAGTGTGTAGCTTTAAATTCTGCTTGTAGTTACAAACTGCCAAGGGAATTTTAATCAATACTAAATTATATCTAGCTTGTTTTCATTTTGAAAATGAAACTAATCAACAAAGCAATGCTTTTACACTATTGTGCACAACATGCTGACGAAGCAGAAATGAAGCTCATGACAAAGGACCATAAAGCTTCTAACAAACTTTCACAAATCAACACAAAAATGTTAATTCTCAAAACTATAAAGCACTTGGAGAGCAAGGACCTGTGCCAAGCAGCTCATTTCCACCCATGTTGTGATTCCTGTTGTGCTGCTTGTTGCATGTTTATATCTTAATTTATTTTTAGTTTGTTCAAAATACCTCCTATTTTTTTTCTTTTTTACTCTTCTGGATGATAGTCTCCAAAACTTTGCAGGGATTTAGATCTGTCTGTGATGTCTTGATAAACCTGTCTGGAACTTGTGTGTTTTTGGGCCAAGCACCCGGACCATTGATGTGGAGTTGCAGGCACATATATGTTGAAAATGGCCTTTTGTTCTAAGTGAACGAATCCTTCAAAACATAAATCGATCCAGATGATTACAATGACTCCCCTAAACTTTGTTGGACCCAGATCTCAGAAAAAAAATACAAAAATCTGTCAAGCAGTTTTTGCTTCCAGTTGCTGACAGACAGACAAACAAACAGATAAACACAGATAAAAGCCCTTAGCAGGGTAATAAAACGCCCCAAAAAGAGGTTGTATGTCTGTTAACATGAAGGGACAACATGAGCTTCTGACTGTTGCTGCTCTGCTTTCCAGTCTTTGTCTTTTGTAATGAAAATAAAGTTCTTTACTCCAAGGACACACTGGCAACTTTCCACATATTGTCTGAAATATGTCATTTCAAATTGCAGGTACAGAGCAGTTGTAATAAATCCAAAGTTGGAGATGAGAGCTGCAGAAGTACCTCTGCTTCAGCACCTTCTCTTCTTCCCTCTGTCATAGCACGCTTCCTAATCACCCTTCAACCCGGCAGACCTGCCATGCGTGTTGCACACTTCTCCAGGCTGCCAGCTCTCATGGCTCCCACCTTTTCTTACTCTGTCTTTGATGTATCCACCTGAAGTGCAGAAGAGCATTGAGACGGAGACATCTATTCCTACTTCTATGTCTCCTCTGTGATTAATTCACAAGTCCAAAACAGTAACTTCCTCTGACACTAATTTCCTATGTAACATGATGTCTCCGTAGTTGGCAGGACAGGCAAGTCCACGGATGCCTGTATGCTGAATTCTTTCCTGTAATAAATCATTAGCCATTAGGGACCTATGTGCCCTAAATGACTTGAACAAATGAACTTGTCTGCTTTAATAAGACCTTCCATTACCTAGGTATGCTTTAAAGGCAAATGGATATAAAAAAAAAGTCATATGAGAAGAAAGAGAGTAGACAATGAAAACACTAAAAAGTTAAACATACCTCTGAAATTCTACTGTTCTTAAATATATATAGTCACAATGCAGTGCAAACACAGTGTGACTGCAGCTGACAGTGCTGTAACTTTAATCATGTTTGCAGAGAAACTGCGCACCACTTAAGGCTCTTAAGAATTTTACTATGTATTTAAGTCAGCTACAATGTTGTGACACAGTTGTAATCTACAAAAGGGAAGAGGTCTAACAGTCCAGTGCTACAAGCTAAAAATATAGCATTTTGGAGGACGCAAATATTTTTGACTCAGCTTTTACTCTGAAAACAGGGAGCTTATTACATACGAATAATATAATACAGATGCGGTCATAAATATCTGGGAAAAAAATGGTCAACATCAATTTAATTCTAGTGTCCAGGTTCGTAAGCAAATGTATAAACTGTTACCTTGTTTTGCCTAAAATATTAGTTAAGGATATGTTTGCTAGTTTGTTTACTTACTCCTAATAAATGGAAGGTTAAATTGAAACGTCATATGGAGCCATGCTCATACTCCCATGGGTTTTACAGTACCATGAGTTTATCCTTCTGGACAACATGAGTAGTTGGTGGATCTACTTGCAGACACACTCGCAGACACACTCTTCAAATGCCCCCATATCTACAGTTAATGATTATCTCCACTTCTATTTCTGCATCTACTTCTTTGTTGGGTGCTTTTTCTTTAGTGGTTTCTGTGTTGTTTTTTTCCTGTTCCTCTTCTTCTCTGAATTGTTCTTTTCACTGGTTTCTGTAAAATCCAACACTGTTCCAGCATTTTCTGATGGCACCGTTGTTGTCTGTGTCAAGTGATGGATCGGTAAGCCCCTTGAAAACGAGCCAAATTATGCTGACACATGGACAAAACTGTCCATCTGTCTGCATATACCTCCTCTGCACCGAACATAAATAGACCTTAAGGCCATCATCAAAGCTCTCCATGGCTGGAATCAACATGCAAATCTTACCTTTCAAACCACAACTCAGTCCTTTTATGCAGTTACCAACAAATCCTTTATCAGAGCTGACTGTGCAGCAAATTTTGCGTTACTGAATATTTTGACAAACTGCTGCTACTGTAGTTTATGAGCTGTCCACTCTCCTCTTGTAGCACTCTTATCTCTAACAATCTCATGCTCCAAAGCTGCTTGTTTCTGATCCACTGCTCTAACTATCCTCCAGTGTTTACTATATATTGTCTTGCAGTGCTCATCTTTTCTCTCCCATCTGACCTCAATCCCCAACTGATCAATGCAGACTTTAAAGGTTCTTATTGCACCCTGATGAAATGCTTTAAGGTTGAACTACTGGAGATTGTGGCTCTGCACCTTTGGATCTGCATTACAGGGAAGGAATAAACCACTCTATAGGAAGAAAAAGTTCATGTTGAAGAATGTTTGTTGTCACAATAGGAACACAAGGAAAACAACTTAATTATATCAGCGCAAACTGTATTTTTAATGAGATGCAATTCAAAAGAATTATTTCATTAAAAACAGGATTTTGGAGCATATTGGCTTTATGAACAATAGCAGACAGTGTTACTACAAATAAGGAAAGAATGAAACTGGAAAAAACACTGCTATAAGCACCTGAAGCCTAATTAAACCTTGGCATCCATTTAAATTTAAATGCAATCCACTGCTAATTAACTTACTAATGAATACTTTAGGGGCTTGATTCTTTGACTCCAGACAGAAAGGCAAGACTGAGCATGTGCTTCAAATGTTCTAAAATGCAACATTTCTTAATGCATTTCGGGTTGTATGATGTGTGAATCACTAGTTCCATCACAATAAGATATTATGAAGATTTTAATGGATAGTGATTCATGTGTTTTGCCAGTCTCTTATATTTAGTCACAATCTGATTAAACTATGTTTTCTGTAGGATCCACAGATACATATGAAACAATATCACAAGGGGATTCAACAAAATTTATACTCATAACAAAAACCTTTTAACGTTTATACTTTAAAGTTCCGGTATTTAAATTATTCATGTAAATAGAACAAATTTTAAAAAACTCTAAACAATTAAATCTTAAACAACATTGTGAACAACCACCTGCAGCGTGGAGTCAGGATTTAAATAAGACAACTTGTCTTAAAGAGAGATATATATGTTAAAGTACTCACATTCTGCATTTAAGCATCAAAGAAAGACTTAATGAAATTCTGAGTGCTGTTTCCCTCTGGAGTTTCTTTTTAATTAAGTAATGTCCATGACTTTGTGGTATATTCTGCCTACTGTTGCTTGAAGCTGGGATTTTTTCCTCCAGGTTTTATTTTTTGTACAGTAGCTTAGGAAAAAAATACAGAAATGACTGAATCTCCACGCAATCCAGGTCCTGGTGGAATAAAAAATAAACTTTTAATAATGGCTAATAGATATGGCATGATTCAAGGAAGTTGATGTGTGTGAATAATTACTGGAAAGCACAACTCTGCATGACTTGTTAAGGATAAAAAGCAGCAGAGAAGAGAAAAATAGTAAGATCAGCTGATGAAAGTTATTGCTGAATGACATCAGCTTGCGTTTGCGAGGCCTCCAATTAAACCTTGAGGTAAGTGCAGTGCAGTGACATAAAGCTCAGAGTTTCTGTCTTATCTCCCCGATTCCCTGAATTACAATCAACATGAAATTCTGCCACTCGGAGAGCACTGAGAATGGAAACGCGGCGGAATGTGTACCCACATCCTGTTCTTTCTCTGTGCGGTGCCACAACAGCACTGCCATTCAGATAACAATGTATGTGAAGGGGAAGAAATTCAACTATTTATTTATTATGTTGTTTTATTTTATTCTTTCAAACTTTTTTTCTGCTGGCTGCTATGCTTCAGCCCAACTGCACTTAATTATTTTTGCAGCGACAATAAAAAAAGGAATGGCAAATACCCAGATGCCTAACACAATGCCTAACAATTTTTATTTAGTTTTAGAGTTGTGATTATACCTAAGGTAAAAAAGACATAAAGCAAAATAAGTTTGCTAGAAGTGTGTGAGAAAATGACTTTAAGGATTAATTATTTGGACACTTCAATTAGAAAGAGTTCCCCACTGTCCTATATTCACATAGCTACACCAATGCATTTTTTTTTGTTATTATTTAGCTCCAAAGACTTTAGTATCATTTGTTAGCAGCGTTAAAACGGATTATTAGATGTTAGGATGTCATTGCTGATAATTTGCTAGAACCACGAATGTAAAATTCATTAAGCCCATCCTCCACCACTTCCATATGAGCAGATTCTGTTGATAAAGCCGCGGGGCCTGATAGCTATCAGATATAATTAAACTGATAATTAGAATAGCAAGAATCCTCTTTGTACTTTAATTATAAGGCAAAGTCACTGGATGTTCTCTGCAGCCTATTAAAAAGGAAACACCATGCAAATACAGTTTATATATTGTTACTTTCACGACTCAGAAAGAAATAGTGTCAAACATTTAAATTATTCTAATTCTGCACTTTTTTTTTAAAAAAAAAAAGTTATATTTCTTATGTTCTCTATTTGGTTACGATAAATGCAATGTCTCAATTAAGTTGGGATTTACTTTGTTAAATTTAGGTTTTTATGATCAGTTACACTTCCTTATTTTGCAGTAATCAAATGTTCATCATCTTTTATTTAAAATATTATTTTATATTCTGTGATTGACTAAATATGAATATGAATTTCACTAAACTTATCATATTTTTTAGGAATTAAATTGGTTGAAAAGATTAGAATATAATCACACACACTTATTTTTTTGTATTCTATGATCGGACTAATAAGTCACATATGCTATTATCAAATACTACAAAAAACTTGCCAGATATCTCCAAATCCCTGCTTCAAAAAAAAAAACAAAAAAACATTAACTGTAGAAACAGGTCATCAGAAGAGTCTTCCTGAGAGTCTTCTGTGATGGCTGATACAAATACAAAAAAAAAAAAAAAACACAAAACAGCTGGAATAGCTTCAGGCTGACCTTGAACAATGTGCACTGGCAGTGTGAAATCACCACTCACTTAACACACATTGTCTAAAGGCCCGGACTACAGAATGAGAGCCACACAAAAGGCAAAAACGCACACGAGGCAACTACTTCTATGCAATGCAACTAAATAAGTATAATTTTGTGATTCCCCTTTGTTCACTTGGAGGCTTACTCTTGAAGCAAAGACAACTACATAGATCAAAATGCAGAGATCAGACCTGGTTAACCAGCTTGCTGAACCGTCTCATTTCTTTTTGATTGTGAGTTGCTGCTATAATTTTCACAGCTTATGTGATTTATGGAAAGAAATGGTAAGCTATGATAGCTGTTGTATTTTGAAGTGAAATAGATAGATAGATGGATGGATGGATGCCTGTTAGTTTTACTAAAATGTCAATGAATTTCTCAAATTGTTTTCTGATAATCAAAGTCAGTACCATGATTGCATGAAGAAAAAGCTCGCTGTTAAAGAGACTTTTCCTGCGAGCTCATTTACAGTGTTAATTTTGTGCTTGAAGGACTTCTAAACCTCATTCAAGCTGCACTCAACAGACCAACTCATGACAAAGGCAATAAGAACCAGAGTTGGTTCTTAAACCATGACGGATCTATAATACTGCTGCATACTTATACTGCTGAAAAGAAAGTGAGAGGTGGGAAAAACAAGAGGTCTAAAATGAGACAGGTAAAGAGGCCAGGAAAAATAAAAGTCACTTGTGAAAACGCAGGTGCAAGGAAGGAAGAGCTTTTTGTAATCACAGACAAAGCAGAGAAGGGAAAACATATAGCAGTATAAGTTTGAATCATAGTTTAAGGACATTATCTCCTTTGACTGTAAACTGAACTTTGCTGTTATGTAGTTGCTAACTGTTAAAGAAAATAATCATGTATCAGTTAAATCTATGTTTTGAAACCCAAACTAATCTAGAAATCTTAGTGTACTTTCTTGTCATTTACTTTTCCTTTGAAAATAAAATATTTTTTTATTAATTGCTTCCACATTTACATCATATATCTGCGGACCATTTTTGTATTTGGCATTGTCACATTTCTACAAATGTAAGGTAACATAAATAAAATAAAGTTACGTATTGCTGCTAATTCATGACCATGTTATGAAAAGCAAAACAAGGGAGAAATGACACCTTCAGTGACCCATCACCAGTAGCGACCTGCCTCATGCCAAATGGAGGGTGAATTCAAAGCGCCTTCAATGGGGGACAGTGCCTGGTGCACCACTGCAACTTACTGATGAACTAGCACTCTGATGCTGGTTGAGACTAAACTGACACACAGCTCAGGTTTCCTTGGATGCTGTTAGAACTGATTATCAGCCACTTTTTCAGACTGTCCGTGGTCCATGTTGTGTAGGAGCTCATCCTTTCATGACAGTTCCTCTATCTGATTAGTTTAACAGTTTATCACAGTAGGCTATCTCTCTGGTTTTATTCTATTCATGAAAAGTATCTTCTTCTTCGTTCAGGATGCCGCCCCCCTCACATTCTCACCTTCCATTTAGTCTTTAGTCAGAGGCTTCTGAATGCAAAATGGAAATCCTCCATATGTTTCGAGATTTCTTGTTTTCGTACAAGACTTTAATCTCTTCTTGTGACCAGTTCTTACCACTGCAGAATCTAATAACGGGTATTTTTAAGACATTTTGACATTTGATGGCTCAAACTCTCCATTCAGTTGACTTTTCATTATTCTTTGGTTGTTCTTGACTCCCATGGCATCCAGATATGTGTAGTTTGCCATGGATATCTACTATGTTTCTTCCAGGAAGTTTAACCCCTCCAGCTATGATAATATTCAGCCCCATGCGTCGTATCCAAATGACATTCTGAAAGCATTGTATAATTTAGTGATATAAATTAGTTGATGTTTCACTGTCAGTTATGAAGGCGGTGACAAATGATTGCTCCAGTTTGGAATTTGTACCTGAAGCCAGTCTGTGAAAATCAGAGAACAGTGACATGGACTATACTTCTCTTTGGTAAATGTCACACTTGATGGTAAGCTGCATAATTGGATTAGAACTGACCTCTATAATTGTTTTACACAATCCTATTGATGAATGGCCTTAATGTCTTGTTAGTTTTGTAGAGATCCAAGTGTTCCAGTACCAAAATAGCCTAAATATGCTTGTGTACCCTGTACATTTTAAAGCTGTTCTGTTCTTCTGAGGATTGCATAATAATGAGGGAGCAGATTCACAGCGTGTCTCTACAAAAAACAGGACTTTAAACTGGAAAGTTTCTGTTTAATTTGATATACTAAACTGACAGGATGTGACAGGATAACTAGTGATGAACAGAGGGCAAAAAAAGAAAAAAGGAAAATTTATCCTTCAAGACTTTGTCAGAAGATGTCAAACTCTCACACACATTTAAACTAGGTCTATATCTGACTCTTATGGGTCAGCATCATTTCACTGAGAGGGGAAACAAACAATGGCCTGAAGGCCCGTAAATGACATGTGCTCCCTATTCCACTTCACCACCAACATGGCTTAGCAGAGATTGGTAGACAATTGGCTGTTCCTGAGAGAATGATTCCTGTGACCCTGGTGGAAGGGTGAATGCTCAGTCTCAATTCACCCACAGTCTGTTTCAGGCTTATTACACAGTAATCTCCAGAAAGTTCCTGCTGCTGGGAATAGCCTCGCCAGCATTTTCAGCAGCCGTCTTGTACAAAAGAAGAGGAAGTTAGACTATCCTCTTTACTGTGATTTATTACCCTGGAGGCTTGAAGTTTACTCTTGTGTTACATTTGTTTGTCTCTCTTGTACTCCGTCCTCCCTGTTTTCATCTCTGTTGGGTGATAATCTTTATCAATTTGAAGTCTTAATGAGCAGGTAGCTTGTTTGTCAGAAAATATCATCTGTGGGAGAGGTTTAGTTGCTATGTGATACATATATCAGAGAGAGAGAGAGAGAGAGAGAGAGATTGTTAGTGAAAGATCCTGCATGGATGAGACTGATGTTTTTTAAAAGACAGAGCAGCATCAACAGACAATTGTTTTATGTCAGGGGGTGAACACAGAATATACATCTTGAATTTCAGATAATCACTTTCCAAGCAGAAAATATGGACGATCTACCCATGAATACTAATCTGAAACGGTTTCATGGTGGCCCACCTTCCTGACTGGAACAGATTCCATGCTCACAACACTTTGGTCAAGGCAGATTATAAAGGATATTGGAATTACAGCAGGTGCCATGTGTGTCATTATATTTTCCTGTCACACCCTGAACTCTGCTCAATGAAGATGATTAATGGGTGCTTGTTTTCTTATTATCTTGGAGGAAAAGTGGAATAATATCCCTGCATTCATAAATATGTAACAGAAGCTACCTGACTTATTGGAAATGTTAAGTAAACATTCAAATGTAGCTCTGCTGTACATGGATTTTTTTTATTATCCTTCAGTGTTTACCTGTCACCAGGGGTCATTATACAAAAGAAGTAAATAAATGACCTTTAAACATTTTTTTTCTATATTTTCTTCAAAATATCAGTATGATATTTTTGTTAAAAGTAAAAATTTAATCTCTTTGATGGAGTAGTAATATTTCACAAGTGTGAAACATGTGACAAGTAAAAAGGTGCATAAATGTGATGACTCAACCTGCCCCTAGGAGCATAAACTTATTCCAAGTCCAATTAAATGTGTGAAAGTTTTCAACTTTAGCAAAGCTAATGAGAACAATACATGGTTCCTGCTCAGGCTAATCAACGTTAAGTGACATTTTCTGGAGATTGGCATACGACTCAGCTTCTATTCCTCAGGAAATCCATCAATATGCAGAATCCAATGACACTCAGCGAGTCTTTTTAAAAGTGACATGGGGTTGGATGACTCGGGTGTAAATCTCGGGACAGGGGATGAATGTGAATCACCTAAGCCCTTTGAGCATGGCCCTTAATGCTTCACCTACAGTTTATTTTATTTTAGTTATTTTTTTACAGGGACAATGCAGACAATAAGATACAAGATAGCTACAAAACAAAGCGTACAGCTGATGTGATGCACACAGAGTTTATAACAAGTGCTACTTGTCAACTCCAGTCCCAGTTGGGCTTATTTACATAGTACAGAATACACACCCTTAAAATACATTAAAACATTAAAACACATGAAAACACTTCTCCGTTACATCAATACATAAGTATTGATGTAAATAAATAAATACATCAATACATAAGACCCATTTGGCTCACAATTTGTCCCTCACTCTCTCCCATTCAAAAACAGAAACAAGTGGGTGCAGTTTTGGTTTGATTTCAGCCAATATTTAAATCTGAAGGTGAACCATTTAATTTCAGAAACCCTCCTTATTTCAATGGGCAATGAGTTCCACAGTTTACTGCTCTGATATGAAAAAGCAGACTGTCCGGAGGAGGTTCTACACAGTTTTTGTTAAAGGTGTCTCTTGTTACTCAAAATAAAGAACAATCATTGAGCATCACGCGGAGCCTTAAATCCACAAAGCTTGCATCCACTGGTGTTTCTTTTTCATTATATCCATTAAATTCCCTTTTGCAAGGAAATCTGTCACAGTATGGCAGGCAGAGCATCATTCTGCATGCGATAATGCAAAGAAGTTCAACACCTGCAAGGACTAAAAAATCATTTAAAAAGTAATCTCAAACAATTTTTTTCTAAAAAATAATGGCAGCTACTTTTCATAACTGTGTTCTAAAGTCTGCCTTGAAAGTGTGTCTGTGCTAAAATGCACTATTGTAATTGCTCTGTTGGATGTTCTGTAGTGACATACAGATAAGGGACTTCACAAATACCCAAACATTATCAGGTTTTCCTTCATTTTCTCTTTTCGGCTTGGATGGATGTCTTGTGCCGACTGACTGCAAGTATTGAACACATTACATCTGGTACTTACATGCTGAACTTGCTGAGCTCTGCATTACGTGGGTGTGGACCGCAACAAACCAATATTGCACTGTGGAGGCTGTTAAAATAAATAAGTTTTAAACCACAGCATTGGATTTAGTCTGAAAGGATTGTTAGTAAGCAACCACCTTCCACTTACCTCAAATATATCTAAAAAAAGAAAAAAGTGGATGTACACACACACACACACACACACACACACACACACACACACACACACACACCCGGAAACACATCGGGGCGGAAAAGCACACTACCCCACATCCAAACACACGCTAACA
>JBAMHX010000016.1:3510326-3524893 GCA_037177515.1 Pseudomugil tenellus | reverse complement strand
CTGAGCATCTGTCCTCTGGTTTCATCTGCTGTCCCTCTTCTATCACTGCCATGCATTTAATATAATATTCTATAACTATAATGTTTTTACATTAAATATTAAATAAATATTAAAGCTTAAATATAAGCAAGAAAATAAAGGAAATAATAAGAAAACTCAAACAACCAATCATTCAGAACCTCAGCTTACAACCGGCGGACTGGACTGCTCCTCGGTCCAATCTGGGATCTGTTCTCTGTCCCCTGGGTCGATGGGATTGTGGCGGTATGGATGAATTTGTTGAGGGCTGAAGATGGTGGAAAGGATTCAAAAAGGGTCCAAAAGAGAAAACATTGTTTTCTTCTGGAAAAATCGAATACTTCCATCGGAGTATATCAGCCTTTTAAACTTTCTCAGAGTCACCAAACCTCTAAGTATGCATTATTTAAACATTAACATAACATAACCTAAGCATTATTTTACACATGTGAAATTGAAGTCATTCACATAACATACTGAAACCGCTCATACATTATAGTAAAAACATTCACACATTATAGTAACACCTCTCATACATTATAGTAAAAACATTTACACATAGTGAAACCTCTCATACAATATACTGAAAACGTCTCTCATACACTATACTGAAATATCCTCTTACAAACACTGAAACCCTCTCATACAACATACTGAAACCCTCTCATGCAACATACTGAAATCCTCTCATGCAACATACTGAAATCCTCTCACATAATGTACTGAAATATATATACACTATAGTGAAATTATGTACACACTGTAGTGAAACTTTGTAATTCAAATTTCACTAGTGTGTGTGCGAGAGCTATTCTACTAGTGTATGTGAACAGTATTTCACTTGTTTGTGTAAGAGGTAAATTTCAGTTGAAACGGAAGTCATTTTTAGTTGAAAAGGAAGTCGAAAAAAAGCGCTATTCCAATATATACAAAGAAGAAGAAGTGGGCGAGTACAGAAGCCGACAGCAATCATCCCTCCATGTATTTTTAACACTGTTTATACTGGACTTTTTTTTCTCGTGATAACGGGAAAATTATCTTGTTTTCTCAAGAAAACAAAATTCGTTTTCTTGAGGTAACGGATTATTCAAACATATGATCATAGGGTGGATTGAAGCTCTTCATAGCATATCAGTGAGAGAGAGAGAGAAATAAACATCAGACTCACTCTTTGCAACTAAACTCAGTCTAAGAGTCATGTGTTTGGACAAGGAGGGATCTCGGAAAGAACCCACAGGACGAACTGCAGACAGAAACGTTTTGTTGTTAATAAAATTTGCAGCAGTTTTTATTAGTTGTTTGTGGTGTACTGGGAGCAGCGTTGTCTTCCAGTCTGCAGGATAAGGACCTGCCCGCTTTGGATACAAAAGCCCGGTGCTGAAGCAGCTCTGCTGGGGCTGTCAGTGTTCCGGGAGGAGTTCAACATGGATGATAGCTTAGCCGTTATCTTATTATTTTAATGACACCTCAACTGACATTTGCTTGGCTTGACTGTACCGAGACATCCCAAAAACCTTTGCCTGGGATGTCCCAGTACAGTTAAGGACTGTTGTCATGTGAACAGACCCTGCAGAACGTCCCCGTGAGCTGTCATTCACCAGCCCGTACACTCGCGGATAAAATTCAGGTGCGCAAACAACAGGTATTACGGTAGTGTTTACGTAGAAAACTCCACACGGGCAAACAGGTCTATTTTAGAAAAAAATATAAATACTATCATAATAAAAATACTCTCCACTGTCAAAAACCAAGTGTTTTACTGTATTTTACTGTAGTACTGTATTTTACTGTGAAATAACCCCTGTCCGTTTGGAGCTTTCCACATAAGCAGCACGGTAATACCTGATATTTGCGCAACTGAATCTTAGTGGGGAATGCAGGCGGGTGAATGGCAGCTCTCTTGACACCGTAATTGCAAGTGTCAGTTTGCGTGACCACAGTCAGCCCAGTCTGCTGTATTACTGACTCAACAATAACCCTGATTTTATTTCTATCATGTCTGATAACGGCTGAAATTGCGATCACAGCTTTACCAATCACTCATTCTTAAAGTTACACACATACACAATGACTGTAGCTAGCATCCCCCCCAACTGTCACGGGTCAGTTTTGATTAATGATATCAGGTGTAACACAATAATACCGTGCCCATACTAATTATCACGTGGGACAGAGTTCTGATACTACTCTCTGCTTGATATCCTTATCAAATCAAAGTATTACTTGCTTTTGGAATAGCGCTTTTTTTTTCAACTTCCTTTTCAACTGAAATGACTTCTGTTTCAACTGAAATTTACCTCTCTCACACACAAGTGAAATACTGCTCACATACACTAGTAGAATAGCTCTCTCACACACACTAGTGAAAATTGAATTACAAAGTTTCACTATAGTGTGTACATAATTTCACTATAGTGTATAAGAGGATATTTCAGTACATTATGTGAGAGGATTTCAGTATGTTGTATGACAGGATTTCAGTATGTTGTATGAAAGGATTTCAGTATGTTGTATGAGAGAGTTTCAGTATGTTGTATGAGAGGATTTCAGTATGTTGTATGAGAGGATTTCAGTATGTTGTATGAGAGGGTTTTAGTATGTTGTATGAGAGGTTTTCAGTGTTGTATGTAAGAGGATATTTCAGTATAGTATATGAGAGACATTTTCAGTATATTGTATGAGAGGTTTCACTATAATGTGTGAATGTTTTTACTATAATGTATGAGAGGTTTCACTATAATGTGTGCATGTTTTTACTATAATGTATGAGAGGTTTCACTAATATATGTGAATCTTTTTACTATAATGTATGAGCGGTTTCAGTATGTTGTGTGAATGAGTTAAATTTCACATGTGTCTATGAGGGGGTATTTTTGAATAATGTCCCACACGGCCCCTCATACATTTCACTGGGTATTGCTTTAATGTAATTTTTTAACATGCAAAATTCTGATCTGCATTTGCATCTTGTTGAGTGAGGACCTGAAATAATTAGCACAGCTCACATTTGGAGGGTGAAGGCCTAATGAAGGAATGAATCACATAACAGCCTGGAAAGCAGAGTGCAAATCTCTGTGACTAGACTTGAAATGTCTGGTTTATTCCCTAAAACTTTACAAGCAAACTGATACTTAATGGTGGAACCTTATCCCGGCTGGGACCCTCTCTTCTCCAAGTCCGGTTCTGTTTTTGTTTTCTTTCTGCTTCTACAACAAAACACCATGTTTTCTAATAGCACTTTCTATCATAAATAACTCTTTCCACTTGTATCCAGTAGCAAGTCTCTGCAGACCTGCAGTTTTGGACCCACACTCCCAGACCCCTCATGCTTTCACAACAGCAACTGGATGATAAAATTGCAACCACTAAGCAGGTATCCACTCTATATACTACTTTTTGTCAAATGTTATATATTTACATTTTTAATAGATGTTGTAATTTTAACAGTTAAAGTTCTAATACACCAAAGTACAAATATTTGAATCTCATGCAGCTTTTGACTGAAGAATTTCCTTTGAGATTTTTTAGTTTTTAAAAGTTTTTATTGTGCTGAAGTGAAATATTCTTGTAACGACAGCTTTAAAGGGTTATTTTAGCTAATGTTTATTACAATGCAGCAAAAAATAGTTTACAACTTAAAACAGCAAATCTTAAATTTAGCTATTTAATGTCTTTATGATGAAGTAAGTTAACAACTATTCATCTGAATTAAAAAAGTCAGCAAAGTTCTTATTAGATGTTATTACTTATGTATGTTACTTTTCGGTCAAAATATGTTGAAAGTGATATGGTCATATTTTATTACTGATCCAGCTGTTTGCCTCTTTACCAGAATGTCCAATAATTATGCAGCTGACTAAATGGTAAATAGCGTTCACTAGACAGGCCACCAGGAGCAACTGGGGGTTCAGTGTGTAGCTCAGATAACAGAACGAAAAGCAGCAGCAGATCCATTACAACACATTTTTTAAAACACATTTGTAGGTTTTTCCATTAAGTAATGTTTAGCGCATACTCTGTGGGATAAAATTTTATGAGAATTGTGTCCTATGACAGGTTGCCAGGTAGCACTGTTTCTAGGTTTTCCCACTTTGTGGCGAGTGTTTGCCACCACTTCTTGAAGTCTTTCTCCATCTTTTCCCTTTTTAATTCATTGTAAGACTGCATTTGGCTGTGGTTTGCTGTCATGGATTGTTTTTATTTAATGCATCGATCCATACTGCCCCATCTTTATTTAATATGAACCAGTCAAATGACTCCCCAGGCGACATCTTATGTTTAAAAAAAAAAAAGAAAGTGTTTCTATAATATTTTTGCCTTTTAGCAATTTGAGATTTTTTTTATGTAGCTGGTAGGGCAGTCAAGGTTAAGGACTTTCCACTGCTGTGTCACATGTTGTCTCAACATTATTTCTCAACGTTATTTCAGATGTTCTTTCCCCACAGTAATTTTTTTTTTTAAATTAAAAAGTCTACACATCTATTAATTTACATTACGCAGTAACAAAGAATCAGCTGCTGCTGGAGGCAGACATCTATAGATAATTGTATATAGTGTACATATTGACACTGAGCACGGGGGAAGAAAGACCACAATAAATCATCCCACCAACAAGTGGATCGTGTGGAGTCCTGATTTTGTCCGGTAACGCCAGAACCACGTTCCCGGGAGGTAGAGTCCTACTCATACCTCGTAACACAAATGTTTTTACTTAATAGCCTTTTAAGTGCAAATCACAATGGAGCATCAACCGTGTGCATAGAAGAACAAAAGAAAAGTCCAGTCTGTCTTACGAACAGTGCAAAACAAGTGCTCTACAAAATGGCATGTGTTTAGGAAACTTTATATTTTATAGTAAAGAAATAAGTCTCCTAAGCACCGACAACTTAGACTCTGGTTGTCATGTCCTTGTTTCATGCTAGGAAAAACATTTTTACCTTGTGTGGTTTCGGGGAGGATTGGAGAGAGGTAACAATGTTTCAAGCGGGATTAAAAACTCTTAGTGGTGATGTAGGCTACTTGTTGCGCAAATGCTCATGTACTCGGGGACTATTTTAGAGGGTAAGGAAAATGTACTATGGTTATTGTGCCACCACCAGGCGAGTGGATCTGCGATTCTATCAATTCAATCAATTTTTACTATGTCTCCTCTCACTGATTCCTGCTAACTCACTGCATAGTTTTATTGGCTTAAAGGTAGCATTGAATTTTAATGGACGTCAAAGGGCATACATGATTGTACATGGGCTGATCTAGGTCAAAATACAAGAACCTGTTTCACAATCTCATGAGGTGGCTTTTCAGACACATTGATATCGAAGTATGTTTTGAATGTGTGATGGAAAGACTTTTTTTGTATTTACATGTCACCACATGTGTCATCAGCCATTTTCAACCAAAAATGGCGCAGTTTGTATGGATGGAAGAGGAGATAGTAATGTTATTAGGAATACTTAAAGGGAATAAAAGGCTGAATTTGTTTCCATTGAATGGTGTTATTCTGGTTTCTGGGTTTTGCCATGGCTTCTCACAGCCATTTCCACTCTGCATCTGGCTGTCTCCTATCAAATACTTTGTGACTGTGATTTTAGCTGTGTTTTTCATGATATTTTTGACAAAATAAGTTATATTTATGAAATGTAAACAAAATTGATCCAGATTGCATTTCCCGTTTCTTCACTGCACATTGGGTTTTTGCATTCTGGGAGTTTGTAGGTAAGTCCACCTGATTGGATGGCCTAGGCATACATTGTCCCAGTTCATATTTGTTTTAAATGAGTTTGTTACACTAAACTCTTTTATAAAGCAAAATCAAAATTAAGCACACATACTTAAAGTTAAAAATAAAATGCCGATGACAACTCTAGATTGTTCATTTTAATACAGTGTCTCTTCTACTTCCTGGGGAGAATGACATAATTGAAGTTTGATTGCAGAACATGCCATTTTCTTATTTAAGATGATTGTTGGCATTCAGTCCTCAGCTTCCTCTCTGTTTGAGCTAATTTCTCCTTTTTCACTAAAGTTGTTTGCAGCCCCTGCAGGCATGTTTTGAGACAAATAGTACTGATGGATCACCTGCAAGCTATCACCATTCCCTGCATGAAATGAAAGACACAATTAGATATTGGATGCTGAAATTAGACGAGCATTCACTGGCCAAAGAGGCATAGTGTTCTCTAGAGAATCACTGGAAACTAATACACAGCTAAAATGGAGCAAAAACTCAGAGAAATAATTAGAAAATCACCCTTAGGCAAATTGAACTACAAAGGCAACATTTATACAAACTTTCAAACCATCCAAGATCTTGCATAAATGAGAATTGAGCAAAGTGAATATTTATATCCTCTTTGTTTGAGTAACAATGATGTTTTTTTCATATCTTAACAGGTGAGTCAGAAAATGTTCAAAGATCAATTAAAGCAGGTGCAAACATTTGCTTTTATTTAGTCATATTACAAAAAAATATTAAAAAAGATTTTAAGCTTACTGTAAAATGCACAGTAACCTGAGACAAAAACACAAACTTGCACAACACAACCAACGTCTTAAGTCCAGTATTTTTAACTTGACACTTTACAAAACATAACATGTGTCAGCCAGTTGTCCACGTGACATTAGATAGTTAACATAAGCTTTAAAATCTAAAAGTTAACAATTTGATAATTAGTGTGATTCTCTACGTCGGTACGTAGTCCTCCAACATGCTGCAACTTAGATTTTCCCAAAATTAACCCATTTATCTAAAGTTATGAGCCCAACTTGTTCAGAAAATTCTGCCATCGAGACAAGATGTACTTCTGGGATGCGGCCAGACTAGATAGCCATCTTCTTGTCAGATGACATAGCTTTGTAGTTGCAGAATAATTTACTGTGCCCAACCTTTTTTATTTTGTATATTACATTCCAGTTTTGGTGGTGGGGATATTTTTCAAACATGGAAATGTTGGAAATTATTGTATTATTTTCCCATACAATTCTCAGAGTTTTCTTAAACTAATATTTATATTAAGTTTATTTAGTCAAATTGTATTTTCCATGTGCAGAAATAAAAAAAAAAAAAAGTCGCATCTTTCTGAATGTACAAAGGCAACTAAAGGTTTTATAGAGTAAATTTTCTCATCTATCACATTTTATAGCAAAAACAATGAAGAAATGCTCTATTAAACATGTTTGGAATATAGCTTCTCCCATCAACATTCAGTTGGGTTTTTAAAGACTAAGAGCATCCTCTTATCGTAAATAGGAAATCTGTTAGTAGGAAATCCATTAGGAAGAAAGAGCTTTTGACATAGGCAAAAACTGATGAGCTTGACAAAAACAGAGCAGAGTGCAAATGAAGCAGAAAAACGACTGAAGAAAATCTCTCTTTCTGCCGAGAGACATCTTATAGTAAATTTTAAAAAAGAAAAAGTACTTTTTCCTCTTCAAGGCAACGAGCTGATCTGCTTTCCCACCCATTATTCGCCCCTCCAAGCAGCTAGAGGGTAAAGTGACACAAGGGCAGTGAGCGGGTTTTGAAATATGGACTGCAGCTTTGCTCTTATGCATCATATATTTGCTGTACAACACACACAAAACTGGTGACATAGCTGAACACATCCACATAACATCAAAAAGTAATTGCCATCCATGTCTTCACCTTAGAGGTAATGTTTATCACTCACTGTAACTTAATCCACACAGCTTTGAGATGCCTTTTTTCTTCTGTTGAATCTTTGTTCTGTTTGGACACAATTTATTGCGCTGACAAGAGCATGCATTCTTTTTTTCCCCCAAGCAAAAAGCGTTCACATCAGTATATCAGGCAAACTAAGGCATTGCATTAAACACATTAAAGCACACACTAATTACACTGGCCTCATGTGAAAGGATGGTTTGCCAACTCTGCAAACTCACATAGCTTTTCAGCCTCTTTTAACTCATCTCTGCGTTTATGGCACATTTATTGTACATTTATGCACTCCCATTAACCTCATTTCAAGTTGTCGTTTCCAACGGCAAGCAGCTGCTTGCTTATTTAATTCACATCCTTCCCTGCAAAAAGTTTAATAGACAAAGTTAGCAGCTACCTAATGAAGTTTTAGTATCATTTAGTGTGTGAATAGCTAATTCTAGTGAATATCATATGTAATAATGAGGAATTACATTTGACAGGTGAGCTGCAATGTGCTGCTCTGTTTTCTGAACATACAAGAAGTTATCTTTTCCATGAGCCTGTTTAAAATGACAACCTAAAGGCTCTTATGTGTGTTTGTTCTATACTTATACAACCAAAGGTTTGGTCTCATCAACACAATCCAGTCCAAGTGACTGATAAACCTCATAATTGCCCTTTGGCCTCACAACAAGGGTGGTCACTGGTTCGATCCCCCCATGGGGCATATATGTGGAGAGCTTGCATCTTCTTCCTATGGATACCTTGGGACTCCAGCTTCCTCTGATACATGGAGTCTTTAAATTCTCTGTCCAGAGTGTACCTTACCTCTCCTGTAAAATGGCAGAGGCTCCAGCCCCATGATCATAGAAGTACAGATCAGAAATATAAGGAGGGGTACTAAGAGAAATACCACTACCATTCACAAGAATATCAGCATGGGCACATGCAGACCATTTGTATTGCAGTTTAAAGGGGGAACCAATCATCCTAATTTCAGCAGTATCTGAAAAGGACATTTTTAAGCCCCCATGTCTAAATATTGGAGATGCCTTTGCTTTGGCTACTTCTCATTCCCATATGTAAAGGTTAATAAGGGTAGCTACTGGTAATGTGTATATGTTTTGTGTCTGCCAACTTTTGCCCGACCCATAACTTCACTTCTTACAATAACTTCTACGCTTTTTCCCTTTTTTAACCAAAAACTATCTTATTATCACATTCTCTGAGCTCTCTCAAGAAATCAAAGACTAAAAGTTCTGTACTTTTGATATTTCCTAAGCGTGGGTATGATATAAGCTTTTCTGCTAAGCATTGTTCATTGTGCATCATTCCTCCCTCCTGAGATGATTGATCTGAGCTCTACTTGCAGCATCCGAGAACTTGCTGACAGTTGTTAAAATTATTGCCTGAGGATGCGAGGAAAAAAGAATGTGTTCCCTTCAAATTAATGTATCCATTGTTCACTTGGAAATGATTGATTATAGGTTTAGATTGATGGGGATGTCTGACATTGGAATATTCAATAAGATACCACATGAAAATACATTCAGTTACATTTTCCCTTTTAATGTCACAGGAGTAGTTGCAGCAAAGAGAGCTGCTATTGGAAGGCGAGAAGCAGAGATATTACATTCTACTGCAGATGTGGGGGAAAAAAGAGATATATAGTCATTAATCTGTTACTTTAAAAAAAAGTTTCAGGGGAGTATTTTTTGATCCATAGAGTTACCAAGACATCATCCCATTTTTTTAACCCTGTGAAAGTCTACTTTACCATTTGGTAAAGCGATTATTTTAGTTCCTACGATGACTTTCATTATGAGTTTGTTAAACCTTTGCTATGTCTGCTGCTTAGTTTGGGCAAGAAATGCAAAGAAAAGAGTGCCTTTTCATTACTGCTACAAATTTGGACTATTGCACCACTGCTCCTATATTATAAACTACCATGTCAACAGTGTGTTAAAATGACAGATTCTTGGTATTCATGACTTAAAAAAAATAACAACAAAACAAAACATTTTGATTGCATTTGTACACAATAGCAATGAATGAAATTACAGCTTAGCATAAGTATACTCGCAACAAACATAACATTTTAAACATTGTTGAACTTAAACGAACAAATTTGCCTGGAAATAAGTTAAAGTAAATAACTGTGTGTGTGTGTGAGTGTGTGTGTGTGTAGGTGTGTGTGTTTGTTGGAGAACGGATGCATCTTATAGTTAAAGGATGGATGTTGAGGACCGGACTTGGCCACAACTAGGGTCCGTTTCACAAAGCAGGTTTATTGAAAACTCAGTTAGTTAACTCTGAAATGAGGCCAACTCAGGGTTTTCGGTTTCAGGAAGAGGGTTTAAATAAACCAGAGTAAAAGAGTATGTAGCCTGTTTCACAAAGGAAGTTAGGTTTAACTCTGAGTCAGTTGTTATGGTAACAATGTCTCTGAAATTAACTTGGTCAGGAGCAGATTTCGTGCTTGAAACCTCAAGTGTATCTCAGTCTCCTCCCCCTTCAGAAGTACGTGCGCTCAATTTCCTTGAATTGAAATCCCACTCCCTTAGTCAATCTGGTCTTTTTGCAAACATGGCATGTCCGTTTATTGAGGACCCTATTGACGAAGAGGCTGTGCTTCTTTTTGTATCTATTGGAACGTTATTGTTTTTCACTTCAGTCTCTAAAATATATTCATGCTCTCATCAAGCCGTACATCACCAATAAAGCAAACCACACACATGCTTTTAACATTTGAATTATATTTTTATATTATACTTAAGTTGTAGCCAAGTCCCTTTTCCCCCTTCGGATTGCATCTAGAAGAACATTCATTTTTTAGTTTCAACAGCATTTTAACCTGCATATTGATAATGTTGTTGAGTGTGCATTGGAGGTGCATACACATTCACTCTCTCTGCAATTGTCTCCCACCCTTCCTGTCTGTCCTTTTACTTTATTCCTGAAAATGTGCTCATAATCACTTCAACAGAGTATTAGGTATTAGTATTAGGGCCACACTGAAAAAAATGTGGAGGATTAATTATTTCCCCCTTCCTCACTTTGAGAATAAACTTGAAATGTCAAGAATAAAATTTAAATGGGAGAATAAAATTGAAATGCAGGTTGAAATCAAAACAATAAAGTCAAAGTCACAGTTTTGAGAAAGTAAAAATAAGTTGACATTATCTTCAAGTCTTTCAGATTAACATGAACCAGCTTTATCCTACTCTAAAAAACACAATTCCGAGTGTGGATGAGCTAGTAACCTTGTACTTTAGAGGCTTCAGCAACAAGGAAATTCTTTCCCTTTTACTGTAGCACATAAACACAGCATTATAATAAATAAGTAGTCGTACTTTAAAGAGACTGTATTTCGACTTTATTCTTGAAATTTTACATTTATTCTTATAGTCAGGAAGGGGAAAAAATCCTCCACAAACAACGTGTCCCTAATACTCCATCCTATAATGACTCTACATCTGCATTAGAACTTCTAATTCCAGAGGCGAAAAGAACAAAGACCTTTTTTTTTTCCAGCGGTTTCCATACTGACTCATTGTTTCTGGGTTTCATTGATGATGGCTTTTTAAAGTATTGCCACTCATGGTTAACTCTGGGTGAACTAACTAGGTATTAACTAAGCAACTCAGAACAGTTGTTGTGAAACGGAAACTGAGTTTCTCTTCTCAGGGATTGTCAAATTGAAATTCTCTCTCAAACTCAGGGTTTTTTTCAACCCTCTTTTTGAAACGGACCCCTGGATTAGGATGCACTGATACGCTGCTGCAACAACTGAACAAAGTCTTTGTCCAAAATTTCTTCAATCCTCAGGTTAATAATTTAACAATGTTAAAATTTAATCCACATCTGGAAGGTGACTGGAATATTAAGTATTGCATTGCGTCATTTTATCATTTAAAAAGGTAGGAGACCCCAAGGCAGACCCAAAACGCTGGCTGTATTTTATTCATTGTGACCTGGAAGTGCCTCTGGATCCTTGTTCTCTACTCAAGAGTTTAAAATCAGAAAATTGACACAATGTGATTGGTGCTCTGCTTGCCAGGCTTCTAAATTATTTCCACCTGTGCCTGAATATTGCACTCTCCTGTGTCATGGTTTTCCAGTCTCCTCTTCTCACTCTTCCATTCCTAGATTATCTGTTGTCATTTACCCAGCGAACCAACATGTTTAACACAGGGTATATGACCTTGTATTTCTGTCTCAGTTTTGCCCCTTGGATTTGTCTTGGACTTCTGTCTTCGTGCCTCCTTGCCTAGCACCACTGTCTAGAAAGTCACATTTGTTTACTCCTGGATTTACTGCCCAATGCTGACACCATTTCTTCTTTTGTATGATAGATTCTCTGGACTACATCAATGTCCCTGTCACCGGTTTTAACATCTTCATTAACTATTTACTTCCACTAAATGAAGCGTCAACCACTTGCTTCTCATCTCAGGCTCCCCTCACTCCTTGGCCCACACCTCAAGGAAAGCAGTTTATTCATTTTTTCTCCATTGTTGACAGACAGATAGCTTACAGCTTATCAGTCAGAGTTTGGGTAATTTCAAGTAGAAGGTTCTCTATTTATTACAAATATATTCAGTTATCTAATGTGTCAACAATGGTAACATATTTTGTCATCCTTGCAATTTTTTCCAATCCTCTGAGTTATACGGTACATTTAGAGTCTGACCAAACATCACATTGTAAACATTTAGGGAATGGAAATAAAAGTTCATTGCACAACTATTTTCCACAGAAAAATGTGTAGAGGAATTTCATGTATTAGCTTAATTACCTTGTTCTTAATTAATTCTAGCTGAAAGGTTCGACTATAAGGCTCCTAAACTGATGTCATTCTGACCTTTAGTAATTCATCTGCTAAGACCTTGGTTTTTGTAGTCAAGCAAGGCCAGCATCTCTAAATCAGGAAAATGTTTAGAAACAGAAAGTGACCATGTGACCAAAGTCTTTAAATAAAACTCGCCTATCTGACTATAGCAGAATAGCTCCAAACACCTGTGGGATCCACAGGTCTTTGGGGAATATTCTCCCCGGGTTATGACCTCGTACCATGTCTGTATCTCTTAATGTTTTGTCCCTTCATCTTTCAATGTTAACTGTATGTTGAATTTCTTTTATCTTCATCATTAAATTTATATTCTTCTCAATCTAAAGAAACCAGTGTCCTCGTCCTTGACAGGAAATACGGGCAAACTTTATTTGCTATCTGGAAGATTTTTTTGTATTTTATGGTTTTTCTTTTCATGCTTGGCACAAATAATCAAAAGTGGCTGTTAAAATATCAGTGTTGCAGGGAAAGGGGCAGTAACATTAATGACAAAATCAAAATGGCGAAATTTAAGATTTAATTGCAAACACAGGCAGACCAACACCATAGCCTGGTTTCACCTTTAACACCACAATAAACAAAACATCTTTTCCCAAAAAAATAAATAAGCCAAGACAATTATAACTGAGCCTGGATATCAAACACAACATTAAGTATTCTTATTCGATAAACCTAATGGGTAAACACCAAAACACACAAGAGCAACAAATTCTCCAATGGCAAGCTGGTCAGAACCCACACAGCTGCCCTGAATGTTGTCATCAGTCTAGCTTTATAGTAGATGGAAGATGATGGGACCAATCACGGATGAGGTGTAACAGCTCCAACCAATCACAGAGGGGACATGGTAGAGTCCTATTTGAATGAAGAAGCCAGCTAATCAGATGAGAGATGGTAGAGTCAATTTTGCATGAGGACAGACTTGCTAGTGAGCTAAGCAGGCAGAGGCCTGGGGCTGTAACAGTGGCCGTGTCACCAGAAAAAAAACAAAACAAAAAAAAAAAACAATACAAAGTATGTGAGAAGACGCATGAATTTCACTGACATAACATTTTAAAATAGCTATACGCAAAATTTTGCAATGTGTGTTTTTTATTAACTATGACTTTTTTATTGCTGAAAACATTTGTTAAACCATTTAGAACCTCAATGACAATAAAATACCCTTTTCCAAGAAAATTCTTATCAAGGCAACAGCAGTGCAGTTAAGTGCAGCAAGAAATAAATACAATGACTCTAAAGATTTAAACTAGATACATTTTTAAACAAAATAATAGAATTAAGAAATAACCATTTAAAATCTGTTTTATGGCCTTAAGCAAATGAATTGTTGCAGGAATTAAATTTTAAGGCTTGTATTTGATTTTGGGGACTGTGTAATTATGGACAAATAAAAAGTTGGAATCGGCTTTTGAATTGGCATTTCATTGATAAGGATCCATGGTAATGTAAATTCTACTTGAAAAGTCTCTAAATGAATAGTGCCATTTCATAACAATGCCATCTCAGGGAGCTTTACAGACACATCAACTTGAGTCAACTTATAATAAAAAGAATAACTAAGGGAAATCAACAGATTGCATCAAATCTTGACTTGGATCCAAACTCCCATCCTGAGCATGCATGAGGTGACAGTGGATAGAAAAACTTCCTTTTAACAGGAAGACAAACCTCCAACAGAACCTGGATCAGGGAGGGCAGCCATCTGCCTCGCGTTGGGGTGGAGAGGACAGAAAAGACAGATCAACATGCACTGCAACTTTTACTCAGGAAGACCTCCAGATAAAGGGGAAATTTGTTAATGCTGTCATAAATTTATACATTAGGGAAAAGGAGCAGAGAAATGAAGAAATGCTCAGTGCATCATCAAACTTCCCCATGGCTCCTTAACTAATGAATGACATGAAGTTGACAAAGTGTTGGGATTTGTTTTGTTCAATTCAATTCGTCTTTATTTTTTGTGACAATGTCGTCTCAAGGCGCTTCACAGAGATTGGCCAAGTCATAAAAATAGCCTATATAAAGGAACCAGCGAGA
>JBAMHX010000016.1:3444596-3462861 GCA_037177515.1 Pseudomugil tenellus | reverse complement strand
CCCCCCCCCCCCCCCCCCCCCCCCCCCCCCCCCCCCCCCCCCCCCCCCCCCCTACTTATTTAAAGAAGGATTCCAGTGACCATGCAGGTATTTACATTGCCTGAAGGGACATTACTCAAATACTACCTTTCACTTAGATTCTGCATGTAAGGATGCTAAATGATCTCATATTAAAACACTTAGCCCAAGATAATAATCACCACTGCCCGAAATGGTTGAGCAGTTTCTATTAAACTTTAAGCTCTAATTAAAAAATAAAAAAATGATGAAAAAGAAATGCATTCAGCTCCTGAACCCCCAAGGGAAGAAATCTGTCTTCTATTCTGTCGTAAATTGAGCACACCTAGCTGCTCACTGCAGAATAATCAGGAATTAAAGGATAAATGCAGCAACTGTGAAGAGTAATATGTGCTTGCATTGCTCCTGTACCCTGAGTTTATAAAGCCCTTTCTGCCGCCTTCAGCTTGCTATCCTTCTCTGTTCGAATTCAGGATTTAAAAGACTCAGCAGAAGAACAGCGGGAGAGTAAGAAGTGTTTTTATGTCATGCTATAAGGTTCCAGTCAAGACATTTTCAACCTTTTCAGCCTCCCCCTTTCTTCAGCTCTCAATTTATTGAGTTGTGCTTCCAAAAAGCACAGAGGGGGTGAAAATGTCTGTTTTTGCTGTAATAAATGAGACATGGAAGCACTTGAAGTGCCTCATGCTTTGACTAGTAATTAAGAACAACTGTGCCAGCAGACACTAACTAGTGGTCCGACATTACAAATATACTAATGTTCCCTCTTTTATTCTGTCTGCAAATAATAACTCCATCTTTTTTAGGGGTTGAATGATACAAGAATGTAGGCCTACAGTATATCGATATCGTATTTATTGTCATTCTTGTCACAGTGACTATAACTATAGTTTTACAACCTGTATCTTTATTATGCAGCCTTTTATTGACAGAATTTGACTCGAATGTAAAGGCATTGCACACAGAGGAGGGCAACATCACCCTCGCGTGTCCTTCAGTAGATGGACTTAACCTGCAGTGCTGACACCAGCTGTCATCGCAGCTCTGAATGGCCTTGGTGGAAATTGAGTGTCAGGTATTTATTTGAGCGGATTTACTTGTGCAGTGGCCCAGAGATTGTGCGAGGTATTTCTTTAATCCGTACAGTTCAGTTCCCATTATTACTACTGTCCTTCACTGCCATGTAAACATGACCACAAGCTGTCAGGAACATGCTCCTCTTTTGTACTGTTTGTCTACCACTGGGAAAATAAAACAATTTATGACAGGTAGGCTTCATCCTCAGTTTGTTGCTTTGCATTATTACTGCAGAAGGTTTCAGTAAGTAAGACGATTTCATGTTTGTCTGTTGTTGTGGAATCTGCTGTTTTGTGTATCAGGAAATTACAACAAGCTCATACTAAAAATGTGCACAATCTTTAGCTTTTCAACATTATTTTTACATGTTTTTATTAGTTTGTAAATGGTCTATATATTAATTAAATATCACAGAAACACCATGAACATGCACATTTATTGTATTAGTTAACATGGATTTGTTTAACACCATAAATCAGTTTGTTTTGCTGTTTATCTCATAGTTTATAGATTTGCTTCTAAAACCAAAATAACCATAATTATTTAGCTATTGTTATATCAATATTAAAACAGTGCATTTTTATGTTCACTGCTTGCTAGCAGGTTCCTACATTCTAGTGTGCCTCAACATTATAAATAAACAACATGACACACTATGTCAAGTTGTTTTAGAGTAAACGTTTGAGGGGGGGTTATTGCTTAAAAGAAATACACATTTTCTCACTTCAAAGTAATTATATTTTCTATCAGCAGATAAGGGATTTTGACATATTCTCCAGCCTACTCTGAGGGATTCCATCCATCCATGCATTTTCTTAACCGCTTCATCCAATTCAGGGTAGCTGCAGCCTATCCCAGCAGTCATCGGGCGAGAGGCAGGGTACACCCTGGACAGGTCGCCAGTCTCCGAGAGATTAAATCGTAGAATATTTTAGACTTTTGGCTTCATATTTATAATTTATTTGAATTGACTACAAGTGACTAGAATATAAAAACATTGCTTAAGTGCTTGCAGTCCATCACAGTGAATATTGTGTAGCCTCTGCTTGAGTAAATGACAAGCAACAGTCGTAATGTGAGGGAAAAGGAAAACAAAAATATTGCATTTTCCATCATCACTGTCATCATTTTCAGAATGACTTCACGAGAAGGGAAAGGGCAGGGTATACGTTCGTATTTTCAGAATTAAACAATACACTTTATGACTTCCCGCAATAGTGAGTCTAAGCTCATAGATCTCGGCAAAGGTGATCATCTGCTTGCTTTCTTCCATCTCAAACATATCCTCCATCAAAACGTGCATTACTCCACTCTGAAAGACAAAAGTTGAGATATGCTGAGCCTTTATGAGTTAGTGTATCCAACCTTTGTGTTTTTTCATTTGTTGTACTCTGTTCTTTAATATCATTGTTTTTGAATTTTCCTATTGTTTAGTTCTACTTTGAGAAGTTCATCCTTTAATGTATTTTATTAATTTTACTTCCTGCTCCCTTATTTTGATTCCATTTTTTTCTGAGATCCAAATGTTTGATCAATAGCTTAATTTGCGGCTGATAAGCACACAGCATCAGGTTTCTTGTTCTGGGCCTTTTGCTTCCTGTGCAACTGGTTTAACCCCTTCATATCTAGTGCCACATTGTTTTAATAATTTAGTTGACCTTTGTTTATTTTTATAGTATTCATTTGTTACATTTCTATCACCAGTTCTGTTTGTAACCTTAATAGAATGATTTTTCAAGTGCAATGAAGCACCAAGCGGTTTTAGTTGACAGAAGATAGCATCTTTGCTTTTTTGAAGACGATGTGGTCCTGTTGGCTTGAGGTAGACACTCAGCAGGCATTCAGATGTTTGCAGCTGAGTAAAGTAAAGAAATTAATGCTCTCAAACCAGAGGACTTGCTCTTCAGTTGAAAAATTGCGGATTGCCCACTACAGTTTACCATTATTTGCTGCCTCAAGTTGAAGATTTTCACACTCAGGATGGTAGAGCAGAGCATGAGATTGACATGTTTTCAGTAGAGTAAGCAGTGATGTAGTCTGTGATGATAAAAACAGAGGAAAGTCAAAAATGGATGCAGTCAATTTATCAGTCAAAGTATCTGGTCAAACCTTCCCCTATGACCTCAAGCTGTGTGTTGTGACAGAAACAGCAGGACTGCAAATACAAATAGCTTAAATTAGCTTTCTGGGCAGCTTGGCTCTCCATTAGCAATAAAGTTGATGCACCTCCACAGGAAACTCTGCATGCACATCATAAAAAGCTAGCAACTTGAAATATTTGGATGCAAAATAAATTAGTAATAAGAAAAAGAAAGAAAAAAAAAAGGCTGGACTGGTGCGTCATCATATTCAACTACAGTAAGCCAACAAACTGTCCTGCTGAATCCAGCTCATTAGTTGCTGCCTGGCTGAACCCTCTCTGTCAGATCTGGAGGCGAAGTAGGATGACCCAAACTCTTTCACTAATTTAACCTCACCCCCACTGAGATATTGCCACCCTGTGTGGGTGTGTCTATACTGAGAACTGGCTCCACACACCCAACTTTCAGTGGTGTTCGGCACTCGGCTTTGCCCAGCAAAGCTGTGTGTGTGTGTGTGTGTGTGTGTGTGGAGGGGAGTAAAAATATCCTCACTCATAAGACAGAGCAGTGACCATGGTCCTGACATAATTTGCTCTCCAGTGTTTGATTCAGTGGGTCAGAAGCATTTCAAAACAGTACTCTTTTGGAAATGATTGTTTCTCTTTTCCTCATTTTCCCCAATTTTGTGGAACCCCCTCCTTACACCCCAACCCCTTCCATACCAGTAAACTTTTCCAGTCAGCTTGTCCCCATCACATACATGCACACATATTTGTTCTGGCTTCTTTTTTATGTTTTTTTTTTACACTTCAGAGCATGCCTCCATCTGTCAGGCTCTTTCAATCTTCGGTCTTCTCTTGCTAAAGATCACAATGTCATCTGTGAATATAGTAATCCACAGAGACTCGTGCCTGATCTTGTACTCCAGCTTGTCGATCATCAATGAAAACAAGAAAGGGCACAGAGCTGACCCTCATGGAATCCCTGCTTCACCTTGAACCCATCTATCACTCTTCCTGCACTCATCACACTATCTCACTGCTGCCATACTTTTCTTATATCACTCTTCCATACCTTCATGCCAAATTTGATTCCTTGTTGAGAAACTGTCCCTCCAGAGGCCTATGGTTTCTGTCTATGATGAAACTCCTCTTGACCTCCTCTATTCCATTAAACATCAAGACAAACTGCATTTGTCATGCTTTGTGTTCTGATTGTTGCTACTTACAAACCACTGCATCTCCGCTCAACGTAGCTTTGGCACGCTTTTGAATTACTCTCAGAAATTGGTGGTATTTCTCTTTTTACAATTCCTTGGGTGCTGTTAAAATTTAATAAACTGCTTTAATAATTTTGATAGAAACTGTGCAAATTGTCTTAGACATGTTCATGGTTCTATTACTATGACATCTGGACAGATGATCTCTAAATCATTCATCTCCCACATGGATGTACTCACAGCCTGTTCCTACTTCCAACCCCTTACTGGGAGAATTGTTGACATGCTGTGAAGTGTTATGTGAAGGTGCAGGATCATCCATAAAACCAGATTGAAAGTGTTTCAACATCTAAAGCCATGAGCCAAATATCACTTGCTGCTTTTATTTTTAGGATTAAGCATTCAGTATTAAAGAAAATGCTAAAGAGATTTATTGTAGAGTTGGAACATGTGCAAGAAGTTCTTTCATTCACTGATTCTTTTTTTAAATTTCATGCTTTGGCGTCCAATAAAAAAGACTATTCCAACATCTGTCTTGCATCCTGTCGATTCTCAGGGCTCTCCTTAGCCAGTAAAAGTCATTCGTGTCTTGTTTCTTGTCTAATATTTTGCTCTATCTCTCTCCTCTCTTTTTCCTTTCCTCTCGTTCCTCCAATAAAGTCATCTTGCATTTAAATACTTGTTTATCGCCCCTTAGTTTACTTACCATTTACAAGCCTTTTTTGGCCATGACTAATCAAAAACTTCTATTTGCATTTCTTTCTTTTTGGGTAGTGTGGTTTATGGGATCACATTTCCCTTGCAAGCAGCTGTTGCATCTGTATAACATTGTTCAGATGATTGATCTACTTCAGTTGTGCAGTGTGAAAACACACCAAACCAAACACACAAAGGGAGACCACCCATCCCACACCCATACTTACATACCCATCCCACCCCCAACTGTCCCATTCTCTTAAATAAAACTGTCTAGACTTTGACTAAAATGAGAAAAAAAAATAAAACTAAGTAGAAACATCTGGCTCGGCACTAATGCTGATGTGAGAAAAAGAAATTAAAGGGATCCATCCACACCAGGAGCCACTGTCCTTCGGTCCATAGGGGCCGCCACCACAGCAAACTACCCAGCACCCAAGTCAGGGCAGGTGAAGGGCCACCCCACAGCTGTTGGGCTGCGGTAACGAACCCCACGCCACCCAGGCCAGGCCAGTCCCTGCAGTCCAACCAAACCCAGGCCAAGAGGGCAACGCTCCCAGTGTGAAGGATCCCTAAGAGAAGAACACTAGAGTTTTAACATATTAAAATACCCATTAAAAAAAGCAATAAGATCCAATTAAAACAAACAAAATAAAATATACAAACTTAAAGTATGATTAAAAATATACATTAATATAAACATGTAAATAAAAAAACATATATGTAGTTGAATAAAACACAAAAATTTTAAATACAATAAAAGTAATTCAATTAAAAAGCTAAATTAAAAAGGTGAGTCTTGAGCCTCTTTTTAAAAGCATGAACAGTCTGCAGCTCTGAGGTTCTCTGGCAGGCTGTTCCACAGCCGAGGACCATAATAATGGAAGGAAGCCTCAACGGATGTTTTACTTCTACAACAAACAAACAAAGTCCCCCAAGCTGTCATGTTGTAGATATGGCCCAAATAATCTGTCAGCCTTCTATTACTTATTAATTTTTTATCTTAGGCTCAGATTTAATTATTTTCCTTCTCTTAGCCTTGACTATCTTAGACACATTGATGCTGCTACGCCTTTGTCACCACTCTATAGGGGCTCCAACCTTTCTTACAGTAGATCTCCTACATAATGACCACCATCTACATTATTTATGTCCAGACATTCTCATCACTTTCTGAAATGTGTCTGAAGAATACAGCCTTTCTCCCAGAGCTTCTGTATTTTCCTCCCACATTCCTCTTCTTGAAATCATATAGTCAGCTCATACTTCTGCTTTTTTTTTATTTCAGCATCTTTTTTTAGTCCTGTGGCAACATGTCTATCAAAGCTGGTTCCATTCATCTCTCTCTTCCTTTAGAACACTATTTATCACTTCATCCAACTTATTCCAAAAGATTTGTCTGTTGTCTCATACCTAACTCAGAGCTTGTATCTACCAGAAATATCCACCATTGCACCTTCAGGCTCTATTCTCCTCCTAAAACTGAAGAGGTACACCTCTCTATAACCTATTTCTCCTCCTTTAACTGAAAAGGGAATGTTTACATCCACCTGAGATGCTCCTGGCCTTACACATCCATGGTCTTGTGCAAACTATGTATAGTTTATCTGGTTGGTAGTCACAGAACCACAGCTGAACGTTCTGGGGCATCACTTCTAAAGCTTGCTCACAAAACGAGGCCCTAAAATTGTGCAATTACTATTTCTGCACAAAATTTGGCATTTATAAAAATAAACTTGATGGAATAAAGTGTGCCAACTTTGCACATAACATTTTGGAGAGAGAAAAACTCGCAGTACAGTTGATGAGATAATGAATTTAAGCCACATTCAACCCATGCGTTGTCATTTCTATGAGACTTTTTATCCTTGTAATCAAAAGCATGGAAGCCTGCAATATTATAGACATACTCCAAAGCTGAACTATTTCTTCCATAAATACATATTACAATTAGTATGTCCTCATACTAATTGTATGTGCTACTTTAGTTCACTTACATTCTGGAAAAAAAATGCACAGTGATTAATCCTGCTGTCCACTGTGTACTTTTTTTTTTTTTTTTTTTTTTTTTGCTTTCATTGAATAAGCACTCAACATCAACTAATTAATATGAATCTATTAACATCTAAAATCCTGTGGAATATTGTAATTAGATAATCTGAAAATGGAATATTTGTAGATGCCTGCTCAGATGAACGTTTTCACAGAAGCTGACCTGCTTTTCAGGGGAATCAAACCCCCTTTACCCCGTCGCAAGTCAAACCCTGATGCCATGTGTGGAGGAGCTGCATAAAAATAAACCATAGCAGTAGATGGGCTGTCTGCAACTTGTAAATATTTTCACAAACCTCGCAGTAAATAGTGTAAATAGATACCAAATATTTACGTGATAAATATCAAAATGAAGTTTTGATTTTCTGTAATTGATAAATATGACAGCAGTTGCTCATGAAGTTGCCTGTTTTTATAATTAATTTAGTAAAATAGGAAGCAATTGTGCTACAATTATATGTGTGCAATCTTGGCTGCATAGTTGTAAAGAAAATTCATTGATTTTTCAATGTAATGGTTAAAAACCGATAGCTTCCAGTAGTTACATTGTTAAGGTGAAGATGAAGCTCCTTATTCACACATAGGAACAAACAAGAGGCACCACTGACAGCTCTGTGACTCATGGTGTGGTAACAAGTTCTCTTTGCTAGGAGCAGTAGTTACTGACAGTTAATGTTGCAGTCAGTGCACAGACATCCTCAGCAGATGAGCAGTTGTGAGAGCTGAAGGAAGTAAAGCACATCTGCAACAAAACCGTGGGAAGTGTCAACAAAATTCAGAGTCACTTTTAGTTCTCTTGCCTCAGTGACAAACTTATATGAACCTCCACCAAATTGGGGGAATTTAAAATTTAATAACAACATATTGTTGGTGCAAGTTTTTCATGCTTTTTCAGTTGCATGCTTTGTATGTATTAGAGTTGTTCTCATGGCTGTATACACTTTCATTTCTGCATTGCCCATTAACAAGAGGGATGGCAGCTGACGCATTTGAAATGAAATGAAATTGAGACTGGGTGCAGTGGACACAGATATTAATTTCTCAGAGGGCAGGGCCTGCTGTGGGGCATCAGATAAAATGTAATTAGGCCCACATTTCATGTGAGATTTTCACCACTGAAAACATAGACCTCAGGTGAACCCAGGCCGTCGCATTGATGATGAGTAATATTGGATACCAAATGATGAATCAATCAAGGCTACAGGCTACTAAGTTAGAATTTACTATCTTTACTCTCTAAATTTTAATTCATAAGGATATTTTTACAACTTATATGAGTATGAACTTTTATTATAAAAAGTATCACTCATGTGAGTTGGAGCGATTAAAAACCTATTTATTTCAATACATTTATTGCTTATGGCTTGATTACTGATTAAATTTCATCAGCTAGTGCAGCATTCATGGTTGCCATGGACTTGAAATTGTGCCAAGCGGCATACATAAATCATGCATTTGTATTTGTCCATCTCTTCCCTTTTTCGCAGCTGAAGTCCTCATCCATACTTTTGTCACATCCAGACTCGACCACTACAATAGCACACAAAGTTTTAAACAAGCTTCAACTTGTTACAAATTCTGCCATTCATGTCCTCACTTACACCTCTTCCCGTGACCACATCACCCCAGTCCTCCAAAGACTCCACTGGCATCCCATTCTGCAACAAATTCAATTCAAAATCCTCTTTCTCACATTGAAAGCCCTCTGTAATCTGGCCTCCTCCTTTTTTGCTGACCTCTTTCATCCCCACATACCGTCCCATGATCTCCACTCCTCTTATATCAGCCTTCTTTCTATTCTCTTCATGACCAAGCACAAAACCTGGGGGGACTGAGCTTTTTCAATTGTTGCCCATGGTCTGGAACTCACTCCCCAAAAATATTTGATTACTCTGAGCTGGCAGTGATTGAAAAAGTCACCAAACAAAATCTCTTACGAGTTAAATGATCTTACATTTTTTTTTCTTTTTATATTCTTTTACATCTATTGCATGTTTTATTGTTCTCCTCCTGTAAATTGTCTTTAAGCTTTCTTTACAATATATTTATTATAATTAAATTTCTCAGCTTGCCAGATACTGAATCTGGGTCAGTTTTTTTGTAGGCCCAGGAAATGACTATATTGCCAGTTAACCCTTTGCAATGTGTAGTGATGCACCATATGCTCAAACAATAAAATGCTTATTTTGCAGCACAGAATGCAAAGGTCTGAGAACTTGTAAATGAGTTTTTTTTTGTTTGTTTGTTTTTTTTTTTTTACTTCTTTAGTTGTTAAATTAAAGTATGTGGATAAAGTCAAGAATGGTTACATAATAATAATATACACATTTTTTTCACCACAGAAAGCTTTCCTACACATCCAAGAGATAGTTTGTTTTACCTTTTCAGTTCACTTATCATGTAGCAGCTTCTTGACTGACTGTCAGTGTGCAACAAGTTAAGACTCATGTCTTCACCCGTAAGCACACCTTCTGAGAGGGCAAGTGCAGGGAGGGATTCTTTTTGTGTCGAAAAGTATCTTCAGAGGCCTAAAAGAGTTTGAGCCCATTTCTAACATCTCCGACAGACTCTAGCTGAGAGGTACATAGAACCAGTAACCCAAACACAAGTACCCCAATTAGGACATCTTACATCCTTTTTCTGTCTTTTACAACATCCAACAGATTCAATGACAGAGTCAGACAAGCAGCTACCTACAGCAGACAGATCAATTTTACAATCTGCTAGCTTGTTTCACAGACATGTACAGCTGGGCAAATCGAGCGAGAACTCAGGCTGACCACTGATTGGAACTTTCAGCAATTTACCTTCCTTTTTCAGACAATCAGACAGTGATTGGCTAATCCAAGCTGTTACCAACCCACTTTGTAAATTAACTTTGGAACCAGATAAACCAAGGGGGAATTGATTAAGCAGAACAACAGTGTGTTTCAGCTTAAAAAAAAACAAGCAAAAAACTGTTACAAAATGTGGACAAAATGTGCAAAGTACTCTGACCTATCAATAAAACAAACAAAAATAAGTGCAACCATCTTGTGAAATAAAATATTCGGCATGAAGATTTAAAACCTTCTTTTCATGCATATAATTAATAAAATCAGGATGAGAACCCATGGCCAGGCTTGTGTAGTGTGACCTTCACAGAGGTCATGTAGTGGACTGTCAGCTTCCAAAGGCTGGGCCTAATAACGACACTTTCCCAGAGAACTACACAGCGATAACAGGTGCAGCTGTTTGCAGGTGGGCTGGTGAGGCTGGAGAGATGGAGGAGGAAACAAAGGAAGAGGAGCTGGAAAATGTAACCTAAAAGAAAAGTGTTGTATAAAACACCACCAGGAGAAGCTCAGTAAAGTATTAGAGTTAAATTCCATTCCTGAACTTAATTCATAAGAGGAGAAGAGTTACTGGAAAGCTTGGAGTTTTTGGTTTGTTTTTCCCTCTCCAGTGGGCTGAGTGATCCAGGAAAGCAGAGGCTTTTTTCTACCCAGGCCCAAGAAAAGACTGCTGGTATTACTGGAAAAATAGATTCTTTCTGTTTGGGAACTCCTGCTCTGTCCACAGACCCCCACACTAACACCTACCCGGGAATTCTAATATCTCATAGTGAAAATATAGACCTGCAGTCTGCTATTAAACTGATATAAGATGCTGGTGAAACAGACGTGGGGGATATTATTTATTTAATAAACAAAAATATAAAAGTGAATAAAAGTACACAGAACAAATCTATAGTTACATTTATCTAAATAAACGGTGATACAAACTAGAATGTTAAAGAAATATGAAATGTTTCAAGAAGAGCAAAACTTACTGAAGTTCTGATCATTCCACATCTTTTCTTCTGTTCTGAGTCACGATGCTGAAAAAGAAAAACTTTTCTCTACAGATGATTATAGTGACCTTTGGCTTTATGAACATAATAATCCATTACTTTTTTATTTGATCATATTTGTGTGACATTTGTCAAAACGAAATATCCAAAAAGTGTCTTTTCTCAGGTTGGATGACCTTTGGAAACCAATATTTGATCAGTTCATTTTTCATTCCAGACTTATGTGCCAAATTTGAAGAAATCTAAAGGAATTGTTCCTGAGACACTGTACTCATAAAAATGTGACACAGACAGGAATGACATATTGCTTCTGGTGAGGACTAGTGAGAATCACTCATTTTTACTTTTATGCATCATTGTTCATGTCTGTGTTGGAACCATAGACATGTTTTATTATTGCCAAAGGTCTACTTTAAATTTGTCTTCATGACCCCATGAAATATAAATAAATCGTATAAAACAAGTAACTTTACAAAGATGACCTGATTTCCTAATGCTTTGAGTTTCTTATCAATATTACATAAAACACATTAAATTGGTTTGATTAATGACATGTGCAACATATATAAACTCACAATGTTAGTGTAATAAAATTAACACAACATCAGATGTAAACAACTTAATATGTTCCTTGTTGGCAACGTGAAATCTAGTGCCTGTTTGTATTTCCAGTCTGTAATTAAAAGTCAACATTAAACACAGCATATGCCACTATGATATGTTTACTTCAACAAGCCAAAAAATCCTCCAAGGAGGGTAAAAAAGGGAGTAGATGATGTCCCTTATTAGTACTTTAAGCTGTGGGACTGCAGTTTGACTGTTATCCAACAGCCATGTTGTTTTCATAGTTTCATTCGTTCACTCTATTCTTAGTTTAAGCTGGCATTTAATGCAGCTTCCCTGCTAGGTCATGTGTTTAAACACATTTAGGCTAATTTGATTTATGGTTTGGAGAGGATGCAAAGACAAACTTGAAAAAAAAGCATTATGTTGGTTGCTAAGGTTCCATGTAACCAGGGCTTTCTGCATGCATTTGGTCAAACTTAACAGTGTTGGGGTAGTTACTCAAAAAAACAAATTATTCACGTACTGCTTCTGTAACTTGCTGCATTTAAAAGTAACGTCACTACTTATTACTTTAGTTTTTCATTTCTTAATTTACCGTGTAGATACATGGAGCAATCACCAAGCAAACATGTGCTGTCTGCAGAAAGAAATATGGCTCAGTGTAAAATCCACAACCAGCAGGGTAAAGGATGCATGATGAGGTCATGCTGTGCTGATACACGCTACTAAAACTCCCTGAGCTAAAATTTTGTAAGGATGAATTCCCCCGCAGATCATCAACACCTCATCAACTACATGTTCTTGTGTAAGTTACATCTATAAACACTTTTCTGGAAGAACTGCACCCCCCTTCAGATCTAACTAAAATGTTGTTTTTTATTGAGTTCATTGAAGGAAATCATATTTGTTATGAAATAAAATAGTGTACAGCGTCAGCGTTTTCAGATCTGTAATGGTGGAATGATTTCACACAGCAGCTGATATAGCAGACAAAGGATTTTCCTTCCAATCATCTGTTAAGTCAAATAAAACAATTTCAGTAGAATAAAAACACTGTGTTACAAACCATTTTGTTTTATTTCATAAAATGTAGTAATGAATACACAAGCAGTTACCACGTTTAGCATCTCCACTTCACACTCTCTATCTAACCAGTGCAAAAATGAACTCATATTTATGTTTAGTAACTGGCACTCATGTCTGTTCTCAGATGTTGGAAGATTGTGAAATATTGATGATTTTGGTTGATGTTATAATTTTTTGTTGTTTCATCAACATGCCAGAGTTATGTCTGCAAATTAAATTCACTGAATAAACTGAATACTAAAGACATTTTACTCAACATATATGATGAAAAACATTCTTAAAGTTTTTAAAACTGATCAGTAAAGGCAAGCATGAATACATAATTCAGTTTGATGTGGTAATATTCAGTCCATCTTTATCTCGCTCTCTCTGATTTTTTTAATAAAAAATGCCCATAAAAAGTGTTGTCATTGTGTATGTAGTTGTCACAGAGGACAACTGCGGCTTCAAGACGATGTCTTGCCCATGTTTGTTTTTCAAAATGGCCTCAATTTTGTTGAGAACATTCTATGAAGAAAAAAAAAAGTTATAGTAACTCTAGTCCTCAAGAACATTAGTCCTGCAAGTGTTAGGTGTGATGCAGCAAGGAAACTCCTAACACACATCAGACTTAATTTGAAGATTAGTGCAGAGCTTGGCATGAAACTCTGCACTAGTCTGCTAATTATCTATTGATTAGAGTCTGGTGTGTTGCAGCAGGAAAACTCCCGATACTTGAAGGACAGCAGTTGTCTATACCTGGTCCAGAAAGAGAAGAAGGGACTTGAAAACTTCCAATGTGGACCTGGAGATGAAGAAAACCAATATGTAGAACTAGATATGCACTGTCATTCTCAGTGAGCCAACATGAACATGCAGAGCTTTAAGTAGCACAAACCATAAAAAACGTATAAAATTTACAGATGTTTGCCAGAATATAAATCACAGTTATGTTTTTCTTTTAACCCAATAAAAAATGTGAATAAAATGCAGTAAAATGCTGTAAAATAACTGAAGGTTAGTGAATGTTAATTTTCACAAGTTGTTTAATTGTTTTTATCTTTTATCTGATGTTTTATTTAAACATCTTGATGTTCACTCCGGTAAAAATTAAACAAAATATGAAAAAAAAGTTCATTCTTATTTCTATCTATTTATTTTAATAATCATACCACCAAGTTTATATAAATTAAACATAAAACATTTTTCTGCATGGGTCTCAGGAAGATACCTAAATATTTTTTAACTGAATTTGGAAAAGTGTGCATTTGTCACTGAAATGCATTATTTTGCCTCCACAATACTATCTAACTCAATTATACTTTACATGCATTGATGTCGTTTTTATGCAAAATTTTTCCTCAGAATATTTTTTTTCTTTGCTTCACAATTGAGTCTGTTTATTAAAAACACCCTAATAGGCTTTCTTTCTGTTTCCTTGCTCCTAGCTGGAGCCACAAGACACTTCTTTCCACCAGTGCGCAGGGTAATGACATAAATCATAAACATCTGCCTGCGTGGGTCACATCTGAATGAGTGTCAAGGAGTTCTTCTCTGGAGTCCCTTGATATCAAATGCTAAGTAACATTTTCACCTTTCTGACAAAATAAGCAAATAACCGCTCTGTCCCCGTGCCATCCATACAGTACTGAAGATAATACATCTCACATTTGCGTTGTAACTTACACTGCACTTGTAAATTCAAAGGCATTTTGCAAAGCGGGCAGATGCATTAATCTAAATGCCACAACCAACCTCCCCCCCTCCCTCATTGCTCTGCACACAAAACAATCTACAATCTGTTTTCCCCGTGGTGACTCCTCCTGACTTATGCAGAAATGAAATCTTGCAAGAGTAATTTATTACTTTCCTTCACGTTGGTGAATATGTGTTCTTCCCAGATGCTCGCACATCATTACACACACAGACACAGTAACCTGCTGACATGTCTAAAGTGTTTCCACACGAATCTCAAAACTAATCCTACCAGCGGCGTGAACATTACAGTTCTGACCCTTGAATGGGTCACTGAATTCCCGCATTCTCTCATTCAGAGTTCAGTTCTTAGTTTGTGCTCAGTCCATCTAGAGGACGGTAATTTCATGCCTTTCATGGTGAAGCACAAGGACACTGAATCACAATTCAGTGTAAGCGCCGCCATAAATGTGCCTATTATTATTTTGCTCTTTATGGTTTATATGAGCTGAAGGAGGATGCAGATTTAGGATACATAATATGAATTTAAATGGGAATGTCATTTGCACCCAGCTGAATGCATTTTATGCTTCTTGCTCATTTATTTTTAAGTGCACAGAAATTCTTCTTACATCCTCATCCAGTGAAAAGGTCTTTAAAGCAGCATCAGAGGCCCTAAAGAATGCGTAAAGCAAAAGGGGGGTGTCCGAAATGAGCCTGCACTGAGGCCGATTTTGTTTTTCTGAACATCATGGGACCAAAGACAATCACGGCCCCGTTTCTGTAAAATCACATGATCTCCTCGTTGTGTGATTTAGGTTGCTGTTAGCGACATGTTTAACATTTGCTTTTAAGTGAGATTAAAAATAATATTATAACAACTTTTGTTTAACCCTTGTGCTAATTACTCCTGTACGGTCTGGTCGTGTGTCTAGATGCACATAAACTTTCTTCTGAATCTGTTTACATTGTGAAAAGCAAACTGCCCCCTTTGGGTCCAGACGCACAGATTTTTTAAGATGTGGAGCAAGTATCTGAATGTTACCAGGGTTCAGGACAAATCCTGAATCTCCCAATTAAACTAATCATTATAATAAAAAGCCATTGTTGCAGAAGATTTTGATTATTAAAGATCATGTTGAGCAAGTTGATCTGGGAGAGTCAGGTATGTTTGACATTTACAGAATGAGATTCCAGCACATGTACAGTCTTCTGCAGGAAGATCCTGCAATTGTATTGTAGTCTTTAATTTCAATTCTTTCATTAATGAATGAAAAAATATTATTTTACTTATTAACTGAGTGAAAATACCTTTAAAATGAACAAACATTGATGTTGTATTTTATTTTACTGAAAAGAAAAATACAACAAAACCATGAGTACTGATGACACATTCATATTGGTAGTGGTATTTTTTTCCCTTTTTTCTGCTTTTTTTGCAGGGATTCTTCTTCAGAGTTCATCAGGAAAATCAGGAGCACCTGGTCAGTGCTTCCTGACATCCTTAAATGTCTGCTGTTCTTTTCCTTTTCTCTCCTCCCTCAGCATCTGACACCATGGTGCGTCTGGTTGGGCCTTAGACTTTTATCACTGCAGTGATCATGGCAGTATTTGCAACCCATTCATCAGCTGACACACTGACACTGCAGACTTTCACATTTCATACCCAGGGGGGCATTTTCTTCAGTTCTGAGCAAATTTGTTATATTTAGTTGAAACCCTGTCTTGTTTCTATTTTTCATAACTTCCATGCTGGGTTGTGAGAGTACTCCTCCAGAATGTTTGTTTCATCTTGTCTTACCCAAAGCAATGGTTCTCTTTTGTTAAAATATAAAAACCAATTGAATATGGGATTTTACCAGCACTATTCAATAATTAAAATAATGGCAACATTACTAAATTAGAATCTTAATTTCTCTAAGACATTAACACATCAACGACAACACCAAAGTTAGTACACATGGCATATTTAAAATTAGAATTTGACATGGTGTCTGCAACAGAAGCTATTTTTAAGCATGTAGTTGCCTTGTCACAGTGTTGACCCGAATCCACCAAAAATCACTTTATCCTCCTTATTTATGAAGATTCTGACAGTTTCCCAGCCTTCCACTTGGAGGATGGCTGCAGGATGATCCATTTGATATATCGCTCAATTAATCACCCAGTTGTCGCATGGGGGGGTTCTGGTTCCGACAAGTTTAACTACAGACCGAAAGAAGTAATACTAAATATAAATATTTTTATAAATTCCACAGTTGGAATAAGTACTTACCAAATAGAGCGTAAGAACAAAATTGTTTGCAAAAACTGCAAGTATATGAGACCCATTGTTTTGCCGATACAGAATGTTTTGTGGTTGTGATGATAAATCTTTATATTGATTTAAAAAATATATATACTTTCAGTCATTACACTTTGTAAAAAAACGACACTATATGATGTTCTATATATCATTTATATGATGCCTCAATGGAGTTTAAGGCCCAGAGCACATAGTTATCTACATTTTTCAAAAGCAGAGCAGTGTAGTTCTAATAGCAACTGTTGTCTCTTTGATTGATTATCGGTCCGAGCTCAGCGCCTCTCCAGAACTCTGCACGTAAAAACACATCTCAAAGTTTTAATTTATAAGGAATCTCTGATTCATCTTATTGCCAGGAAGAGAAAAATTATCTGTCTTCCGTTATTATGAGCAACAGAAAACAGTGAAATACAGAGTTCTGCCTGAGCTTGTTCTGCAAGATGGCAACTATTTTTTTTTCTTCTTTTTGGATCTCGGGAAAGTGGTTTGTTGCTACAAGCCAGTGTCAAACTACACATAGAGACATGGATTGAAAGGTCAGTCTCTCCAATTCCAATTCCACCAGTCACTGCAGAGACAAGACCTGGAGGTTTATCTGAAACTGTTTCAGACACAGTGAGGGCCAGAAAGCAGGTAAACCATCCATCATGTTGCTATCATTACTGACAATTGATTTCAGAGAAAAAAAAACAGATGAAGAGTCATTACAGTGGAATGCTCCAGTGTAAACTAACTTTCCTGTGTAAACTACACGAAATATAGATTTTTTTTTTCTTGGCTGAGATATATCTGGTAATATGAGGTAAGGAGTATAATGAGGAGCAATGATAACAATATATGGGGAGACGAAAGGGGGAGAAGTACCTCCTGTATATTAGTTTAATGGCATTTACTTGAGCAACATTTCTTCTTGCACTATAAGCATTTTTTCTCCAGTCAATAAAATCCAGTCCTAAAGTGTTTACTTCCCTTGCAGGTAAATTATTTCAAAATTGGTTTGATATTAAGGCATTTCCCTGGGAGTATGTAACCTCTTGGGATAGTGGGCAATTACAAAGTGAGCCACTACGACCTTCCAGGATTTTATAACAAATCGTGTATTCTTTGTAATTAGGTCCAACCTCCTCCTGGACGCATTATAATGGTTAGGCAGCAATTTAATATGTCCAAGAGGTTTTTTTTTTTCTCTTTTTTTCACCTCATTCTCTTTTTCTGGTCCAGGTCTGTGTAATAAAGCTTTACACAAAACCAAATCATTAAGCTTCAGAGTTAAATGGACTGAAAGATGTAAATATTGCAACAAGTATTTAAATATGTTAATAATGTATTAGAATAGGAAAAAAAAAATACAAATTAATTATCAAATATAATACATTTAAATGAATACAATTACATTTAATGTGATTAGTTTTTTTAACATTTAGGTGATCATTTTTTATGTTCATTCCTGGTGCAGTGCAGCAATCAATCAACTTTTATTTAGAGAGAACTTTTTCATCCATTGAAATGAAACTTAAAGTGCTGTAGGTTACACATATACATCGCTGTTTCGCACCACACGTGCACGCACACACACACACACACACACACACACACACACACACACATATGTACCCAAAAAGCATTGTTAGAAACCTGGAAAACAGTTTATATATATA